>ML685796.1:14216748-14232309 GCA_007922175.1 Pelusios castaneus
GAAAGAAAGAAAGAAAGAAAGAAAGAAAGAAAGAAAGAAAGAAAGAACTGCATAAAACCTAATACTATAGTTAATCCCCAAACTTGTGTGTAACATGAAAGTTAAAGATCATAAAAGACAAAGCCTTTTGCGTCCCCAAAGCTGCCCTCTACTGCCTTATAGCTGATAAAATGTCCACACCCTGTTGAGTGGACATAGGCCATGTAAACAGATGTTCCTGAAGAGAAAGAGAAAAGATGAATAGCTGAATTGTTCTGTTGTAGCTCTGCTCAAATTGACAGCTAAGGGTTTTAAGAGTGGTTGCCATGGCCAACAAACCAAGTGACTCTTTGAGCTCAGCTAAATTCAACAGAAACATTCAACTCCATGTTTTTGCCCTTGAGACAACTTGAATTCATTAGCTGTGTGCTGAGTTATTTGAGGTTAGACATAGACGTATGTACAGATGTTGAAAGAATATTCAGCTTGTAACAACACAAGTGGATTCAGGGGCTTTTTAACGTTCTTATTGAAATTTTCTTATTATAATTACTTTTTAAAATAGCATTGAGCTTGCAACAATTCTAACTGCCTTTCAAATAATACAAAGTTTAACTGTACCTTGACTTGTAGTGAACAAACAGCAACTGTAATCTGAGACACGAGGAATAAAACAGCATGTTATATAGCCATGCACTATTCCCACATGTTTCTGCACCTCTAAAATGGTAATAAAATAAGGTGTGGCCCTGAGGTCTAAAACATTTGCATCTTTGTTCCTGCTAAAATGAGGTAATCTTTTACATGAATATAGTTATTTTCCTTTTCTTTTCGAGAATCCTTGTTTTGCAAACAAACACAATGTTTTATAATATAGTCAAATGAAAAGTGTACAAGTATCTTAACTGCAAGAGTTAACTGCTTGACCACTACTGTAAACGCAGGTGTTTTGGACCATTAATGTAGAATACCATCATACCTTTTTTCTTTTTTTAAACTCAGACAGTCCTTGGGAAAGTATCTGAATAGTGTACAATACATTATTTTTGCCAGATAATGGTCACCATGACTGGATAGAACAGACCTCTGGGGAAAAAAAAATAAACCTTAAGTTGCAATTCAAAATGAGTACTGAGGACTTCACTAGTTTAAAATAAATGATGTTTCATCTGCTTATGGGTTAAGAATTAAGGAGATGAATTGGAACAGCTGAGAAACCAATCACAGTGCTTGTGCCTTTTTCTGTTTGCTGTTCACATAGGCAAGCTGCTAATGCATGGCTGACACAGCTCCTGTTAATATACTTCTATCTCGTGATACACATATAAAAAACGAATAGATAAGATGGTCAATCTTGTGCCTTTCTTGTTCTGCCACACGCTTTTACTTCAAACCACATGTCATTAATAGAGCTAATGGGATTTTGGCATGGAAGCAAAGGGGAAGGAGGGAAAGAAGGAGGGGGGAGATGGATAGGAGCATGATGAGCCACAGAGAAAACTGCTGCCTTTCTTTACTCTAAAGCAGTGTCAGGTCTATCAGCCTTCTCTTTAGTCCTCCCTGACAGGGCTGGAGGCACTTCTCTGTACATGAATGTGTCTCATGCATTCATGAGCCTCTTTGACACTACTGAATCTTTTGTTAAAGGCTGAAAATGCAGATCATTGCCCTAGCCTTCTCTCAGCTGCCATATGGCATTGTGGAAAGGGGCCCACAAAGGAAAGAAGAAGAAAAAAAACCCTCAACAACTTAGAAATCAGACTACCAGCAGATGAAATTGATTTATTTTAACTATTAGAGAGTGGGGCCTTTTGGAACATAAAACCTCTCGTAGAGCAGGCAAACAGGCTGCTCATATGACAGCTCTGGTATACATTAAAAAACCAACATGGCAGAAAATAGAAACACCATTGTTTTGCTTAACTACTGTATCAAATTTCTATGAAATGGAATGCTCCCTCTCAAGCTAACCAACTGCCAAAGTTGCTAGTTGCCTTCAGTTTTTTTTAATGTTTATAAAAGGTAAAAGCCATAAATTAAAAATAGCATAGGATCAACAGTCTGGCAACACTGAATATCTTTCTAACTTCCCTATGAAATCATTGGTTATTTTTCATTTTTTGCTGAACTAAACATTTACTAAATTAGGCAGCAGTTAAAATGCTTTTACCAAATTGCTTTAAAAACAAAAGCAAAAATATATCTGAGGGACTGAAGCTGGAAATGTCATTACATACCTTTTTTGCGATGTAAAACATAAAATAAAAACTTAAAAGAGAAGTAAAGATTGAGAAAGAAATAATTAAACATTCTTTCATGGACAAGAACATTTGCTATTCATTGTCTCTCAGTATTTGATAGTCTCTAATTTTAAGATCAATCCAGACCAATCAAGGAACAGAAATACCATGTGACTAAGTGATTGCTCACACTACACATAGTAAATAATTGAACTATACAGTTTGTGAACAACTCACATGTTGATATTTATTTGTATAAATTGTCTATTGACAGACTAGAAGTGATTGAGGAAAGGTAACCTTTTGAAGGTAACAAACTCAATTTTGGATAAGGAGTCGTATCAGCTTCTAAGCTCTGTGAAAAAATATCAGATGAGCTCAGCTAAATCTGAGTGAGCCACAAAAAAGGAAGGAATGTCCAGTGGCTGGGGTATTCACTTGAGATGTGTGAAACTGAGGTTCAATTCCTGGCTCCACCAGAGTCTTCCTGCATGGCCTTGAAAAAGTCATTTGGAGCTAGTTTTTCAAAAGGACAGAGGTACCTAAATCCCAGAATCAGGGTCCCCTGGGATTCACAGGATCCCAGTTTAGCTGCTGCTGAAGCCAGCAACTGGTTACATTTCTGCAGTAGAAGTTCCCTGGACACCTATGATACTGGCTCTAAGCAGTCTCACACCAGGTGTCTGGGCACCTAGGGCCCAGTGAGATGCACAAATTAGGGCAAAATAGGTGTTCATTGCCTGTAACTTGCCAGCAGGGACTGATCTGGTAAGGGAGCTAGGAGCAGGCCCCTATTGTCAAGTTTATATAAAATGGTCTGAGGGATGGGAGAGAGAGGAGAACCACTGTGGATAAATAATTATTTAAAAGTCATTGGAGCAGGGGAATGGGAGTCTGACTCTCCCAGCTCCCTAGTGGGAATGCTAACTACCAGACTACAGCGTCAGTCTGGTGCCTGTTTTCTGTCTTCACAGTGGAACAGTTTCAAAAGGAAAGACAGAGAACCCCATATCAGAGTTTCCTATAACCCAGTGGCAAAAGTACTCACCTGACAGGTGGCAGAGTCCTGTCCAAATCCCTTTTCCTCATTAGGTAGAGGAAGGACTGGAGCCACATCCTAAGTGAGCACCCTAACTACTGGGCTAAAAATTATGAGGGAGCTCATCTTCCTACTTCTCTGTCTTCTTGTTAAAATCATAGGCACCTAATGCAGGAAAGCATTAGCAGTTGAAGCAGTAGGAATTGCCTCTCTGTAGGCCAGTTTTAGGTGCCTATCTCCAAGAGAGAGGAGGGAATTAGCACCTACCCTTCCAGCTGGCTTGGTAATGCAAGGAGCTGCCTAGCACATGGCTTTCTTAAATCTTCTTCTGAGGCACCTCTCTCTCTCTCTCTCTGTCTCTGTCTCTCTCTCTCTCTCTCTCCACATTCATTGTATAGGGAGTCTAGGCATCAAACAAAGGCTTTGTGAATCAGTGATTTCCTGAGCACCTAGAAGTTAAGTAGGGTGATGCTCACTATCATCGGCTATGTCTACACTAGAAAAGTTAAGTCGACTTTATTAAGTCGACTTAAAGTCGACCTTATTAAATCAACTTAACAAAAGGCGACTTAACTTTTTTAGAGTAGATATAGCCCCTTTTCGATCTTATTAAGTCGACTTAACACTTTAAGTTGACATAATACAGTTGCTTTAGGCGCTAATCCCCATCCACACTGGCTTAAGTCGGCCTAATAAGGTCGACTTCAGCGTTAAGTCCACCTAAAACGAGGCGTTATTGAGTCGACTTAATTTTTCCTTAAGTCGACGTAAGGAAATGCTTCAGTCAACTTAAGGAAAGCCCAGTGTGGACGCAGAGTAGTTTAGGTTGACTTAAGCCTCCTCCTTAAATCGACTTAATTTGTAAGTGTAGACATACCCATTGTGCTTAAATTCCTTTATAGGTCAAGACCTTGGCCTTTCTATGCCTCTGTCCCCATCTGTAAAACAGAAACAGTTGCAATTCCCTGCCTCACAGAGTTGCCGTAACCTTAATTTTTTCTAAGGCTTGTTAGTGAGGGTAGTGTTAGGAGAGTATGTTGCTTAGTTGTCTAAGAATTTTGATGGGAAAGGGAGGCAGTCCAACTTCCTGGACGAACAAATGGCCTCAAATGCAGGTTCATTAAACTTTTAGCAGATGGGCTGATCTCTGCAAACAGATTATTGTTGCTATAAATTTCTGTGTTACAGTAGTGCCAAGAGTCTTGCATTGAGGTTGGAAAGCTTTGAACAATGGAGTCATATTATTCATAAGGCAGAAGAATTCAGTCAGCTGCCAAGTATTCATGACATTTTTCACTTATCATAAAAGATGCATGGATCTTAGCACAAATGATGTCTAAAATATCAGACTAGAAGTGGGATATTCACTATTCATTATTCTGTTGTTTAAAAAGCTTCCATCACTTAGTCAGGAAGCAGAAACAATACTGTGCCTAATAAAAAGAGTGGATAGTTGAAGCGAATACTGGACAAAGAATCCATAGATAGAAAATTATTCATCCAAACTATTCAGGAACTGCTTACAATTAAGGAAGTGTTTCAAAGAAAATCAGATTCCATTCCTTCACAAATTTGCTGCAAATATTATTTATTAAAATAAGTCTACTGATATCAACGTTTACAGGTTTTCAGACATCAACCATAAACAAAAGATAATTAATTATGTATATTCTCCTCATCCAATTAATATTTTGGTTTTCTTCATGCTTGTACAAGGGGGGTCGGAAAAGGGAGATAGAAAAGTCAAGAAAGGATAGATGGCTGGAGTGTTTCAGATTCTGGGAAGGGGAAGAAACTGCCTGTGTCTCTACAATGACAATCTCTCCAGACAGCTACATTTTTCAGGATCTATGAAGCTGTCAACCTCAAGGGTGAAACTCGTGAGAGCGGGAGACAGAGTTTTCTCCACAGCCTGCCCAAGTCCATGGAACTCACTTCTGAAGGAGGCAAGAATGGCCACAAATCTCACTGCTTTCAGAGAGGAGTGTTAGACTCATGTCTTCAACGTAGCTTTCCCACGGACACAATATAAACAACAATGAAGAGGGAAAAAGGAGAAGGAGGAGGAGAAATAAAATTTTTTCTCCTGCTGCCTTAAGAGAAGTGGGCAGAGACACAGTAGACCATGTGTGGGCATCTATAGTGTAGTGATGATAATTTTGTTACGCCCTTAGATACTATTGTGATAAATGGGGTGTAAATGCATAGAGGGGCAAACAGAAAGTCAGACAGGGAGAAAGCATGACTGTAATGGGGTGAAATCAGATGTAATCTGCACTTGCATCAGATCAAACTAGTTTCACCTGTGGCATGGCAAACCAGACCCTGTTATCAGATTAAGTCTTCCAAAGTTTCTTCATTTTAGCATTTTACAAAAGGTACTAATAGTATCACAAAAAGCTAAAAAGTAAAGACTGTGTAGTACTGCTCGGCAATATTTAACTCCATGCTGTATACAGGAGACAGATCATTTAGACTCCTTCCCTGTGGCTTTTCTTCTTTGTCAAAGATATTCACTGAAGAACAACTTGCTTACTCTTAGTTTAATGCGTGGAAAAGTACAGTGTAAATGTAGGACGTTCTCTAGTGAAACCAGGACCCAAAACACAGGCAGGTTTAGCATGACACAATTAGCATACAACATAACTATTTAGATCAGTTGAAATTAGAAAAGACTGAAGACATGACAAAATGAAGTCAATGGTCAGCATCGTAGCAGATGAAAGTCACGGTTTATAATTGTAAGATAATGGATATTTAGCGGAAGCATTTGAAATACTCAGACACATTGATGGGCTCTAAATTAACAGAAGTCAGAAGGAAATTGGACTATGGTACTATTGTGGCTGGCTCACTGGAATCTCTGTTTAGGGCACAGGGGCAGTCAACATTGCAACAAAAATATTAGGATGAATAAAAAGATAGGTGGACCCTATATAAGATATTAATAGGATTGATACATATGTATTATGGGAGAAACCTGAGCAAGTGGGCTTACAGAGGTTTATATTTTATGTTTTGAATGTGTTGTGCTTGGGTTAAATTTGATTGAACAGAGACAAAATTTCATGAACCCTTTTTTTTTAATAAATCTAGGTGTGAAGAAAATATGGTACCTGATCAACTAATGCATTTAGACAGCTGACAGATTGTACCTTAGTAACAGAACACAAACAAGTGATTTGTCCTTTATGTCTGGTGCAAGTAGATGAAAAGATTAACCATGAAATGGCCCAGTCATTCTAGACATGGTTTTGAATTAGCCATGATTTTATCCTCCTCTTTTAACTTCACTGACAGGGGGATTTGTGGTCATAACTGAATTCTGCTTTAAGAATCTTAGCTTTCAAGCTTTTTGAGAGTTCTGCAATTTAATGGACCTGGAAAAACAGATCGAATGGAACAGGATAATAGATTCCAATACTGACTGAACATTTGAGGAGTAATAGAGATACTTCTCTTATTCCTCTTGATTGCTCTCATTTGCCTTGTGTAATGTAAGAATGGCTTGGAGAGGGGTGTATTGCAAATTGAAGAAAGTAACTGAGACAATACCCGTGTGACCTTTTTATTTAATAAATACATTTTAAGTGTAACAAATTATCCTCTCATCATCCCATATGGCTTAAACAAAGACTAAACTCACTACATTCAGAATTAAAAGCTTGGGCCATTATGACTTGAGATAAAGGAGGAATTCTACCAGGTACTAGACTGTTTTATTATTATTCAGACTGGCCACTAGAAAGTAGAGACATAATATATTTTTCCAGTAGGTTACACACAAAACTATTAGGCATAATATTCCTCTGCTATTTCTATACCATTTTAGGATCTTTACAATTTCTGGCCTAATTATTCCTTTATGTTATTGACTAGTTTTTATATGTATGAAGTTATTGATAGGTGCACTATTATCTTCTGTTTATAGAATGTCTACTTGTATGTTCCAAAGTGTAGCAAAGATTAAAAATATTGCCAGCAATTCCATCAGATTAGGAGCAGCAAAATTAAACTTTATCATAAACTCTCAGACTGTTGAATTTTAAAACCATTGACAGATTCTTGATCTATCATCTGTTTACTTAAATTTTGAATGTAAATAAAACACACATATTTCTTGTGTCTTTTTGCTCATGCTTCATAAGTAGCTGTATAGTATTGTTCAATAGATGAAATTTAGATCCTATGTTAACTCATTCAGAAGTGTATTGTTGGGAAAAGAAAATGAAGATAAACATTTCATCCACAATAAGTGACTGTATTGAATGACAAAACATTTTAGAATGCTGGGTAAAAAATAAGTAAGTCACATATACAACACACACAAAAATTGGCTTTTAGTTTTATGACACATGAAAACCAACGTTTTTGCTACACACATTTTATCCAGGGCTCCAGAGGACTTCACATCAAGTTCCATAGGTCATGCTGCTAGCTGCTGCACTTCAGAGAAATCACAGCTTAGACCTTGCTACCATATTTCATTTGCAAAGTATGATGCTGTATCTAGGTTAAGTTGAACAAGTGAAACTTACTTACTAAACCCTGTGTACTACGCTGATATTGTCCGTACAGCTAAGTTGCTTCCAGTCTAACTTCCTCCATTTTCTGTTCCCCTGGTTTCCTATCAATAACAGTCCTTCAAGGGAACATGGATCCTCTGACTCTAGCTCCACATGCAGTTGCCAGAGTTATCTCTATAAATAATAGTTAGGGCCATTTGAAAGTACGTCTGTATGATATGAATGTACAGCCATAGTGATTATGCAGGAACATAGAGATAGTCAATTGAATACACTTTTTTTTGCATGTGCAAGTATCCTCTACAAGGTAGACAAAAAGCTGAATGTCAAAGGGTCTTGTCTTCAGCCCTACTAGCTCTTAAAAGTGAAATCACCAAAGAAAACCTGAAGTGTTTCAGGGAGTGTTTTTATTTATGATTGTACATTACAATACATTACATTGTAACCTTCTGAGTCCATACTGAACTAATATGCTACCACGGACACTCTGCTGTTTGATGTGCTGTCTTCTGACTAGCCTTGTCCACCCCTCTTGCTCTCTTACAAATATTGTGCATTTGCTCTGAATTTTGTCCTTTAGGCATCTAAAAAGGCTTTATGAGTTATGCCCATATGTGCAATATAAATATTATTTTGTACCAAAGTAAGAGAGTTTAAAAACAAAAGTGGACAAAGAAAAAGAATCCATATAACTATAGAGGAAAAATCCATCACTTAGAAGAGCCTTGCTTTTAAAATGAACCATATTTGAATACAATGGTGACATGTACTAATGGCATGTTATTGTAAGCTTGCTGCAATGTCTCATGAGAAATCACATGGGATAATGCAACAGCCATGAAATTATAATGCAATACTTCTGCAGAGCACACCATTGTTATGGCATCTTATTTCTCAGAGGCTCATTTCCACAAAAATCAACCTTTGGAATGGAGAAGTGCCACAGACTGACCCAGAGACAAGAAGAATAGAAAAAAAAAAATCCATAGGAGTAGAATGTACTAGTGTCACATCTGTCTATTGCTTAATTAGTGATCATAATTTTGAAATTTAGGAGGACTTACTTTATCCATTATGTCAAATACGAGAGAATAGGAGGGTAAGAAAATAACTTGTTTGATTTAAAAACTTGCCCTAGGCATATTTTAGTTTTATTTTCAGTTCAGTTAATTCCAGTCTTTCCATGCTAATGATTTCTTTCGAGAAACTTGTGACTAAAAATAGGGGAAAAGTGTTGCTTTCTGAGATTCTGGCCCAGAAGGGCACTTTCTGCATACCTGAAATATTTAATAGCAGGTTGGTTTGTTCTTTTCTTTAGAGTTATATATAGAAAACTAAAGGACAAACTTTTAAAATCCTTTGCTCCTGCTTATACTTACTTCATTTTATTCTCAACTTTAAAAGCTGTTCAGAGCACAACAGCCATGCCTAGTAAGAAACAAACTCATGAAAGTACATTCAGGTAATGTTAGCAACTATAGTTTTAATGATTTGGATGTCAGCACCTGAAGAAAAACTGAAGTTCTCAGTAATGTCTGCATGGTCTCATTGCACGTACTGGGACAATTCTCTGCTGGTGTAATGTTAAGGAAAGTGCAGCAATTTACATCAGAAAAAATTCAACCGATAGGACTCAGTTTTATTTACAGCTATGCCCTGAATTTTCCATGCCTGCTACGAGCATGTGTATGTGTGTTGCCAGCTCTCCCAAATTTATGGAGTAAGATGACTGATGGTGTGGAGCTGGCAGCTTCTTCCTAAATTTAAATGAATAAGTTCTGTATCCCCTGGCCCATCTGCTCCTCCTACAGCTTCAGGGGTCCTTCAACCCTTCCCCCTTTCCAAGCTCTGATGTTTCAGAGGTGGGAAAGAGGAGCCGAGAATTGGCTATCACATTTTTCATAGAAGAGGGGAAATTAGGGAGCAAGACTACCCACAGCTCTTGTGCTTTTTTGGCACTCTTCTCACCCACAGCTCCTGTGAGAATGGTACTGGCTGCGCCCTCTCTTCTCCTCCTCTCCACAATAACTTCTGTTAACTACTGAGGGACAGTGGTAGAATTTTGCCTGCTTTCTTCAGCAGCCCAGTGCACCTCATTTTCCCAGAAGGTGTGGAAGTGGCTGAAGCAACCAATGAGAGGTTTAATTGGATGGACTGAAATTCTTGAGAGGGCTGTAACTTCTCAAAAGTGACAGGTAGAACTTGAGGGTGACAAACTTTAGCACTTATTGAAAGGTGATCTTTTGGTCTTATGGCGGGAGATAGAGGAGCTCTCAGATGAGGAATGAGATGGTGGGAGAAGAGAAAGAGCAGAGTATCAAGGCAGAGCTAACAGTAGGTGGAAAGGAGGAGATATATAAATGTAACTGGCTCTTCTCCCTCACCTTAGAATTTTAATGAGTTTATTTATCATAGGGAAACTAAGGCTCAATTGATGTTACATGCTGAACTATTCAATTCTTAAAGAGTAAAAAAAAAATTAAATAACAAAAACAAGAAGCAAAGCCAGCCAGGCAGAAAGGGATATCTGACCCCTGCGTTTAGGACCCGTGGACAACTACAGGTGCAGCAGAAATTTCTCTTTGGTACCTGTGAAGAAGTGACAGAAGCTTTCTGAACAGGAAACTGGAGTTAAACCTTCTTTATGATACCAGAAGATGCTATATTTTAAAAGATGTGATCAACTTCTTCTTCCTGCCCCTATCCCCTACAGCCAATGGCTTTAAGGATTGGAAAGGGCAAGGGAGACCTTCACACAGTAAGAGACAAATAATGCTATAGATAATGTTGCAGAACCCTTTCCTGTCACAATCAGAATGGTAACTTTTTGCGTCTGCTCTGTAATGTAAGATAGGGAATAAGGTCATTGATCTTCTTTTTTCCTTTATGTCACTTTTCCTTGCAAGGGTTGCAGTGGCAGGATGGAGAGTAAGGAGGACCAGACTTCCCTTTCTTCTGCAACAGGCATCTCCAGGCCAGATGGGAGATATAATCCTTCCAGTATGTCAGAGGTCAGCTTCAGGGCTTCCTCCCACTGTGATGTGCCCAGTATAGTTCTAACAAAGATGTCACTGAAAATAAAATTCAAGTCACTTAAGTGTGATTAGCAAGCCTTTACTGACAGCAGAATACAGGAGTGCTCACGGGGAGAGAACAAAGAAAGTCTCCAACCTGTGACGTAGTAACAACCACTCTTATAGATTCTAGTTCATGTGACAGAAATCAAAATGCAGTTTCTGATAGGTTAAAAAGGCTCTCCTCCCCAGATGCACTTCACTCCACCCTGGTAACAACAATTTGAGCTTACGGAGACCGTTTTCAGACAGAAAGATAAGAAAAACAAAACAAATCCAGGAACAGCCAGAGCTCAAGGCTGAGAAAGAGACAGAGACAGCAAAAACATTTTCAATGCCCCCAAAACAATTATCAGAGCCCCCCTGCTACAGCCTTTTACAGTTCCAACGGAAGCGTTACTAGGGACATCCTTATCAGGTGCCTAAACTACCTCAGCTGACTCTTCACAACCCGGAGGAATAGCAATTCTACTTCAAGGCTCTCCTGGGGTGCGTCTACACTGGCAACTTAGGTTGACTTAAGGATGCTTAAGTCGACCTACACAAAGCCGCATCCACACTGGGCTTTTATTAAGTCGACTTAAGTGCATCCTTAAATTAACTTAATAACAGCTTAAGTCATTTAATAACACCACCTCTGAAGGTCGACTGAAGCCTTAAGTCGACTTAAAGCCAGTGTGGATGGTTATGTCTACTCTTAAGTTGACTTAACAAGGTCGACTTTAAGTAGACTTAAAGTTGACCTTGTTAAGTTGACTTAACAGAGTTGACTTAACTTTTCAAGTGTAGAGATAGCCCTGGATAGCAAAGCTTCTCACCCTATCTCAGAGAGTGAGCCTAGCCACCCTGTGCAGAAACCTCATTTCCACTGTTTGAACCCCCGATCTCATCCTCTTTGTGGAGTCCAACACCTACTTCAAAAAAACTCAACTTAATGACAAGAATGTGGAGATCATTGGTTGTTTTAACTTTTGAAGACCTTTGGTCAGCATACAAGCTTTGTGTTCATTGTAGGAAGTTCCAATTATTTTGGTCACCACCTGCAGCTGAGTTCAGGGAACAAGAATTCTACCCTTTCGGTATAAAATCTAATCAAACTCAAGCTCTTCAGAAGTGGAGCTGTCAAAGCATGCCCCTCAAGTCCTCAGTTGCTAAAAGAAAATAGAGTCTGCAGCACTCTGTGATATGCGGATCGTCTATCAGTGAAAGTACAGCTATCAGACACAAGCCTATGGTCTACCACATCTCCATCTGTGACTTAGTGACTATGTTGTGGAGTGTCTAAACAGAAATTGATCTGGTACAAAAGTTTCAAATCTGGCTGTCTAAACTACACCTTCAAAATCAGAGAGGAACCATTGTGTGTACAAAACCATATTTGCACTCACATGAGTAATTGTGCATACATGAATGTTTACTTGTACAAAGTTACCCCCATACAAGCTACACTGCAATCTAGACACACATGATCAATTAATTATTAATTAAAAATAAGACGAGTTTTGAATTCTGTTGATCTGAAAATCCCTCTCAGAGGTTGTCTATCTAATCAGCCAGTAATTGGAAGAATTTCTGCAGCTATGTTTGTGGATCTTGATCTGCATACATTAGGGAGTTTGATATAAGTATGGATATATTTTAATATTGAAAATGAAAGGAGGTGCTCTTTTGTTTTGGATTACAGACTATTGTTCTGAAGAACTCTTAATGGCAAGATCATCCAGTCTGGCTGAGTTATGCTTGGGGCAAGATTGAGGAAAGGGAGCAAAGGTGGCTCCATAGGTCAAACTGATCCACAGGTCAAACTGCTGGATCTGATGTCCAGTGTAAATCAGAACCACTTTAATTTATGGTAGATTCCCACCATATCGAAGTTGGGAATCAACAGAATATAAGCATATGAAATCAGCATCCCCTTTCCACTGGATATATCCCTTGGACATAAGTGGGGTAACATAGGAATTGCTGTTACGTGAGGATTCTAAACCACAGAGGGAAGCCTCAGGGGACCAGTTAATCTGGATTTAGAGCACTTTTGCAGGGCTGGAGGGTCGAGGCTCTAACCTTAAAGTTGTTTCCTATAAACACAGGATTGCATCATATGTTCCTTAAAGGTTTTAGCAGCAATATCACAAACCAATGGCTTTTCTAATACCTTTACCTCTCTTTCACTTGAGACTGATTATTCAATATTTTCTATCAACCAACAATGGAGCACTGACTGTGCCTATTCTTTTGAATATGTATAATACCATGTGAAAGAAAGGAGAAAACAAAACAAAACAAAAAAAAACCCACATGTGTACAACTGTTTTAGTAAATTGGAGACCACAGTAAAACTGGCAAGATATTATCTAGAGAGAAGTCTGACATCATCTTCTAACTAAAAGAACATTCTGATAAATGTATTCTTTGCACATATTCAAAGATCAGAGTCTCCTATTCTGTTAGTTGAATTGCCTGATATCATCTGCATACCCACAGCCTCATATTTGCTTTCTATTTTCATATCTATGGGAATGGAATTTGCTTTTCAATGTTCAGTGAATATCCCTCCTGCTGCTGTCGGCTGTGACTTAGGCCTGGGTTTCCATAACCCTTTTTATTTGTAAATTATGCTGAACCACAGTTAGTGCACTTTGCAATCTTGAGATTCCAGCAAAGTTCACTGTCATGGGGGAGGACAGGACAGGACTTCTCATTGTTTCTGTTTTCAACTAATTTCCACCAAACATTGATGGATTTTCAAATTCACAGGAGATGATTCTGAATCTATTTATTCTGGTATAACTCAGAGGTAATTCCACTCAAATCAGAGAGTGGCTGAAAGGAGATCAGAGTCAGGTTTGTTATCTTTTGCATAAGCAAATACATGCTGGAACTGAATGATAATTTTACCATTTCAATAATCTTAACAGGACTGCTCTGCTTTTATTACATCTCCTAACTAATTAATCGTTCTAAACAGGTAGTAAACCCTCACTCTTGTTCCAAGAGGAAGAGCTGCTTTTATTTACTACCAATCCTCTAACAATAAATACAGCTATGTACTGGTTTCTTAATGCATGCTGCTTTCTTACATTGTCACTAAGAACTAAATCCCTTCTACAGAAGTTCAGAACAAGTTCTGCATTTTCAGTGAATCATTGTTGCTCTTTGTTAGTGTCAAGGAGGAGAAATGTGTACTCTGTTTTAGATATACTCAAGGAAGATTATAGTTTCAGAATTGCTGTCTCCATCTGTCTTCCATTTATAGTCTAGTTTGTTCTTTACTATCTGTATGTTCTGAATGTTTTGTTCCCTTGCTTTAAATTTTAAACATGATTCAGACAGCTTACGGCATGACGTTAGATACAGGCCTTTAAACTGACAAATTTGTTCCTTTTACATCTTCTCCTACTCTTTCATTTGTTTTCATGTTTACCTTTGCAAGTAATCAAGACTGTTGTAGAGATCAGTGAGAAAACTTTTCCAAGGAAAGAGACACGAGTTTAATGTTTGTGTATGATTTGTTTAGTTACTAAATAATTCACAAGCCGGGAAGTTTGGCTGCAATTTAGTCATGTCCTAAGCTTAGATGGAAAACAACGATGTGTTAACATTACGAAATTTGGTGTTGTCCAAAGTTTAACTAATAAATCTGATCTGAAACACCAATCCAGAAAAAGGTCAGTGTGTGACAGAGTACAGAAAATTAAAGCCATCAGTGCTATAATTGGCAGCAATTAGTAAAACAAAACAGAGCACTGGGATCACTCTACACACACTCCGCACTACTGTGCGTAGATCTGTTGAGATCACACATGATCATACACGTTTTGCCGGTTCAGGCTCTAGTAAAGACAGCGCTGACCAAATCCTTGGATCTAAACAGCGCTTACCTTTGGATCTGAATTCAGACCTAAATTTATGACTCAGTACTATCTCTAGTCAGAATCCTCCTTCCTGAAAAGTGATGATAGAACAATGTACCATACTCCATGTGTGGTCACAATGAACTAGGTGGGATTTGGGGCATCTCACAGGAAGCAATCAGCATCCTCTAGGGTTGCGCCCATTCTGAGAAAAGGAAACTGAAACAAAAAAGCATCTTCTAATACGGAGTTATGAGGAGATGTTTAGAAAATAAGATTTATAGGTTGGATTCGCCATTTCATCATGTTCACTTTGCACTTATGTGACACAATATGAAACTGAAGCAGAGAGAGGGCAACACAGGATTTTCCCCATGTAGAAAAACTGGTGCAAACCTGGAAGAGATGACTTTAGTGCCTGAGGGCTTGCCTACACGAGCACCGTAATCCGCACTAAAAATCATTACCGCGCGTTAATAAGCGAACTGTACACACGTGAAATGGTTTTCCTTCGCACTAAGCGCCTTCTTGATGCGCATTCCAACCACCACTCGGCCGAGAGTGGTAACAGCTGTTCCGGATCATCTGTTGCGCGTTTGAGCTCGTATGTATGCTCACCGCGCAATGACTGGCCTCCGGAAATGTCCCAGAGTGCCAATCAATGCCACTCTGGGACATCGGAGCTGTCAACATGTCAATGTCACTGCTCTAGCTGAGCAGTGAAATTGACATATGGGCTCCGCAAGCCACGCTGGGACTCCAGCTGATTGCCGCCCCAGCCGGGGATTGGGTGGCCGCAGAAGCTCCCCCGGAGCTCCTGCCGCCACCCGAACCCCTGGCCGGTGCTGG
>ML685796.1:14232709-14268368 GCA_007922175.1 Pelusios castaneus
GGCGGGGCTGAGTCCCGGAGCCCGGGAGCTGTGCTGGGGTTCGGGTGACAGCGGGGGCTGTCAATGCAGCCCCCCTGCCACCGGAAGCCCTGCAGCTGGGCTAGGGGGCTGGCTGTGGGCAGTGCATGGTGGGACAGGTGCCCACCATGCACTGCTCTTCTTTCACAAAGGAGCATTCCAAGGTTGAATGCTCCTTTGCGAAGGAAAGAGCACGTGTGTACATGAGAAAGCGCAATGGTTATAGCACTTTACTTGTCCCGCAATAACTTATTGCGGGACAAGTTTTCTCGTGTAGACATAGCCTGAGACTCCTCTGCTAAAATCTTCAGCAGTGACAGGGGTGGGAAGGGGTTATGGCAGGGCATGAGCATGGGACAGCATGCATGCTGTAAAGCATGTAGCTTTAACATATTCAGGAGTCAGGCAACTGAAAGTTAGGAGCTGCAGCCAGGTGCCCCCCTAAGAGATCCTTCATCTCTACTGTTCCTGAGCCTTATATTTAGGAGGAAGAGAAGTGAGGATTAAAACAGTGGAAAATTGGTTGCAGTTCATTAAAACTTGCCTGTCTGGGATTTTGTTTCTAACTGAAATCTCAGGACAAGCCTTTTGAACAAGCTTGGGCTGATTTATGATATCATGTCAAAGCCATGCAAATGTTTCACAACAGTGTGATGCAAATGTGGGTAAAATAACTTCGGTTTTGATTTATTTCTAATTCTGTGTTTATTCAGTCCCCAATACAAAGTCGCAGGACTCAAAACTGTAAAGGTTTACATCCACCACCGTTCAGCCTGGCTCTCCAAGGGAACAAGATAAAACTCTCTACAATTCTGAAACAGATAAAGTAGATTCCTTAATCTTATTTGTGCAACTAAACAGGTTGATAATCACAAGTACACAGATGAATCATAGTTCAGAAAGCCCTGGACACTAAAAGGGTTTAGGCAAAACTTATTTAAACCAAGAATGATCAATGTGTGCTCAGAGTGTCTCCTGCTTCTTAGACCAGATGTAAAACAGCTGTGATTCTCCAAGAGCTCAGAAATGTGCATCTCAGGATTTCTGGAGTATAAATAAAATGACCAATTGACTAAGAACAGGGAGAATGGAGAAGAGAGGAGGCTCAGATGCTGTTTCAATAACTGCAGCTGAAAATCAAAGGCTCTGCTTTAAGAGTAATAGCAGGGAGTAGTAAAATCAAATCAGTCATTGTCTACAACCTTGTTATAGTGGGTCTGGAAAGTGCCTTTGGCCCATTGCTTAGGTAGCCACATTAGGACATGTAGCATCTTGTATCAAAAAACAGTAAGCTCAGATGAACTTGTACTATGTTGGGATACAGAGATCCCAGTATTAGATCATCTCAGGTGCACACTTAGCAGGGAATGCAGACGGTAGCTTAAAGTTAAGCAAATAAATTGGCACATACACAAGTGGTGTGGTATCCAGTAGTGCTTAGAACCTCTGGATATAGATATTGGTGTTTAACTTTAGGCCCTGAGCTGAAGAGGTCTGAGTATTATAAAAACAGAAGAAATCAGTAAAAGCAAACCAAAGAAAGGGTATGGGAGGAAGCATGTTTTACACTCAGAGCTGTTACCCTTGTGATTTCCTTTCTGTGACAGAAATATGCATAACAATTAAGAGCTTCTGTGCTCTCAGGAAACATATATAGATGCTTATGAATAGGAATTCTAATTTTTAAACCTCTGAGTTATAAACAGGTATTGATTCACTCCCCCTGGCCTCCTCCTCCTCCCACTTTCTTGGGAAAGATTTCAGTCAGTAGTCTTGCTTCTATGTATTGCGCAGTGTGTGTGTTGGGAGAGGAGAGGGGGTTTTGGCTATTTAGATATTTAAGAGAGGCAGGTATTGAATAGGACAATTCTGAGAATCCTAACTGATTTCTAAACTGTACTTCTTGTGAGGGAAGACGGGGCTTTTAGAGACTATGACTATGGGCAGAGAAGATGAATATCTGTTTGAGAACTAGGACCAGCTGGCGCTACTGACTGGTACTTTTCCTTTGGGGTGGTGATTTTACAGAGGTAGGGGGGTTAAGAAGCTGAGCACTGAAGACAAGAAACAGAAGTTGCAACCAGAAAGACTGACACTGGTTACAGAAGCTGTCCACCAGCTGCCATTACAATGCGTATTGTGTACATTTGCACGGTGCAGGCTCTAATTCAGTTTTACAGTCAGAAAAGAATAGAAGGCAGTCTCCACAGCATCCACCACCAAACATGATAAATAACCTGTTGTGGGGATCATGTATTTAACCCAATCAAGCGATCTGGAATGGAAAAAAACTGACATAAAAGCTAGGATTAAACCTAAGCAACTACTCTCATGCAATGAAAAAGAGACAATGGAAAATATTTTTTCTGGGTTGGTAACACTGATACTATGAAAACAGCAATATATATTTTTGTGTTAAATTTTGCTGTCAGTGAAGCTGAACTCTGCATCACAGTGGAATGGAAGAAATAAATAAATCACCCATTTTGTTTGGAATTCTGCCCAGTCTTCTGAAATACCCTAATGTTTATAATAGCAAAAACATTTCAATTTGGCAAGCTTCAGAAAAATTAAAATGGTCATTAAGGGCAAAATTTGCAAAAGGGCATAAGTAATTTGGCAGCCTAAACTCCCTCAGAAGTAATTTAAACACTTTGGGGCTGTGTAATTTCTGCAAATGTAATTTCTGCAAATGTGTCAGTTTGTACTTTGTTTACAAACAATTAATTGAAATAAAAATTCAAACTGTTTTGATTGGACACATGGGTCACATGGTATTTTCTGTTCTGAGTAGATGTGTATAACTCTTGGAATCAAGATTCTGGAGCAATATTCATGATTATTAATGTAAATTTTGTTTTCTGCATATCTTACTTCAGATGCTGCTTAGTGCTCTTTCCTAGCACTCAAGTGTGTTCACTAGAATAATCTCAGAAATCAGACATTAAAAACGTTGCAAACCCACTTAAAGAAAATTCAAAGGAATGGCTGTGGAGAACATTTTGAAGAATTTGTCCATCTCTAGCTCTCAGTCACTAGTCAGTGTCTGCTGTGCTAGATGAGAGGTAAGTATTGCAATAGGGGGACAGCAAAATTCTCAATTATACCAGAAAGACAGAACTATTTCAGTATATTATATGGAAGAGGAGCATTTACACAACAAAAACTGATTATAAGTTCTTTCCCCTTGTTATTTTTTTCCCTTATGGTGGAAATAGAGCATCTTGTAAAAAATTTTTACATCTGGACCTCTGTTTAAGTTACATTGACTCCTATATTTATTTTCTTCCCCAGAAAATCCCAGACTGTAAGTATTTGTATTTTTTCCATTGTTTGTTCATAGGAGGATAAGAGTATGTATGGGTGTGTGTATGTGTGCGTGTGTGTGTATCACTGGATGAGTATAAGGGAGACATCTACTGGCTGAACATGGAGATATTTCTTGAGCTGATTTATTCTCTGCTGGTATTAAGAGTTCCTTCTTAGGTATGTTACATTCTGGAGTAAAGAGATAGGAACAGAAACAGTGAAACACAGTTTGGGGAGGCCATGTGATTCAGGTAGGTTTCTAATTTTTCAAGAATTACCATCCATAGAAAAGAAAAGTATGCATACAAAAATAATAGAATTTAAACAATATCCCTTTTACTGACTAGCATCACAGTTGATGACAACTCTTCCATTCCTTCTAGCAGGGGTAACAAGTCTTTTGCCAAGGCTTTACCTACCTGACCTTAATATTATGCAATCAGTGTAAATAAATAATACTCTGAAAGGAAGAAAATGCAATTTAACTATGCTGTAGATACGATCAAACATGTATGCCGGATAATGGGTTCGAGGCTAAAATTAAAAGTCAAGAAACAATACCTAACTGGCAGCTAGCTCATCAGCTCTTAAATGAATAACTACAGCTAGCTGGGATACAGAATTTTCATTCAGGGGGAAATTCCACCAGTTAAACATCATTGTCCTAAAACCCTAAAATTTGAGAATTTCCTGCTGAACAAAAAATTATAATTTTTCAGCTGAGAACCATTGAAAAGTTGCAGAAATGTTGAGTAGTTTTGTTTCGAGGATATCAAAATATATTATGTATAAATATGATTAAAATTAATTGTAATAACAAAATAAATCTGTTAAACATTTTATCAAAAGTCTAAGCTATTTTTGATTCCCCCAAATCAAGAACTTAATCTAAATCAACACGTTCCCATGAAACATGTTGATTTAGATTAAACTGCATTTTCTGAGAGAAAACTGTTTTGACCAGCTCTAGAAATAATATTTAAGAATTTTGAGATGTTCCTTTCCCACTCCCAATTCTCATTTGTCAGTGAGCTTTCTTCTGTGTCTTTTACATGCAACACTTATGGTGGCATAATGCTGCATGATATGAATGCAATAACTCAGACACCTTTGGAGTTTGCACCACACATTTCATTTATGAATACATAATGCCTGTGTGGCCATTCTTTCATTCCTACAAAACCAGCAGTGATACAAAAGGTGATTGGCACATTAGAACTACTAAAGTTGTTTGAATACAATTAATTGAATACATCAACTGACATTTTGAATGTTTATCAAATACATGCAATATGTTTTGTTAGTTGTGGTATTCACCCATCTCTGTAGCTGATTGAAGAGTATTCATTGACTATCTTCAACAGTAACAATATTCATGGAATAATTTGAATAGATTTTCTAGTAATTAACAAGCTCTGATGAAGAGACAAGCTGATGGATGAAGAATTCAGAGTGTTTACATTTCGAATGTTTGGTTTAGTTTCATACTGTAGACTCTTATATTATTTGTTTTTAGTAGTGCTAAGTAATATACAAATACAAAAAAGGGAATAACCTGCTTTTCAAGGAACTAAAATTGCAAAAAAAAAAAATTTAGTAAACATCATATTATATATAATATTAATATCAATATAACATTATATTAATTATAATGAATATATTTATATTAATATTGATAAAAGAGCTGATTATAAAAGTATAAATAAATGCTAAAAGTAAGATTACCTCTAAAACTATGCTGTCTCTCTACACATTGCCATGTTACTGTTCCTTTCCACAAGAAATAAGTACAAAATAATTTTTATGTGCTACGTTAATGCAGCTTGGCAGAAAGGTTCTCTCATTTTCATTTTCAAAAATATAGCCACACTGATTATATTTATAGAGGTGGTTTATACCTTTAACCAAACTCTCATGAGGATAAAAAAATCTGGGTAAATTTCCCAGAACAAAGTTCTCATAGTTCAAACCAGTGGCTTATCTGTCCATTTGATTTGATTCTCTCTCCTGTTGTCTCTGTGGCTGTCTCACAGATTTCTCTCTATCCTTTTCCTTTAGAAATAGGGAGCTACAATGACATTTTTTATTATCCTTATGGAATTCAGCCTTTTTTCCTGTATGATGGAAGGTAAAACAAGGAGGCATCATTGTAAATAACAAAACATGTCTGATCAGTCATGTGCATGTTATCCAAGGCCATTCATGTTATAAAGTGTGGTCAAATCTTTGAAATGTGAGTGCCTAATGTCAGACTGCTCAATCTATGGGTGGCTGCTTTTAAAAAAAAAAAAGGAAAAGAAAAAACAAACAAAACAAACAACCCCCCCCCCACCCAACAAACAACCCTCCTTCCCCATGTACTGGTCTTCAGACCAGTAACTTAAAAATGGAAGCTGCTGGTGCTCATTTCTAGTAGGGGAGAATGAGTTGGGTACAGGCCACTTTTAGTCCCTGAGAAGCTATCCTGCAGAGCAAACCCTTTCATCCTTTGTAGACCAGTATTGGCTCTGGTGTTTGCACCACTTGAATATTACTATGTAGTCTAAGGATGCAGCTGCCACATTCAGCTTGTCAAAATGGAGTTAAGTTTGCCCACTTGTGTTACGAGTGGCTACATGAGTTAAGCATCAACCTCCAATTTGAATGTTCTAGCAGTGCACATAGCTCTACCGAACATTCAATGAAATGCCATTATTGTGAAGACTTCCAAGAGTGCTCATAGACTCAGAAGGGATCAATATGATCATCTAGTCTGACCCCCTGCACAACGCAGGTCACACAAAAGGACCACATTAGCTTTTTTCATGGCCACATCACATTGGCAGGTCATAGTCATCCTGTGATCAAATACCCCCAGATCAGGGGTCCGCAACTTTTTTGAGGGGCTGTGCCCAATTCTGCTCCCTGACACTCCCCCAGTGCCAACAGTGATGAGTGGCAGTGGCGGGGGAAGAAGTGTGAGTGGGTGGGGAACAATGGCTGGGCAATGTGGCAGGACAGGAGAAAGCAGGTGTGGCCAGTGGGGTGGGGTGACAGGGGAGTGTGGTTCGTTGGGGTGGCAAGGATGGGCAGAGATGAGGTGGTAGGGCGGGGTGGCCAATGGGATGACAGGGAAGAGTGGCCCAGAAAGGGTGGCACAGGAGGGTAGAGATAGGATGGCAAGGGAATATGGCTGGACAGGGATGGCAGGAGTGCGGGGTGGAGCAGTGTGGCTGGGACCACAAGTACCTCGCCTGGCTCCAGCTCCTCCAGCCTCTGAGCTGCCATGACTTGGTTCCAGCCCCGCCAGCCCCTGCCGGGTCCCCCAGCTGCCAACACCAGTCCATCCTGCACGCTGGTGCCAGTTCCCCAAAGTCCCCCCCCGACCATCCTCCCCCTCAGCACCTTGGCACACATGTCCAGGGAGCCTGCCAGAACTGCTTCTTAGCTGGCCAGGCCTGGGCCCACCGCAGCGTGGCATTTTAAATTTCAGAAGATGTAAAAATGCCGTCCCTAGCCCCAGAGGAGCTGGGCATAGTTACGAGTGATGAGCAGCAGCTTTTCTGGCCATGTGGTGGCCCCAGGCCTGGAGTCAGGCAAGAGGGGGGCCCTGAGGGGAGCAGGGCCAGGCTGGGGCACAGAGCCTCCTGGGGGAGCTGGGTAGGGCCAGGCCAGGCCAGGTCGCAGGGGGCCGGTGGAGATGGGAAGTAGGAAGCCCAGATCCAGGCTGAGGCCCAGGCCACAGAACCTCCTAGTGGCAGGTGGGGGGGAGCCTGAAGCTGGGGCATAGGCCGGGGGCTCCCGGGGGGGGAGGGGTATGGTAGGGGAGGAGCTGGGAGCCTGGAGCCATGTCACGGGGTGGAGAGGAGCAGGGAGCAGGGCATAGGGCTTGTGCCCCAAATCTTTTTTTTTTAATGGAGCAAAGTACCTGCTTTCCACTATTACATTTCATTCTATCTCTATTGTTCCAGTTTACAAAATCATCCTGATCTTTCTGTATGATATCCTGATCCTTCTCCGTATTGGCAATGACAACACCTCCCAACGTGGTGTCATCCGCAAACTTTATTAGCACACTCTCACTTTCTGTGCCAAGGTCAGGAATAAAAAGGTTAAATAAGATTGGTCCCAGGCCTGATGCCTGAGGAACCCCGCTACTAATCTCCTGCCAGCCTGATGGTTCACCTTTCCGTATGACAGATGAAACCATCTTATTACATCTCTATCTGACTGATGTCTCACTCTCAGATAGGACACGACACGCACCACCAATCCAAAAAGGTTGCTTTTATTCAGGGGAGAATCCCACTCCCACAGACCAGGATGTGATACCACAACTGATCTCTCAGCATCTTTTTGTTACAGTAGCCTCTGTACTTCTGGAAGAGAGTGCTATTGGCCTTTTACCATCTACAGACAATCGCACTACTAGGGAGCTAAACGCTAGGTCTTTACAGAGTGGAAGCACTTGTGAAAGAAAGAGTCTACCACCATGCAAATTCAGGATTCCATTGGTGTACCTGGGTCTTTGTTCGCTGGAGCGTAGAACCTGGATCACACTCAACAGGCTACTCTGTCTTATCCACAATTGCTGCAACAATGCACAAACTTGGCTTGCAGTGACTCTGTAACAGCATTCCTTTGCAGTTCTTAGCCTTCATTGATTCAGAAACTGTTCTGTGGGTACAGAACCTAGATGTTTGCCGTCAAAGAAAGAAGGACATAGCACCACAGAGGTATGTTGAAGATCACATTACACATCCACTTTTTGCAATCAGTCCGCTCCTGTAAGCAATTATGCAAGAGGCTTGAGATGTGTGAGAAATGTGGAGAAATGTCAACTGCTTAGCCTTTATTATGCTCACACAACTTCCATTCACACTTGTGCAATAAATTGACTGCCTTGAGCTAGCTGCTGTCAAATAAGGAACAGTCTTAATGATCAAATTCCAAAGGGGTAGCCGTGTTAGTCTATTGTAGAAAGACAACAGAGTCCTGTGGCACTTTTAAAGACTAACAGATTTATTTATCGCATGTTGTCAGTCTTAATGATGTTTGTCCTCAAAACCATTATCTTATCACATAAGTTATGTTATGGGTTCAAAGTCCCTGCTTAGACTCCAGGTGAGTTAGGCAAGGACTCCTCCTTCCATTTGCAGCCTAAATTTAATCCTTGCTTTCAAGAAGGTAGAGTCATGCAAGTCCACATATACAGGGGACTGCTGCTGCTCCTTGGATACAAACTTTCAAAATCGCTGAATGGCCAGCCTGGTTACCAATGGGCCCAACAAAAAAAGACAGGACAAGTGGAAGCTGCTTCTGAAGGCATTCTTCTAGGGCATACATCAGTCCCTGTGGAGGCAGGGATCCTAAATGTGTTCTATCATTTTTTGTACTTTCTTTTCCATGAAGCAGACAACAGCACAGGTAAGCAGTAATGAAAAAAGTTATTGTTATCTGTGGGCTGCCTGTTGGCACACATGATCTTAGTCTGGTTCCTAGTAGATATGTAAGCAAACGACTGAACTGCCTTCTTGCCCACAAAAATGGTCTCTCCAGGTACAGGAAGAAACACATTGCAAGACTGATGTGGGGGAAGCTTGCTTGACTGCTACCTGTGCTGTATTGTTTGACTAAACAGGGGGTTCTAGACTCCAAGACTGACAATCTGTCACCATTCATGGACTACTTCTATTAAATAAGTAAATAAAAGCAGACACTGGTAACTATTGACACTGTTCCAACCAGCTGTGTTGGTAGGGACAGGACCCCATTTGCACTGGAGATTCTGATGGCCCAGTTTAGAGGTTCTAGATCTTGGTTTTTTGCCATGAGAAGTTCAAACGTTTATTGCAGGCAGTGTGTTGGAGATTGCTGCTGAAATTCTGACTTCTCAAAGCAAGGCATCAGCTTAGTCTTGGTTGAGAAGCACTTTTTGACCAACTTTTATTCCAACATGTGGAGCAGGAGCTCAACAGACTAGTGCCACAGTAAGAATGCATCCCTGCCATACACCTAAGGTGGTGTAGAAACAGGGTTACAGTCATGATCAATGCACACTCTGGAACTGGTACCAGTGTGAAGATTTTGGCTAAATCTAATGCACGTATTTGGAATGCCAACTCCTTTCAGTGAGAGCTGAAGTGTTGACCTGTCAAAGAAATCAAAACCTGCTTTTGATGTTGATGCAGGCTACCTGAAGCAGACAGTTCAATTCTCATTGCAGCTCAGCCAGATCATGGAGGATAAAGACAGTACCCCATTGTTGACTGCTCAGTAGTGAACCCTGATTGCTGTTGATGATATTGTCTATTATGGAGTGGCTGAATCCTACCAATCAGAATGTGAGCAAAAACCTTTCTTGGGACTGATAACAGCAAGATTGGCCTGTAGCTGTCGCATGTAGTGCATGATCCTTTTCCATAGTACAGGATCACTCTGATGCCATTTTTCTATTGTGTTGGTATTTTGTCTGCTGCCTATACTTCTAAGAAGAAGTTGATGCAGACCAATACTCAATAGTTTCAAAGCAGCTTTGAGCAATTCAGCTGGAATATCATCAGGTCCACAAGTATGTAAATTTTCAAATTTTTGGACAGCCTTTTATACTTCCAAGAGACAGGACCAATGTCCCTGAACCTGTAGCAGCATGACTGGGCAGGTGTTACAATCACCAACAGGTCTGTGGTTCAGCATGCTTTTATAACATATCTTCCATCTGACCAGGACCACATCCATCAATGAATAGGAAGAGCCTTCAGGTTTTATAATGAGAATGTTAGAAGGCTGTTTATGTTTGCTAGCCAAACACGTGATGGCTTTGTAGGCACGAGACAGATTGTTGTGCTTTAGGCCTTCCTTTGCTTTGTCAGCCAGTGAGTTGATGTACATCTCATGATCACATTTAGTCATGGCATAAAAAAATGCCTTTCAGCCATTTACATTCTTTGAAATCACTCTGCTTTTCATGCTTATGCCATTTTTATTAATAGATTAAAGGACTCTTCGGAGAGCCATCATTTCTTGTGCAACATTTGAAGCAGATTGTTTCAGTGGCAGCATGTAATGTAGCTTACATGTGCCACTCCAGGCAATCTTTATGTCATTGAGAGACTATGAATGTAATTGTTTAATAGCCTGTGTATATTTCATGTC
Source organism: Pelusios castaneus (assembly GCA_007922175.1). Classification (NCBI taxonomy): domain Eukaryota; kingdom Metazoa; phylum Chordata; order Testudines; family Pelomedusidae; genus Pelusios; species Pelusios castaneus. The sequence goes on from ML685796.1 coordinate 14,243,171, forward strand.
TTCAGTGGGGTCCTCAGATGTTGAACATTGTACCGTAGGTGTCGGGTAGGGAGTTGGAAGTTGCAGTGAGAGCTGAGCAACAACTAATCTATGATCAGATTTTGCTGGTGCTTTTGCACTGTCACAGACTAGTGAAATTTCACTATGGATTCATTTTTGATGATCATGTGGTCAATTTCCTTCCTGAAATGCCCATTTTTAAAATCCAGGTCTAGCAATGGTTGTTAAGGCAATTAACCATAAACACACAAGCCATTGACAGTACACATCAGAAGTTGTCTGATGTTGTCAGTTGGGGAATGGTTTCATACCCAGTTTGATTGCAGCTAGTTATGGTGTCATGGGATGCCCCCTGGGGTATGGTCTGTGCAACTTTTCTGTTCATTTTTGCAATGTAATTGTATGGTTTGATGCCAAATAGGTCATGCAGGGAGTTCCTTCATGAATTCACATAACATGCTCTGCAGTTCTGTTATTGTATCATGTTGCCTACAGCTTCATACAGGTAATTATGTGAAACATTCTGTGTATTTCCCATGACTTAGCAGCGGGACAGACAATCAGAGCTGTCTCTCAGCATGTAGGCTGAAGAGGTACATGACAAAGGCAATGCAAATTGAGCTCCCTGGTGCAGCTGGGGAGAAGAATGACCTCAGCCCAGGAAGGAGGGGAATGAAGGCGGTTTGCAAAGAATGTGCTTTGAACTGTGAGAAGGCTTTTTTGTCAGAGAAACTCCATCTTGAAACAACTCCAAGGGACTGATCCTATCTACAATAGCTGGGAGGGCCAAGCTGCAAGACCATCAGCAGCCATTCCTGCGGGTAAGCGAAAGAATGAGACTGAACACTGATTTTTAGGTTAGGATGCTCTTGTATTTTTATTTGCTTGTGGTATATCCTCACTACTTTATTAAATGGTTGTGCATTGATTTGCTATATACTCACTTAAAATCATGTTCTAATCAATAAACTAGTGTTTGTGTTATCTATAGCTGTGTGACCTTGTGGGGGAGTGGCGGAGTGGCTGAAGAGCTTGTGGGAGAGTTGACTGGAGTTGTGCTGTTAGCTGGGGGTAGAATGTGTTCTTTTCTGATGAGTCTTCCATTGGTACATAAGCCACAGTGACTGATGTGCCTATGATGATGTTGGAGCCAGGAACAGAGTTAGTATGAGGAGATGCAATTCCATGTGGTTCAAATCTGTGCTAGAAGTTGTTTAAAACAAGTACCACACCTTGTGGGTTTTTTGGATCACTTGAGTGAGGAGGAAGGTTTCTATTTCCATGGCAAATTGATTGCCCTATGGTAGATGGGAGTCTCTGAAGAGTGAGGTTTTTTGATGATCTGTCAGATACCCAATCCTGTTCAGTGTTAGTATGCTCCATGGATCTTGTCTCAAAGGCCTAGTTGGAGTCATCAGGTCTGTGTTTTCCTTAAGCAGGATTTGGGTTTCATCCACCCTTCACATGCAGAACATGCCCCTCTCCTGCAGTCGGCAACAACAGGGACTTTAACACTGGTGTGATTGTCATGGCCTTTTCTGGCTGGTTTCCTCTTTGTTTCACTCTTCCTTTAAAGAATGGAGATGTAGAGGGGTTTTATTTTTGGGACTCCAACTCCCTTCCCAGGGGGTCTCCCAGCAGATCCCATTAGTCCCTGAAGGAGTGAATGACAGCTACAGTGAGCTAGCTCTTCTTCCACTCTATTAAGTCAACATACCCAGTGTCATGGTTCAGCCAATGTCACCCTTCAACCCAGGAACTTGGCCTCATCTGCTTGTCTATGCTTGTTACCCTGAGAAGGGGCCCTTATTGGATACTATCAGCCAGGATCAATCAGACCAGAGGCTCACATTGAAAAGGATGACCAAACCCTGAAGAGCAGTTTACACTGCTACAATCTGCTATCTACCTAAAGAAAAGATTGTTTAGCTCAAATTCTCTGCTGTAGATGCTGAGGCTTCACAAGCAGCAGAAATAATATGGTTCTCTTGAACAAGGAGAGACAGCGTTATAAGGTAGAATGTAGGAGTGTAGGTGCTCTGAGTAGCACAGCGTTCTTCCACAGAAGGGCCAGAATACTTGGTTGTCATTCTCTTCCTCACCATAGGGAATGTCCATAAAGGCTGTTTCAGGGTTGCTTCCATGAAGTAGTTTTCAATGGTTGTTTGACCTGGCGGAGAGAATTCTTGCCATCTGCACATCTGTCTAATCCATGGACTGGCAGTTACTCTTCAGGCTGGGCACTGGTTTGGGGATTTTCACTTAGTATCTTTCGCTTAACTGACCCCACACTAGCTTCAGTCAAGAGAAAATGCTGGGCTGGCCCGACCATATATGCAAACTAGGTGGTGGCTTAGGGCACCAGGTTTTAAGGGGGTCCAGGTTACATGGAAGTGAATTACTTTCTCTATTTAAAAAATATGTTATCATTTTTCTCTGTATTGAATATGGGAGAACGGGTCGCCAAAGTCATAGTTTGCCTAGGGTGCCAAAAACCCTTGGGACGGCCCTGGAGGAGAGTAGATTTACATTGGTTTAAAGCCAGTATGAGATCACCAAAATCTCACCAGACAAGAAGTGACTGACTCTATTCTGTATCTTCAATCTCAATTTGTACCTCAGAAACATCTGTACCATTTAAAAGTGTAATGATTAATGTGTCAAATCAAAACCACAAATCATTTGCCGTCAAGGTAGCACGGCAGATAAAAGCTCATGAGTTTTTTTTTAAATTAGCGTATTATGTTTTGGTGTACATCTTTTTATTGATTCTCTAAGTCCCTAAAAACATTTTCGATGTTAAAAATAACAACATATGAACAAATAGAAACAAGGTTACTCTTTCCTTAATGGAGCTTCCATTGCCAACAAAGATTTCAGTCCATGTGTAATGAAATAATATTGCAATAAGATTCAGTTCCACTTTTTCAAATACCCCATTATATATATTACAGGGAAAGCTAAACAATTAAACCTATTCAACCAAAATCTAAATTTAAGTAATTGATTATGTCCATGAATAATCAAAAGCATGCTGAATTAGCTGAATCTCAAGAAAATTGCATAAGTAGGTCTAAGAGTGTTTTGTTTTGTTTTTAATATCAGCATACTATGCACTTTACATTCCTGCATTGGATAATAAGTCTACTCAAGATATTGGTATATATGCAAAATCAGATTTCATACTCAGTAAATTCTGTCACACTATGCACAGAATACACATGTAGATAACTATCTATTTGAGGTATTATTTTATGGCCTGTTACCATAGTATCTAAGCACTTCATAATCTTTAAATGTATTTAGCCACACAATCTCCCTGTGAAACAGAACAATGCTATTATCTGTATTTAACAGATGGAGAATGGAGGCACAGAAGGTGCATCTACACTGGCAGCGTATGTCGACTTAAGGATGCTTAAATTGACTTACAGTACTCCGCGTCCACACTGGGCTTTTATTAAGTTGACTTAAGTGCTTCCTTAAGTTGACTTAATAACAGCTTAAGTCAACTTAATAACAACACCTCTGAAAGGTCGATTTAATGCTTAAGTCGACCTTTTAAGTCAAATTAAGCGAGTGTGGACGTCCTAGGTTGACTTAATGCCCTAGGTCAGTGGTGGGCAAACTTATTAGTCAACTGAGCCAAATATCAACAAAACAGCGATTGAAATTTCTTTTGAGAGCCAAATCTTTTAAACTTAAAATATATAGGAAGGTACACTGTTATTAACTTAATAAGGGTATTCCTAACCATCTCATCTCAAATTAAATACTGAACTATGCAGGCCTTTTTGAGTCCTTCCCGTATTTGTGTAAAAGATGAAGAGAAAAAGAAAAAAAAAGAAAGGAAGGCAGGGAAGAGAAAGGAAAGGAAGGCAGGGAAGAGAAAGGAGGGAAGAGAAGGGAAAGGAAGGAAGAGAAAGGAGGGAAGAGAAGGGTAAGGAAGGCAGGGAAGAGAAAGGAGGGAAGAGAAAGGAAGGCAGGGAAGAGAAAGGAGGGAAGAGAAAGGAAAGGAAGGCCTCTAACCCAGCCACTCTCCTTGTCCCCCCACTCTCCTTGTCCCCCCCACCCCTCTCCAGGCCTCCCTCCAGCCCCCTTACCTGGCTGGAGGCTCGGAGCTGCAGGGACGGCCGGCAGAGCTGCTTCTCGGCCAGGCCGCTCCCACCCTGAGCATGCTCTGTCTGAGCATGCTCAGGACGGGAGATTTGAATCTCCCCAGCCTGGCCGCAGCAGGAGTCTGCACTTAGAGGGAACAAGGCCCGCACCTGGAAGAGCCATATTCAAGGGGCTAAAGAGCCGCTTGTGGCTCGCGAGCTGCGGTTTGCCGACCACTGCCCTAGGTCAACCTAATGGGCTCCAGGCATGGGATGGGCTAGGGAGAAGGGAGCTGCGGCTGGCGGGATCCGACTCCCTTTGGGGAGAAGGGAGTCCTTCTCCCCAGGGAGCTGCTTCTCCCCAACAGAAGGGAGCCAGAGCTCCCCTCGGGGACAAAGGTGCCGGGGCGCCCTGGCAGAAGGGAGTCATGGCTCCCGCCAGGGATAAGGGAACCACACGTGACTCCCAGGTGAGAAGGGAGCCGTGCGTGGCTCCTGGGTGAGAAGGGAGCCGCGCATGGCTCCCTTGTTCCCGTGGGGAGCCAGGGCTCCCTTCTGCCGGGGAGAAGAAGGGAGCCGCGGCTCTGGGTCTACTTAACACCTGCCTGTGTGGACACAGGCAGTTGACTTAACCTTTTAGTGTGGACTCTCTAAGTCAACTAAACAAGATTGACTTTAAGTTGACTTAAGTCAACCTTGTTAAGTCAACTTAACAGAGTCAACTTAGCTTTGTTAAGTGTAGACATAGCTGGAGAGACCTTCCCAAGTTCATTGAAGAAGTCAAAGGAGCAGGGAACCTGGGTTCCTCAAGTGCCAAGCTAGCACTCTACGCACTGGACTGCCCTTTCTTCTGAAGAAAACAATAATTTTTAGTATAATTTGGTATGATGTGCAGTTAGTTTCCCATGATTGCTATGGAAGGTGACAGTCATGCAAGGGTCAGAATTAACTAAATTTGGAATATTTTGTTCATTAATTGTAGACTGTATAGCTCTGCATTTTCTTTGTGGCTATATTGACACTCACAACAGCACATCAAGTACATACACCACAAACCCTGCTAGTATGTGTATAAATTGCAGTGTAGATAGTGATACACTACTTAGAAGAGTAAAAAGACACCAGAATCTTTAGTTAAATTGGTAAATTCCATACACAGGTCCTTACATGCCCAAGCAGCACCTCTCCTGTTGACACTTATTTTTAGCAGTGTAGTATCCACCTTTCTCCAGGAACCAGCAGCAGAGCCAGGCACCAGCAGTGGGCCTTTCACCCTGCTTCCATGCTGGCAGCATTTGATGTGCTGATGTGAGTGTCAATTTAGCCACAAAGAAAATGCCACATGCAACTACAACTGCAGTATGGATGGAGCCTGCTTTTCACATTTAGCCACAAGTACGCTACATGCTGCTGACAGTGTAGACAATGGCACAGCCAGCTTTTGTTCAGACTACAACACCAGTGGTTAAGATCAACTTTTCCTATTCATTGCCTTCTCTGATGGGAAAGTCTTATGAACACTCAACAATAAAAAATGTCACCCATTAAGTCTGCTTTGTATGGCTCAAAGTCCATTTAATGCTGGAATAAGTGACTTGTTGAGAATTCTGTGTTTCCTTGTGGTCTACATCTGGTGAAGCTACACCTCTCACAATAGAGACCCCTTGTGCGCTGGTGAGCCCTATCTGCCAAAATGACCCTCAGAAGCCATTGCAGCTAGCTTAAACTGCACATCCAATGCAGTCATGGAAAACAAAGGCATGGAAAGCATCTGACGAAGTGGGATTTCACCCACAAAAGCTCATGTGATAAATGTGTTAAATCTTTAAAAGTGCCACAGGACTCCTTGTTTGTTATGCCTTTTAGTCACACACACACACACACACACACACACACACACACACACACACACACACACACCAGGACTCTATTACAATCTATATAAATAGACACGGGGAAAAATACTAATGGACTCCTCAATTTGACAGATAAAGTTATAACAATTCAGTGGCTGGAAATGGAAGCAAGACAAATGCAGACTGGAAATAAGGTATTTTTTAAAGAAACCCGGAGATTAATTCATCTCTGGAACAGTTTACCAAGTGTCATGGTCAATTCTCTATCAATGTGTATTTTTAAAATCAAGACTGGATTTTTTTCTAAACAGATGTGCACTAGGAAATATTTTGGGGAAGCTCTATGGCTTGTGTTATACAGGAGGTAAGACTAGATGATCACAGTGGTCCTTTCTGTCCTTGGAATCTATATTGAAGCATACATGGCTTAGTTTATTAAATTTCAGTGCAGGCCATTATCAAAATCAGCAACTTTGACATTAAATGGATGTAACAAGTATATCATGCTCTGTAACTTGAACAGTATTTAAGATATTTTAGCTAGTAAATAACTATGTTTTGGAATGTAAATTACAGTGTACATTTATCAAAGCTAATACAGCCTTTAAAGTCTATTGAAACTCATTTTGGTCCATTAACAGTGCAAAGAAAAGGTAGAGGTGAGGAAAAGCCAAGGGACAGATGAATTCATTTTTTAACCAGTCACTTCAGTAGTGCAGTGGACAGGCTGTTTAATGTTTACTTGTCTTGCCTGTTGCTTTTCCTCTTTGAAGTGGTTGTTAGTAAGTGCTAATGTGTCATAAAAAGCATATACTAGCAGATGTGGGAGGTTACAGAAGGCCTGGTTGCTGAAAGCATATGTGACCCAAATAAAGACATCAATGACATCAAAACTCCAGTTGTGGCAGCGTCATTATTTTTGATTTCACAAAGCAACTCTCTCCAGTTAGGTTACTTAAATTCACTAAAAGGCATTTTCACACAAAGAGAGGACTGGTGTGTTCTTATCTCCACTAAGAACATGTCAATAAACACCACTTAGCATTTATTATAGCAGGATCAGCTGATAGGGGGCTGGCAGCAAAAATATTATGGAACTTGACTATCTTTAGTCACTCCTAACTTTCCAACATTTTAGGAAGAAATGTTGACTACTTGGTTTTTGACAAAAGGTGATTTCTCCATGCACTCCCAATTCCAGGAACAAATAAAAACGTGAATCTGCCATTTGTATGCATACATGGGGCTTTTTTGGAAATTCCCAATAAAATACTTGTCCCCCATCCCTTTTTAAAAACAAACAAACAAACAAACAAACAAAACATACACCAACAGCTGGAGGTATAAACAGTAGCATTTCTGCGGGCCACTGCCGGGATACACGGTCCTCACCAGCCAGCCCTGGCTCCCCGCTGGAGCAGCATGGGGCCCTCCCCTGGCAGGGCTGGGGGGAAGCTGTCTGAGCTGCCCACCCGCTAAGATCACCTATGCTTGGGGATCCCAGCTGCACTGCTCCCCCCACCATCTCCTGCCACTCTTGCCGAGTCATGCTCCCTTGCCATCCTATCTCTACCCTCCTGTTCCACGCTTGTCGTGCAACTCTTCCTTGTCACCCCATTGGCCACCCGTGCCCTACCACCCCATTTCTGTCCATCCTTGCCACCCCTAACCTACCATGCTCCCCTGCCACCCCACCCTACTGGCTACCCTTGCTTTCTCTTGTCCTGCCACACTACTCTGACATTGTTCCATTCCCGCTCCCACTGCTTCCCCCCACACTGCCACTCATCACTGACAGCACTGGTGGCAGGTCAGGGAGCAGAATTGGACACAGCCCCTAGAAAAGGTGCCAATCTCACTAGTGTATTCCAGTCTTCTTGAGTACTTTCTGTAGGCTAGTTTCAAATTACACAAGTTGACATAGATCCATCATGTATCTTGGGGCAACTTTCCAGCAGACCACACTGGCAGGATTTTTCTTAATATTTTTTCTGCATTTTCTATTGCTCAATTTAATCCCATTGGCTATGTCTACACTACAAAAAGTTGGGTTGACTTTGTTAAGTCAACTTAATAAAGTTGGCTTTAAGTCGACTTAAAGTCAGCCTTATTAAGTCGACTTAACAAAGTTGACTTTAAGTCAACTTAAAGTCAGCCTTATTAAGTCAACTTAACAAAGTGGTTTCCATGGACGTGGACTTAGTCCACTTTGTTAAGTGGACCTAACTGCCCTTAGGTCGACTTAACAAAGTGGACTTAAGCATCCACACTGTGCTTAGGTCGATCTAAAGAAGGGTTAGGTCGACCTACCCGGCAGGTCTTATTAAGTCGACGTAAGGAATTTCTTAAGTCGACTTAATGAAAGTGTGGTGTGGACGGGGACTAAGTTAGGTCGACTTAAGCCTCCTTAAGTCAACCTAACTTGCAAGTGTAGACATAGCCATTGATACCAGTGTTTACCCTATTATATTACCATTCACAGTTCCTCCCCTTAGCTGGAGGTAGTTTAGCCTTCATATTCTTTACACTGTTCTTCCATGTGTTTCAATAATGGCCCACAACATCTTAATCTAGCTCCGTTCAATTCTGAAACTGAAATTGCCCTTCACATGAAATGGTTTTATATTGTGGATATATTGCCTCCATAAGCTAGAGGCGGTAGACACCAAACACTTCACTGATAACTTGTAAGTTCAATCTGTTATCATTACTACTTGTATTATGTGTAGCAGCGAGGAGCCTAGTCACAAATGAGTAGCCATTGCACCAGGTGCTATACAAACACAAAACAAAAAAGACATTCCTTCTTTCAAACAGCTTGTAATCTTAGTAAAAAAACAAGAGAAAAGAGATGAAAAGAGACAGGCAAATGTAGGAACACCAGTGAACAATTCATATCAGCATGACAGTCTGTGGTCACACTTCACCAGAAACCTAAATTGTTGTCAAAAGTTTTGTAGGCATCACAGCAGTTTTAAGGGCAGTGAAGCAGTCTTGTGGATATTTGTAGGGAGCTCCTCCCAGTTGTGAGGGGCAGCAGGGGAGAAAAAACAGGCTTTCGTGTGAAAATATAAGTGTCTAGATGACAAAAGTTGACTGGGGACAAGAACAGGGCAACATGGGATTTATGAAGGCCAGAGAAGATGAGGTTGCAGTAATCATGATGCAACATGGAGAGCCTGAACATGAGTATTAGCTGTGTGAATGGATAGGAAAGTCCATATTTAATAGTAAGCAGAAGGAATTGGCAAGATTCTATTTCACCAGCACCTGTGAGTGCTACCTTTTAATGTTTTTGTTGTTTTTTTTCCTCCTTCTCTCTTTCTCTCTCTAATTGTAGAAAATGGAAAGCAGGAAGAATGCAGAATGGCAACCAGCATAAAAATGCAGAATAGCCATCAATGTATCCCTGACTCTGCCCTTAATGGACATTTTTATGACCTTTAATTGCATGTCTTTGGAACACCTGTCAGCCTGCTAGGCACATGTGGGTCAAATTAAGAGTAGCATAACTGCACATATTCAGGAAATATTTTGTATCCTTTTTTATTGGTTGAAAAATACCAGAGCAGACTCAGAATAATTGCAAATAGTGTGAGAGGGAAGAGGAAATGAATAACTTGCTATAGAAATGGCAGTCAACTACTCTTACTTTACAAAAATGGTATATAAGCTCTTTTTTTTTGTTTTGGCAAGAGAAAACAAACTCTTTCTTTCTGCATATAGTAGGAATTTATCCATGCATTCCTCTGACACTTATCTGTGCAGGGAAAACTCATGGTATACAAATGGTGTGGGAAACCCAAGTTAAACTTTTCAATTAATCAGTTTTATGCATGTATGCATAGACATTTACTGTTGCTGTCAAGCAAGCATGAAGTTTAATAGTACTGGTGAAAAAAAGCTATATTAATTTTAATAAATTACCACATAAACTATAAATTAACCTATGCTTTTTACAAATACGTCTCCTCCCATTTGATGATTCAGATGCTTAAATCTTTAAACACGTTTAAAAAAAACTGCAGAAATACTGTCCATAAGTCACAGAACTGAAGTATTGGTGTCAATTTATACTCTTCAAATTATGAAGTAAAATATACAGTACATATATTGAAAAAGGAAATCAGCATCTATATTCATTACCATATAGTGGTATCCAAAATGCCACAGCAATTTGCTATTGTAAGTAGAGGGAATAGTTTTTCAAATGTAACTGTTATATCTGTTGACTTTTTAAATAGAATCCATTATATGAATATGCAGTCAAGGTAAAGAAAATGTATCAGACAGAGTGAATGATGTGTAAGTAGTGTTTTGCCTTTGTTTCAGAGGGGTAGGAGAGAATATGGTACAGAGTTCTATAACATTTAGTTCTGAGACCTTCTATAGTTGATAACTATTGTCAGAATATAAACAATATTTCTTCTTGATTCCAGCGTCTTACCTAATTGCAGGTCTTATTCTAATTGCATGAAGGGCAAAACATTACAATTTAAATAAATTTAAATGAAGTTTTAATGCAGCTGTTCATCTTTTGATTTGTGGTATCAGGAATACCAAGGGATTGTTATAAAGAGAGCTGATCAAAAATTCTCAGATTAAATGAGTTTCTAATGGAAAGTGCAGAATAGTTTAAACTGAAGAGTTTTAATCTACTGTGCTCCCTGGGAAGAGGACCCAGGGTGTGCTAAGGACAAAGTTGATGGGGTCAAGGAGGACCTTGTTTATCCCTCCAAAGGTCTTGTAGAGTTTGAGTTTGTATTACCCTTCCTGCAGGCCTCTGTGGTGAGGAATGACCCTTCTGTAATTTAGAAGGCAAATATGGCCTGAAATAACTATTAGCGTGTCTCCAACAGAGCAGTGACATCAAGGAGAAGAAGCAACAAGAGGGGTCACAAGCTGCTGCAGGAGCACAGGGCTTCTAAATTCCCATCGGTCTCCTGAGATTCTGGCAAATCCCAGATTATCTGTGGCATCTGGAGGGAGGTTCCATGGCCTTTTCTGTAGGGAACTAGGGCAATAGTAGGATGAAGCAAAAGTCTTTGGCTATGTCTACACTTGTAAATTTAGGTCGACTTAGCATGTCCACACTTAAATTTTAAGTTGATTTAGGGGGGACCCTACAAAGTCGACCTAGAGCGTCCACACTGGACACCTAGGTTGACTTGTAGGGGCTAGGGGGACCTTGGACAGGTCTACGGTGGCAGGGGGGGCACCCCTTGCCAAGTTCCAGGGAGCTCAGCCTTTGCCCCATTGTACCTGGGTACAATGGGGCAAAGGAGGAGGGACCTTGGCAGGGCATAGGGGCAGGGTGGGCAGGGCTCTGCCCTGCCCTTTGGGGTGGCATGCCAGGCTCTCCCTGTGCCAACCCCCTGGCAGGGAGGGCAGTGGGGGGAGTCCTGGAGAGCCCTAAGTCGACTTAGGGCTACTCCACGTCTACACTGACTTAAGTCGATTTTAGAAAGTCAATTTAAGCCTAAAGTCGACTTTAAACAAGGTTTAATAAAGTCGACTTAATTTTCCTTAAGTCGACTTAAACAGCTTGCTTAAGTCGACTTAAGGAAAGTGTAGTGTAGACGCAGAGTAAATTAAGTCGACTTAAGCAAGCTTAAGTTGACTTAATTTACAAGTGTAGACGCATCCTGTGTGGGGTATCCTGTTGGAAATTTCTTCCCCCTAAGATTCTTCCCATGCTATCATATTACCTTGTATGTAATTTGACTCAGTTGCCTTGGAGTTAAACAGGGACTATGGATTTTTCTCGCATTACATCAAGTGAATTGACCTCCCCCCTCCTCTATGTGCTGTTCCCCAGTGTTTTGAATCCTAACACCTACTTTGATTTGCTGTTACAGCCTGACCTGATGCTATGTCATACACTCCCCTGCATTTAATTTCCTCCCACTCTGTAACTTTCCTATCTTCAAAGCATCTGACGAAGTGGGATTTTCTCCCACGGAAGCTCATGCGATTAATAAATCTGTTAGTCTTTAAAAGTGCCACAAGACTCTGTTGTCTTGTATGTAGAGTGCATCTTTTCAGAAGTTTCTAATTTTCAGACTCCTGCTTTCTTTGCCACTTTGATCTTTAAAGAGATACTTTTGCAGAATACAGTTATACCTTAAGCTGTACAAATATTACTTAACACATTGGGAAAAATTCCCATTGGCTTTAAAGGAACTAGGATTTTACCTGCTGTGCACAGTATCTTTGAAACTGAATTTTAATACAGCATCTTGCCACTCCTTTTCCCTAAGAATTTATATTATTGAAAATTCAATTTTTCTTCTGAATGTTATAAAATCAGCTATTAAACTTCTGGCAAGTGTGATTCAAACACCAGATTTTTTTCAGATCTAAAATGTCAGATAGGAATAGCATGAGATTTATAGGTAAGAAACTCTGATCTTTTGGTTTTTGGAGGTTTTAAACTATAACTCTTTCCTTTTTGTTTAATGCTTTCTGGTCTGAGCAAGAATATAGGTTTATGTAAAATATATTACAATACGTGTTTTAGCAGCTAATTGCATATTTGTATACTTTACACAACTTAAAACTTACTTTATTTTGTATACTTTACACAACTATAAACAGTCCTATTTTAACATTTATCAATATTTCTTAAGAAAGTTAACTAGCTAATGTTGGACCACACAAATTGTCTTGGTATTTGTGTCCTGAACGACAGAGATGTATTAAATGCCACTATTGCATAAATGTTAGTAAATTAGTGTATTTAGCAAATTTTAATATATTGGATCTAGATTGAAAATATGATTGAAAATCTAGGCTATGACTCTTAACCATGTGAATCCAAACATTACAACTTTATTAGGAACATCAACTTTTCACCATACATGCTTATCTTTAAAAAACAAAACAGAACAATAGATGAAATGGAAATTTAAGTAACAAAAGATAATGAATAATTTCTACAAGTCAGATCATTTAAAGTATATAGAATAACTTATCAATGTTTCTCAGGCACACAGTCTTACTGGAACATAGTGTAGATCAGGGGCGTTGCTGGATAGCAAAAAGATCCAGGGCTCTGGACCCCAGCCCACCCCCTGTTAGCCCCACCCCCAGCTAGGCCACACCCCCAGATCCCACAGGACTCTTTTTTCCCCCCCAATATAGCAGTATCATTAGAAAGAAAGAATAAGCAAATGAACACACTTAAAATTTTTCATTATAAATCAGTACTTCCCAACCTTTTTGGTTGAGAGACCAAAATACAGATTTTAAAACCGTGAAGGGCCACCAGTTTATTTAATTAAAAGTTAAAAATTAATTAATTTAATTAAAATGATTGTAATTACAATTGATTGGGTTTATTTTAATTAATTGACTTTGAATTACTTTTAATTGAAATTTAATTTTAGAAAGGTTTTTTAAAAACCTTTTAAAAAGATTTTTAATTAAAATAAATTTTTAAAGGTTGGGTTTTTCTTAAAAAGGAAGGAAAAAAAGGAAGGAGAAGAAAAGGAAAGAAAGAGGAGAAAGTAAGGGCTGCTTGCATCCCCAAGGTCGGAGGGGAGGCGAGCAGCCATAGCCTGGCTCCCATCTTCATGCTGGGACCAGGCAGACAGCGAGCTGGCCAGGCCCCCCAGGGGAACCCACCCCAAACCCCCAGCCCCTTTAGAAACCCCGAACCCGAATCCTCTCTGGCCCGGGCACTCTCCAGGCCCCCCCGATCTCCGCTGCCCGGCAGCTCCCTGCCTCCGGCTCACCGGCTGCAACGCCTCGACCCTCCCGGTCACCACTGACTCCCGTTCCCCAACCCCCCAGTTCCCCATTAGCTTCCCAGCCCGCCTGGTCCCCGTTCCCCGACCCCCCCCAGTTTCCAATTGGCTCCCCAGCCCCCCAGTTTCCCATTGGCTCCCTAGCCCCCATTTCCCAACCCCCCAGTTTCCCATCGGCTTCCCGCCTTGCCCGTCCCCCATCAGCTCCCCAGACTGCCCAGCCTTCCCAGTCCCAGCTCCCCAGCACTCACCTGCCCGGCCCCCCAGCTTACGTGGCCGGAGAGCTGCAGGGGCGTCCGGCGTTGGACTGGCCAGGAGGCCGCTCCTGCCCTGAACTTGCTCTTTCAGAGCATGCTCAGGGCGGGAGATTTGAAAACTCTTCAGCCCGACTGGCAGCCACTGCTCCCAGCTGAGCAGCAGCCTGCCTGTAGGGCAGGGTAGAGCAGAACATGCGTTCCGCCAGAGTTTTCTGGGTTCCTGGGACCCGGAATAGATTCGGGGCTCAGGCTTTTCTACCTGGGGCCGGCGCCCTGCCAGCCCGACGACAACAACGTCTGTGGTGTAGATATTGGTATAAAATGAGGTTTGATAAGATTTCTCATGCAGTACTTCAGTGTACTGTCAGTGGAAGGAAAATGCCTATATAAATGAACATCATACAACAGGAGAAATAGTTATGTGATAACATCATGCCTCAAGTCTACAGTGCCATACAAAATGTCCTCAGAACTTGAGAAGTGTGGTTATAGCACATTACAGAATAAAACATTACACAGTGTGTTTAAGTATCTGCATGAAAGACAACCAATTTGTTCCATTGTTGCGGTAGTAGTGAACTTCTGTATTTAGCAAAAAATCACTTATTGCCAAGGCTCCTGAATAATTTTAAGTGAAGAAAACTATACAGTGCTCACAATCTCAGTGCCTTTAGCTATTTTCTGGAAAAAAAAATCCATATTTTCTGTTTTAAAAAGCTAACGTCATTTAAACCCTTTATGGCACAAAGATAGGAAGCTTAATTCGAACTAACCTAAGCCTTCACCACACTAGGCTTTCATTAGTTCGAATTAAGGGCTTCCTTAATTCAAACTAATAAATTCGATTCCTTAGTTCGAACTAACCCTTAATTCAAAATAGTTAGTTAGAATTAAGTCAATGTGGCCATATTAGTTCGAACTAACTGCTTAGTTCAAATTAATTGGCAAATTGACCTTCATGCAACTGACTAATTCAAACTAAGCAAGTGCCCTGCATGGACATGGCTAGTTCGAACTAGCATTCTAGTGGGGCCATGCTAGTTTGAATTAAGTTAATTCAAACTAACTAAAATTAGTTCGAATTAGTGAGTTCGAATTAACCAATTCGAACTAGCTTTTGTAGGTGTAGACATAGCCATAGTCTGTCAATGGTACTGAATATCTACTTTATTTGAAATCAATAGGAGCCATGTCTTCAGAATCTCAGAGAATTGGGCTACTAGTTTCACTTCCAGAACCCACTGTGCTGATCAGAATAGAGCTGAGTAAATTTTTCACCATTGTATTTGGATTGTTCATCCCTCCCCGCCAACATGAAAATTAAAACTCTCATTTTATTTTGGAGTTTTATTTAAAAAGAAAGTCACTTGTTTTTCTTTTTCTTCCTTGTTCTTTTATCCTCTGCCATCCTTGCTTCTCCTGCCACCCAGAAACAAGGAGAGGGGAAGGTAAAACTGAGATGGTCCCCCTGCTTTCTTCCCCACCACCAACCACACACACCCATTTAGTTTTTAATTTTGTTCCCTTGGAAAAGTCTGAAAGTTTTATTAAAAAATAAAAGAAAATGTTAGAAAGTGAGACTGACCAGTGTTTCTTCCCATAAAAATGACTGTTTGAAGGGAAAGTGTATTTAGTTGGAGGAAAATTTACCGAACATTCTATAAAAAGAGGAAATACATTCTGAAATGTTTTATTGAAAAAAAAAACTTCAAATTTTGAGCTAAATTTAAAATTATTTTCCAGATTTCTTTGCATAAACAAACAAATACTCCAGGCAGCTTTACTTCAGATAGACAAACAGCAACTGGCTGCTCATTCATTTCAGTTACATTAAACTCCAAGGCTTACCGGAGATCTTTCATATTCCTGAAATTATCAAGAAAGGAAATTAACAGGGGAGGAGTGTAAGGCTATGTCTACACTTGCTAAAATTAGTTCAAATTAGTTAGTTCGAACTAACTAATTCGAAGTAATTTTAGTTAGTTCGAATTAGCTTAATTGGAACTAGCATGGCCATACTGGAACGTTAGTTCGAACTAAGCAAGCACTTGCTTAGTTCGAATTAGCAATCCCCATTCATTTCAATGGCCAGTTAATTCGAATTAAGAAATTAGTTCAAATTAACATGGCCACATTGCTTAATTCGAACTAGTTAGTTTGAATTAACCCCTTAGTTCAAATACCCTATTTGAACTTATTAATTCGAATTAAGGAAGCCCTTAATTCGAACTAACTAAAGCCTAGTGTAGCCATGGCTTTAGTTAGTTCGAATTAAGCCTTCTTAATTCAAACTAACTTGCCCGTGTAGACATAGCCGAAGTGAGGAGGGGTTGGGTGGGAAATTAGCTGGAGTCACAGACTCTGAGCAGATGCCTTTTCCATCTTGTTTTAATTTGAAAGATCATACCGTGGACCTGATTCTGATCTCACAACATAGTAAAAAGAAGTGCAGAATCAGGCTCAGCAATAAGAGCACAGTCCAGTCTTGGTTCAGCTTTATTAATAGGAAATGGAAAACTCCCAAACTGGGGTTCTGCTAGATTGATAGCTCTGGGAGTGCTCCCTGTTCAATCTGACCATGACCAGAGAGCAAAAAATCATCACCTCATATGATCAGACAGAGGTAGCTAAAGAACAAACAGCCTTAACCTATCAACTGTCAACATGGTCCCAAATCTAACAAGAACCAGCCATATTAGCAAGAGGGAGTTTTGTTTCCTGCTTAGAAAGATGTTGCATCATACAAACCATCTATCAAGGGACAGCAGCTTTGTGGGGGGCTTCAAAGAGTCAGCTTTCTGTGAGAAGATAAACTGTTGAGACAGACTCAAAGGCCCACCCTCTCCCCCGCTCCTACGTGTACCCTGGTCATCGGTATCTTTCCCGCATCTGCAAATTGCCATTAACACCTTAGGTTTTGATGTCTCAGGTTATCTTCCCAGCCAGCTACAGAGGTACTTCCCTAAAAGTGGTTCTCAGGTTCTGTGGCAGCAGCTAGGCAGTGCCTGTATTTCAAACACTGCCTCCCTCTCTCTTAAGGCAATCAGTATTTTTCTCCTTCAGATACGGAGGATCTTCCGGCTCTCTTCCATGGTGCTGGGGCACGCACATAAGAAATTAAGTCACTCATCAGGGGAGAAATTCCACCCAACTCTCCTCCTTGGAGCTGGGGTTTAAGCCAGCTGCAGGGGCTTGGCACTTTGGCCTTCATCTGGCTCCTTTTCCCCACTTAGCTCTTCAGTTAGCAGGGTTCAGCGGACAGCCTTCTTCTGCCAGTGTGCCCTGCAATGAGGGAGGAGGCATAAAATATGTTGGCACCATCCTAAAGCTCACCCCTACTGACTGGGAGAAGAAAAGCCCACTCTTCAAGACTCCTGGTCCCAGACAGTAATAGGATTCCTCCTAAACACCACTGATTCCCAGGGCCATTTCCTCTTCCCCAGTATTTCTTGTGTCTTCATAGATCAGACCCCTGCAAAATCTTAAAGGGGCCACACCATCTAATGGGGATGGGTTGCCCCCAGCTACTATTTACCCTTAAAGGCAGATAACCCTGTTATACAAACTCACTCTTAAAGGAACAACTTGCAGTTCCAAAAACAGTCCTCAATATGCCACATACAGGAAATTAGAATAATAAACAATCCCTTTAAGGAGCGGATAATTCATACCTACTATAAGTTTCCGCCACTGTTATTCTACAAACTAGCCCTGCAATTTGTCCTTAACATAGCAAAAGTATATGCAATTTGTAAGTGGCATTGCACACTAATGAAAGATATTTGGCATTATAGCAGAATTTGTAGATGAAGATTATCTTTCAATAAGAATTGAACAATAGCTAAAATAGGACTGATTCAATTAATAGAGCAAATTTCACCCAATATCTATTAAAATAATAGTATCTGACCAGCTGTACCCTTGGTATTTCCATTTTAGTGGTCAAAAGTAGAGATTGTCAAAAGTACTATGTTAATAAAGGCAGAATGTCCAAATTACAAATTTAGCCTTAACACAATTTTCTTGTAGTCAATCTATCAGGTCGATCACTATATATAAGTGGTATGGTCAAATATCCAACTAATAAATGTATGCTTCTATGTATTATATTCCTGTATCATTATCTAAATTACTAGGTACACAACTATGCCTGGTTTGGTTTAGATTAGTTTTAGTCCACAAAATTAAACAGGTATTTATCAAACAAATAGATGACATAACCTAATTAAGTTTTTAATATACTGCGGAAAGGAAGTCTAGGAATGAGATTCTAATTATTCTAGAAGTTGAGCATGCCAAAGTAATGAAAAGTTTATTTTTTCCTTCAGGAAACTAAAAGACTACACACTGAGTTAATTTCAGGTTTCCACAGAAATGAGTGAAATGGGAAACATGTGGCACTTAGTGATGAATACAAAGCATGATGAAATGTCATCACATCTCCTATCTAAACAGAGAACTAACTACAAATCTTTCAGGTGAAAAAAAGAACATAAATGCAGGAAATATATCAAGTAAAGCTTCTATGGCCTCTCTTAATAGTAATCGATAAAAGGACATGATATTCAATCTCCGTATATGGCTGAGAATTTTTGTTACAAAAGATTTTTTCCTTTATCAGAGGAGACCTTGATTATTTGTGTTCATCTGTATTTATTACAAGGAATATTTTCCATAACACAGGGACTATATTTAGTGAATTTGTGAAATTAATAATGCTTGCTAATAAAAAATGAGATTTTAAGAAAACTAGAAATTTCAACAATAATTTTAAGCAAAAAATGACAGCTTCCAACAAGCCTAACATCAATTTTCAGTTCAGAAGGAATGTGTATTGTTAGTCACTATCATGTAGAAAGGGAACTATGTAGCAGTAGCAACCAAGTCAAGGATGTAAGATGTCCATAAGCAAAGCCTGAAAAGGACAGATTCTGACTTTGATTGTGGCAGAATTATTAGCAGAATCAGCAGAACTGAAAATATCTCTATAAGGCCAAAATTTGGTCAAATATATCCTTATTTATATGGTACACAGTGTGTGCCTGTGTAAAGATTTTTAACATCTCTCTTCAAATATATAACTGATCACTATACAACTGTACTCTTGCTTTTAAATGGCAAAACACGTATCCATTATCTGTCTAAAAGGTATCATAGTTTAATCTCTCCCAAGTTTCAAAGAGGTGGCTGTATAAGTCTAGGTCAGCAAAACAAACAAGGAGTCCTGTGGCACTTTTAAAGACTAACAAATTTATTTATCACATGAGCTTTTGTGGGAGAAAATCCCACATCGTCAGGTGCTTGAAGATATAAGATCCCGAACTTCAAGACTTTGGTGAAATGGGATTTTCTCCCAAGAAAACACATATAATAAATAAATTTGTTTTTCTTTAAAAGTGCCACAGGATTCCTTGTTTGTTTTACTCTCTCCCAAGTCACTGAACAAAGTCTGACAGTGTATTTTATATATTAGTAAAGTTTCCAATTTATGTATTGCTATAATTTCATAAAGGGTTCTCATTTATCTCTCACGTACTCTTCCTTTGTTCAATCAATAAGTGAAAGCACTTGAGAATACCAAAAAGATGCATATATTTGCTATTGTATGTAACCGTGAGTCTCATATATATTTGAAATAATACCAACTTCCAATAGTAGCAATAGCGGACCTTTTACTGAACAGGCCACTGGACATCTCATTGTCAAGATGCGACCTGTGTTAAAAACGTGGTCATATTATTCTGTCATGAACATGGACAGACTAAACAGTCTTAAATACTTCAGTAAAAACAGCTGTCCTTTCCTTCCCTCCTCCAACCCCCGGCGCCTTCATTTCCTCTCAGTGACACATCATCATTAATACTAATAAAGCTTCCTGCCACCTTTGGAACTCCACATCAGCTTTCAACATCCAACACAATTTCTTATTTTAATCTTGATTTAGAAAAAGTACAAAATAATTAATCTCGTTTTTCCATTTGACTTGCAGCTCTTCACACAACTTCCAACAGAATAGATTCATTGCTAAGTAGCTTGCAGTGCCCCATGTTCAAGTGATAAATGTCTTATACCTGGCACTCACCAGCAGAGCTTCATAGAAAAATAAGAATTTAGTATTTACTGTATACAATGCTTTATTTCTTCAAGTAAGTAGTGGTTCCTTAGTTTAATAAAATAGAAATTAGAGAGGTTTTTTTCTTTTATATTTTTCTGTGATAGAAAAGGATAAAATGGGTGGGTGTCCTTTGTCCTTCAACATAATCAAGTTCCTTCATTAACACTGTAGTTCATTCATGCATAAATGAAATTATTATATTTTTAAACTGTCTCTGACAGTCATTACTATTAAAACCTTCAGGTGAAGGTTCAAGAAACCCCAGATTATTCCACAACTGTTATGAAGATGCTTCCTATCTCCAGGAAGTGGTTTTGGCTTGAAGCAAGGTGTCTTTTAACCCTTTTACATTTATCATATCTGGACACAGCATTTCCAAAAAGTTCAGGAAGATTGAAACGAGAGTTTGTTACAGAAAAGGGATAAAATCACAGAGTTTAGAACTGGATGTGACTTTCTCAAAACTCGGGGAAACTGATTTCCAGAATTTTGGTTGTAGGGTCCTAACAAAAATATTACATTTCAATTTAATTTCCATTAAGGATAAAGAACATACTATTAATAATAGAAACCCTGGGTCAGAACTCAAACATTTTGGAGATTTGAAAAAGTTTGCTTAACTGCATTTCAAATCAAATTCTGTAGTCTTTGGTCTGGTTGGGGCTAGAGATTGAAGAACAGAAATATCACTCTTCTCCTGGTATTTATGTCATAAGAAGAAACAGAAAGTACTCAAATTTTTGCACTACATTCTGCTTTCCTGACATTTCTAATCTTCCTAGTACAATCCTAGAGGTCTGAGAAATTAAAATAAGCCTCCTACTTTTTTGGATGCCTATGCAAAACAAAGTTGCCATACCCAATCTAATCACCATACAGATTTCCTCAAGTAAACCTGTGTCATATTAGAAAATAGATATATATTTGCAGAAATTCTGCAATTTTTTATTTTTCCAGGAAACACAGATCCTTTTTAATAGCATGTTAGGAAAATAAAGATAATATTGATTATGAAACCAGGGAATTTCTCACAGGAATTGAGAGTAATGATTGCCTCAGAACCCTTCACTTTCCATGATTCCCATGATCTTCATAATTTTTTTTAAACTATGCCCTGTAACAAGAGATTTCAGGATCTCTAACATATAAAGTTAAACTGGAATGTGATTTTAATATGGTCACTGCCCCTCTGCTTTTTCCACTTTACATGAATAGAAACAGATTTATTGAAAGGTATAAACTGCAGTTTTATTTTTACAATATTAAGTTTTATAAATTAGAAAGCTTTAAACATGAGCATGAAATCAACGCATACAAAACACCACAGCATTTTCAAGGGGAAAACCTCCAAGGTCCTGTGTCAGACTCAGATAACACCAATTTTCTAACACCTAAGGGCATAAATTGACTCTGCTTTCCCATCACAGTTATATAATGTATCCAATATCCTGTATTGCTTAATGAACATATGACGACCTAATTTTATGCCTGGAACCACAAAGGTGGTGAGAGTTGGCATAGAGCTATACACTCCCTCAGGTGGATAAAATTAGCAGAATCTCCCAACTTAGTTGGAGGGAGTCTTGCCTTGCAAATGGACTCATACAGGCACTGCTTTAGAGTATCTGTAAAGTCATTTTAGAATTAATCTGCTTTTTATCAAGCTTTACCAAAGGCCTTAAATCTTCTATACCAGGGGTAGGCAACCCCCAGCACGTGTGCCAACAGTGGCACACAAGCCCATTTGGAGCAGCATTCAGCATCCTCTGTGGCGCCACAGAAATTGCCACTCCCGCCACCAAGATACTCCAAATGGCTTCTTTCGGGGGTGGCTGCAGTGCAGAGGTCCCTGCCATCTCCATGCCCCAGGCATACCATGTTAAGAAGCCTCCCAGAGCGGCTTCTCTCTGTGGTGTGCTGCCACCAATAAGAGTGACTCCAGGTAACAGGGGATAGAGGTCCCCAGGCATGCTGCTGAGAGGAGCCCCTCTAGGTGACTTCTTTCCATGAATGGGCTGTTGGCACCAGCTGAGGGTGTAGGAGGAAGTGCCGGCACAGGGGTTGGCAAAGGTTGCCAGCCCCTGTTCTTTACCATGGCTACTTCCAACCTCCAAGATGCTGCAATCTTGTTCCCATATGCCACTTTGATTATCTAGCTTCAGGTAGTGATGGAGGAGCAGAAGATTAAGCTGAAGGGAAAGATTAATGCCTGCCAACTTTGTAATGTGACCCAATTATATTTTTTAAAAACCTTAATCATTACTACTATGGCTGGAAATGAGTGGCACATCAGCAAGTAATGCCTGATGTCTTTCACAGGGAGCAAAACATACCCTCCTTCCCTTCACAAGCAGGAGAATTTAAAGAGAAACTGAGACAAACCCCATAATTTCCCCTCTCTCTGACATCAGTTATTTCTGTATAGGGGAGAAACGAGCCTATAATTTGGTTACTTTAGTTATGATTTAGTCAGTTTGCTATAGAAATAGAAATGACTCTACTATGAGTATCTAGAGGCTAATGCTGTGTCTGAAGTGTGCGATAACTCTACATCTACTTCTCTCCCAACTCTTTACATTTGAAACATCTTTTTAATGCTCATGATAGTGTGACTTAAGCATGAAATTTCTAGGAAGCCCATTTCTCTTCTCAGTTTCTCCAACAACTGACAGAGAGGAAGAATCAAAAGGTGTTTATATATGTAGTGGAAGCAGGATGCATGCGTCATGTGCCTTCCCCAGCCAGCCCACATAGATGTTGTGGAATATCCCGTGGTGATCCATGAGGGCCTGCAGGACCACGGAGTAGTGGCCCTTCCTGTTGACATAGTCCGTGGCCCAGTGGTCTGGGGGTCAGATGGGGATATGGGTGGCATCCACAATGCCCCCACAGTTGGGAAAACCGAGTGCGGCAAGGCCATCAAGGAGTTCATGTAGATTGCTCGGGGTGACAAGGCAGGCTAGCAGGACCCTGTTGATTGCCCTGAAGGCCTGCATGAGGGTGGTCCACAGTGCCCAGAAGTGACGAGGCACGGAGCGCACTGCTGTAAGCGTGGCAGCTTGCTGGGGCAGCAAGGTGGAGGGCGGGCTGCCACACAGGCCTGCTCCACAGCTGAAGAAGCCTTGCCAGTAGCTGGCAGGTGTCACGCAGCTGCCTGACTAATATCAGGAGGGGAGTCTGGTCCATGACCTGCTCAGCCTCCATGTTGCCAGGCACAATGGGGAAGGTACTGAGCTCACTTCCTCTTTTAAAGGAGTGGCCGGGGAGGGGGGACCTTCTCGGGTGCCTCATGCCACACCTTCCACAATGCACCACTCCTGGGTCGACCTAGCCCTTGCCAGTCAACTTAGGCATCTAGTGTAGACGCTCTAGGTCGACTTAACAAGGTCGACTAAATATACAGTGTATACGCGCTAAGTCGACTTAACACGGTCGACTTAATTTAATAAGTGTAGACATAGCCTAGTTTAGTGGTTAGAGCATCCAATTCGGAGGTGAGAGATCCAAGCTCCAGTTCCTGTGCACCAATCATGGTTTTATTTTTTTTTCCCCACAGTGGAACAACTTTAATGGGAGAGACTGAGACAGCTAAACATCTGACTATCCCATAACTCAGTGTTAGTACGTGCTCCTGAGCGATGGGAGACCCCTTGTTCTAATCTTCTCGATCTCTGAAAAACAGGGTGGCAATTGAAACTGGGTCTCCCACATCCCAGGTTATCATCCAGTTATTAGTCTAAAAAAGTCTCACACTGCTGCTGAACTCACAGGCAATTCCTGTGTATACATCTAAAAGAAATTAGAGAGGCAGAAAATATCAGATTGCATTATATTTTTTTTGGGATACTTGTCAAACCAAAAATTAGACTAAAAAATTTTTGGACTTTTTTCACACCTATTTTTCAGCGCAAACAAATTCAGATCAGCCTTAAAAGTATCCAACACTAAACGTTCATTTCAACTAAACAAACTGTGGACTGTGCAAGTATTGTCTGTCACTAATCTACTCCTTCTGGGAGTTCTTGTTGTCTCATTTGGATGGCAGATACCAAAGCTATATAAATAAATGAGTTTTCTTCCAATACCTTGAAGGATTTTGCACAAACAGTATAAAGGTGGAAGAAGATGAGAAAAAGTTTCTAAACTTGTGTTTAACAACCCTTATGTAATTGTATTATTATGCTAAATCTGCTTCCATTTGGAATTATTCATCCTACATGAGGTATTAATAAAGTCAATGCCTTTCTTTAGTTAAAAAACCTCTGACAACATGAAGGTGATTAAAATGAACTGTGGATTTTTCCACCCCATTATAGTCAGAATAAATG
The DNA here is from genome assembly GCA_007922175.1 of Pelusios castaneus. Classification (NCBI taxonomy): domain Eukaryota; kingdom Metazoa; phylum Chordata; order Testudines; family Pelomedusidae; genus Pelusios; species Pelusios castaneus. The sequence continues at coordinate 14,267,572 of ML685796.1, forward strand.
TTGCATTTGGACAAAAAGAATTAGGGGGGAAGATTTATCATAACTTCAAGAAAAGCTGTATGAGAACTAATGAAATTGAATTATCTTTGAAACATTTCCTTGAATGGCCGTAATTTCCTTTTTTGGTTCTCTTGATATTTGCAAAGAGCCTCACTGAGAAAACTAAATGGTAATATGATTGACTAGGAAAGTTAGAGAGGTACAACAGATGGTTGCAAACTTCTAAAGCCCCTTTTACTCATGTTAGCTTTTTTGCTTTGCATTTTAGATTGTAATATTAGGAACTGAAAAGTGCTGGAAACATTCACAGAACAAGAATCTGTATCACAGTGAAGCGGCCTTGTAATTGAATGTAGGGAATTCTGCTCTCAGTAGTACTGATACTGTACATAAACTCAGTCTTCTAAATTCTGGAATAATCAAAATATAAAGAGATTACTTCTTTGCAATTTTATCAATTCCAAGTCATAATCTATACAATAATCTTATAACTCTTTAGTCATCTAAAGCAGTGGTTCTCAACCTTTTCAACCACATTAAAAAAAAAAGCAACCAACCAATCACATGAAGGGATTAGATGTTCTACTTTTGGCCCATCTCTAGCTTTCACACACAGTTATTGTAAACTTCTGAAAACAACCAGCATCGTCAGAAAGGAGGGTCCCAATGAGAAGCAGAGCATATCAACCTTGTCTCAGCGTTCATATATTTTGAAATTATTTCTAAAATATCTGTGGATTTGAAGGATAATTAATACTCTCTCTCTCTCTCTCTCTCTCTCTCTCTCTCTCTCTCTC
>ML685796.1:14268378-14304392 GCA_007922175.1 Pelusios castaneus
AGGCTACGTCTACACTTGAATAGTTAGGTCGACTTTAAGTCGACTTCAAATGAACCTTATTAAGTCGACAACAAAAGTTGACAGCTTTTCAAGTGTAGAGGTGGCCTCTTTTTGGCCTTATTAAGTCGACTTAATGTTTTAAGTCAACTTAAAAAGGTTCAACTAGGCACTACTCCGAGTCTCCACTGGCTTAAGTCGACTTAATAAACCAGGTGTTATTAATTCAAACTAATTTTTCCTTAATTTGACTTAAGGAGCAGCTTAAGTTGAATTAAGGAAAGCCCAGTGTAAATGTGGAGTAAATTAAGTCGACTTAAGCCTCAAGTCAACTTAATTTGTAAATATAGATGCACCCATTGAGTCTACAAGCATGAGAATACTAGAGTGTTTTAGTGGGGATAATTGTGGGGTCCTTATTTTATAAAAAGAAACTACGACTCAGCTTTTGTTTTTTAAAATATTTTTAGCCCACGCTGAAGCTTGTGCTTCACTGTGTTTAATTATATTTTTCCCCACACTGGATGATTTCAAGCTCACTCCGATAGGCTAGCTTGTGCACAGTTTTGTAGAGGTATTCTGTGAAACCCATGAATGCTGGGTTTTACTGCTGGCTCTAATACAGACTATCTATGAAGTTGGGAAATTTTCCTTCATATGTCTGTCCACAAAGTGGCAAAATTAATGTGGCCTACGCAACCTTAATAGTGGAATTTCCTAATGTGTTTTCCTTTGCAACTTTAATGTTCTTTAAATAAGTGTTTTGTTGGTAATATGTTATATTATCTTTTAATTTCTACCTAAATGGTTTTGTCCTTATTTGAAACAAAATAGAATGTGTGAGCACTCATGTGTAAGTACTACAGGTGGTGATGGACAGCTTGACCAGATTTACCAATGACATTCAGGTTTGCATATATGGATTTCTTGAACTTCTACTAATTCTGCTACAGTATTCATTATCCTGCCACTCTCCCTCTCCAGCCACAAATGTTTCTTGGATGCTAGTGAAGACACCCATGTTCCATGCAAGCAAACGGGAATAAAAAAAAAAATTCTTCCTCAGCAACCACAGTAGGAATTTTTAACTGAAATAAGTACACCTCCCCTGAAGGGCAATATTTCTTATAAGTTAGCTACAAATCTAGAATGTACAAGTCCAGTTTAAAGAGTTTGTTTAAGCATACTGAGGAAAGGGCATCTCTTTCATGAACAATCCCACTGCGAACACGAAGTCTCCCTAATGAAAATTAATGAGAGAAGGTAATCAGAGTCTCTGGAGAAAGATGAGAAGGAGGGAATTTCATGCTGCTGACAGCTATTCATATACTTACCGTATCAAGTTTCAAAATTAAAATCTTGTCCTACCATTGCTTTGCCTAATGGAAGTCTGTATAAGACATGGGAAAGGCAGAAACCACTTGGACGACTGTGCAAAATAAGTATGCAACCAGCTATCATGAATGCCAATCCTATTTTACTGAGTCTATGAGTACTACACAAAACACAGATGTTCTAGCAAGCCGTTTTCAGCATGTTCACAGTGAAGGCTTTAAAACTCAGTATGGAGTAGCCATAACAAGGAGGTGACAAAACATGTTACCAGTACACATGTAACCCTTCCTGCCTTGTTGGCCACTCATTTTCACCTCTTAACTTTAACCAATCTTTGAGGATGCATTGGTTTACATGAGACCAAGCTATACTATTTTGATCCAGATTTCTATCACCCTTTCCAAATCAAACCATATTAAATTAAGGCATGTTCAGATCCACTATTTTTGGTTTGGTCTATTCAAAAACTAATCATTTGTGAATATTGGACTCAGGTATGAGTTTGGCTCACAAACAAACATAAAACTAAGGCTGTTTGGATCCAGGTTCTTGGCTTTGCACTCTGCTGTACATTTCAGTCTTCTTTCATTCACTCTGTTATACTTCCACATGCTTTTTTTTCGTATTTGAGATTTTGCAGCATTCAGATATGGAAAGCCTTTCACACCCACTCCATATACTTCTCAGGGCTTAGCTACACAATGCTGGCAACACATTCTCGAACGACACGATTTGTAGCAAGCTCTTATGTGTTACCTGCTAACTGCTCAGTATACACCAAGCCGGTTCACTCTAAATTGTATACTTGGCAGTTAGACCGTAGCACATTACTGCACTTTCCAAGTCATCATGCAGATAAGTCCTCAGTGTACGTAAGTTAGTGATACTTTGTATGAAGTTTTTTAAGGCTAGATGATAAGAGGAAAAAAGTGGGTATGTGTGCAGACAAATCTGATCCTCCTTTAACAATATACTACATACAAAAAGAACAACTAGAATATTATTTAGGCTTCAAGTCAATAATAAAATGGCAGATTAGGATTGTCTGTGCAAGTTTAAATCAGCCCTTTTGTGCACATGCTCTATCCTCTGAATTGCAGCTGATCAAGAATGGCTCCAAGGTATTCCCATCATCGTGTAAGCTGCTGCTACTACCGTTACTGCAGCAGGAGTAGTCTGGGCACCAAAGTGTTGTATTCGTTTGGCACCCAGGCACATTTTTCCCAAGCAACTTAGTTAAAAATTGTTATTTCCCTTCTCAAGAGATTCTCTCTCAGAAAAGGTTGAATGAAATGTCCTGGGACAAAGAGAGGGCACTTCTGTAGCTAAAGGACATTCTTTCTTATTGAATATCAAAGACGATGGAGATGAGAGAGGTTTTCAAACAAATTTCACGATAGTCTTTCCATTACAATAGAAAATGTTAGACAACCTAGATATAGGGATCATAGCCAGCTCCATTTATAGAAGCCCTTTTTAAATTCCCTGAAGAGAAATTCTGCCTTGACTATATATGTCTACACTGTTTTAAGACACACGGCAGTGAGTCTTGGGGCCTGTGGTCAACAGGCTTAGGCTTGTGGCGTCTGCACTCTGGTGCTAAAAGACAGTTGTGTAGACATTGCAGCTCAGCCCAAGCTCCATGCTGAGCTGTAATATCTACACAGATGTTTTTAGTGCCGTTGCAGACGGCCAAGTCCATGGACCCTGGCTCCAAGACTCACGGCTGTGGGTTTTAAAATGTATGATAGACATACACATTGAAGTCAGTGGCAAAACTTCCATTAACATCAATGTTTCAGAATTTCATATCTGCAACCCAAAGTCTACCTGGCTGCAAAATAACTCCGATTTTTTAAAACTACATTTCAGCTCAGTTTTCTTAGCTGAAGATTGCCAATGGATTACCATGCAAAAGTTTCCAACCACCACTGCTCTGACTGCATCCTTCAATAATGCAATAATACTCATGGTCACTTGGGTAGACCTGCTCATTTAAGTATGTTCATCTAATTTTTTTAAAGCAATTAAACACCAATCCATATGAATGGTGTGTGTGTGCTAAATGGTATATTACAAATAAGACTTGTATTAACTATCTAAATTGAGGTAACAGTAAATGACATGAAATTATGCAGTAATTAATGACTAATTTGTTAAATGTCATATAATATGTTTTATGTGGCAGAACTGTTTGAAATGATAGGAAACACAGCTGACAAGAAGAATAGAATGGCAGTCATAAAACACATGAATTAACAATCTGTCCTCCCTATTTGTAATGCAGTCTCAATGCATTTCTTTTGGAAAAGAAATACAAAGTATTAGTAAAACTTATTTCTATATCCAGGGGGCAAATTCTATTCTCACTTATAACCTTTTACCCTCAGTAAGAAAAAAGAGATCTTATAATGGGAACAAAACATGCTTTTATATTGGATACGTACATTAAAATGCCAAATCACAGGTTTTAAGCTTTAGTGAATGTTTGCCCTCTGCAAATTGAAAGCACAGAGGGCCAAATTCTGTAGTCCACCTTAAACCCCTTTGTACTTTTCCCATTTTCTAGGGTTGAGAGCTCAGAGAACAATCTTCTCAAATCCCACTAACTGTACCCTTTTAAGGAATTTTCGATGACTCTGAGGAGACTGCTGTAGTTAGCCTATGGCTCTTTCACATTTGCCCATGATGCAAAGCCAGCTTGCATTTTCATCCAGGACAACCCTACTTCAGTTACGTAGAGTTTGGTAAATTGAGATTGTACTGAATAATCCAATTCTGCGTTCAAATGCTATACTTTTTATATCTTTTAATCATCAGGCCTTCCAAATCAGATTTTTTTTTCCTGCTGCCATGGAATTTTGAATGTGAGAGGAAAGTTGCAGTACGATATAAAATGCTATTTTAAAGACAAAAAATATTCCCAGGCAAAGGCACTACTTTACCAGTTTAGTGACTACTTTCTCATAAATCTTCCTACTTGATGAATGTTTCATGTAGGTTGGTGATTTAGTTGCATAATTTGCTGACTGAACAGCATATTTAACTTACTTAACATGCTCTCCAAACCAAATTGTTGCATATGGTACTTTGCTGATTAAGTTGCATAGCTTAATAATCCAGGTGTATAGGATTTCACTTTCAGCATATTTTGCTGAGCATACTATTTTGTAAGTTCAGATGCATATTTTACAGACTGATCTAAATGTTTCAGCTCTTGACTCAATGTTCTTTACAGCTCAAGCTGAATATATCTTGAATTGATATTTTATATACTATATTTTGCTGATAAAAAGTCACCACACTTAACTCATTATGGGACATGTGTGGTGTATTAAGTTGGTGCAGATTTACATAGTGCACTAAGGGTGTGTCTACACTTACAAATTAAGTCAACTTAAGTTTGTTTAAATCGGCTTAATTTAATCTGCATTCACACTACATTTTCCTTAAATCGACTTAAGCAACGGCTTAAGTCGACTTAAGGAAAATTAAAGTCAGCTTTATTAAACCTCGTTTTAAGTCAACTTTGCTGGCTAGGTCGACTTTATTAAGTCAACTTAGCCAGTATGGACGCAGAGTAGACCGAAGTCGACTTTAAGTCGACTTAAAGGACTTCAGGGCTTCCCCACTGCCCTCCCTGCCAGGGTGGCTGGCACAGGCAGAGCCTGGCATGCCCCCACACAGGGCAGGACAGAGTCCTGCCCATCCTGCTCCTATGCCCTGCCAGTGTCCCTGTCCAGCAGCTCAGCCCCCATTGTACCCAGGTCAATGGGGCAAATGCTGAGCCCCCTGGCACTTGCCAAGGGGTGCCCCCCCTGCCACCATGGACTTGTCCCAGGTCCACCTAGCCCCTACAAGTTGACTTAGGCATCCAGTGTGGATGCTCTAAGTCGATTTGGCAAGGTCCCCTTTAAGTCGACTTAATTTTTGAGTGGGGACACGCTAAGTCAAATTAAATTAACAACTGTAGACATAGCCTAAGTGAGCTACATGTTTAGCCTGAAAAGCTTGACATTTCAGTAGCCACATATTTAGAAAGATATTTTATGACTTAAGAAGACTCCAGCATTTATAGAGTGAAAGCTCCCTTTGTGTGATAATTAGCACAAGTGTTTCGATTAACACAATACATGTATTATAAAATGTAGATATGCAAAATATGTTGCAAAAATATAAATATTTTAGAAATTGCTTCTTTATCCACATTAACGAAACTAGAAAAAATAGGGAACAGATATTGACTGGCTGTGAAGGCAATAATGCTAACATTTGCTTTTAGGTAATAGGTCAGGAGCTCCTCTGACTGCAGTATATTACTTGAATCTGAAAGTAGTAAACAGAATTGTGAGGGAACTATTTTCTCCAAAAAGAAAATTCTTTACTTCTATTACCCCTACAGCAAGTTAATATTTGTTTTGTTATTCCTCTGGGTGTTTGCAGCCCTCATATCTCTCATCATTTCTTTCTCTTCTGCGTCTCCCAGTTATTTTTTCCTTTTCAAACCTTCTTACCTGGATCTCTTCTGTAATTACTGTCTCTTCGTAGATATTTTCAACAGTGTCCACTGGCTGAGTGAGGGAGAGATCAGACACGAAAATATCCCAGGTAGAAGAGCATAATACAATTGCTTGGATAAGTAGGTCAGCAATGTCCTGGTCACCATTTCCCTGATTATTTAGTAGCTGGGTAAAAGTAGATAGAAGTGTTTTGAGGGCCAATCACAATGCAATCATCTTAGTGTTGGGTCACTAGTACCAATGCTCTGAATGTGAAGGCCCAGAGAACTGAGTGGAGGACACAGATCTCTGAATGGCCACAAGAAGCTAATCAAAATGTGTAATTTGAACAGAAGTAAAATTGTTATGCATGTCAGAGTAGAATTGGTCTGAAAAAAATTCATCCAAAATCATGGTTTCCACTGGAAAAAAGCAATTTTTTCATTTCCCCTGTGAAATTATCATTTCAGCTACATTATCCATGAGACAGTTCTCTTCCATTTGAAAAGAAAATCATTCTGGAACATTTCAAGTTTTCAAAATTTGATTTCATTACTTAAAACAATACATTACTTTTATTTTTATATTATTGCAGGATGTCAGCAGCAGCAGTATATTACCTGCAGTATGGATAGGTTGAAATATGACATAATAGCTTAAATACACTATTTTATTTTAAAAAATCATTAAGTGAAGCTGCTACAGAGTACTGATTAAACATCTTTTTTTTTTTTTTACTAGCTCAACGTGTATTATTGTATTTTGTTTGTCTTCAAATGGAACAGTTGGGTACTTTGTGAGATAAAGTTCTGGTTTGTAATGGAAACAAAATTTGACCTGTCAAATTTTGACCAGATTTTCAGTTGGAGAGCCATATACAATTGTTCATTATGTCTGAAAATTATTCCACTTAGAGAGTTCAATTTTGCAAGCTTCTATGCCCTTTCTGTGACTGACTATGCATCCTCAAGTGAATTGAAGTCAGTGGGGCTCCCTGGTGCTCTGCAGAATCAGGCCCTTAAAGTGACCACACACCATCTCCTAAGTATGCAGAATATGCAAGGGTAAATACCATTTGCCATTAGGAAAATATGATCTTTTAAAAGAACACTTTAACTCAGGAATGCATCACAGCTCTGATGTTATTCACTTTACTGAAATATAATCACTCTCCAATGTCTGTGTAGCCGTGACATTTAGCTTTCTTGTTTACTTAATAGAACTTGATTATATGGGGCTATCATAAATCTTGCTACACAAATGACCTCTTTTTCATGTTAATCAGGAGCTAGCGCCCTGCTAGATAATCAGGAGCTAACACCTCTAACACATCCTGGGCTGATACAAGACATATTGACATATTTTTGTTAGATTTGCATAAAATGCCCAATATAATGGGGCCCCAATCCCTTATTGTGATCTCTAGATGACATATCCTGATTTGGTTTACACCTCAGACTATTATTTCTATTGTTATATTGGGAACAACATTATTTCAACTACCTTTTACTGATTTGTAAATGGGCTGTAGTACTAGTTTCTTTTTTTATTATTTAATAAAATCAACACTACTCCATCTCATATCATTTAAAGAACATTCACTACAGAAAGTGAGCATACATATAAAAAAATATGTATTATATGGTGATGCAAGCAGCAAACTAGAGTCCTGAAACAACTGCACAGAATGTATTGCTTTAAATGTTTCAGTTGGCCATGCCATCATTTTTTTAAATAATTTATATTGTTCTGTGTTTATATTGTGTTTGATATTACCATAAGTCAAGTCCCTGTCCCAAAGATCTTACAGTCTAATTGACCTTGACTCTTTGCATCATGCCATATAATAGATCAACACACAAAACTTAAATTAATCCTGAGAGATCCAGTGGACAGAATCAGCCCAACAGAGAGCCAAACCAGCTGGAAAATATAAAGCATGGATTGCATGCATTATCCTCTCATCATTTGCAAAGCTTCACTGATGACCTTAACATTGTACTTTCTATGACTGGTTCTTACTAAAGAGTGTTTTGCAAATGGATTTTGCTTTGAACTCCATTTTTGTGTAATTTATAAATTGTCCTATAACTAATCTCACATACCAAAGGGGTAGCCAAGTTAGTCTATTGTAGAAAGACAACGGAGTCCTGTGGCACCACAGGACTCTGTTGTCTAATCTCACATAGAAACTCTGGAATACTCATGGAAAACACTTTACCTGGAGGGAAAAAAAACTTCAAGCTAGGAACTGACCTTTGAACAATCCATCACACAAGAGAATGGTTAGCCAGTTCTCTGTGACAGTGTCTGTGAAATGCTTTGAAAAAGCAGAGAGGCTATAAGAAGAAAAACCTCAATAATAATGGTGGATTTCAACTATTTACATATTGACTAGGTATCTGTCACCTCAGAATGGGTAGCTTATACAATTTCTTGATAGCTTAAAGGACTGGTTCTCGGAGCCATTAGTCCTGGAACCCACAAGATGAGAGGAAATTCTTGATTTAGTCCTAAATGGAGCAGAGTATCTGACTCAAGAGCCAAATATAGCCAAACCTCTTGGTAATAGTGACCACAACATAATAAAATTTAACATCCCTGTGGGAAGTGGGAGAAAAAAAGTAGTCCACCGTGACAGCTTTTAATTTCAGAAAGGGGAACTACACAAAAATGAGGAAGTTAATTAAAAAGAAATTTAAAAGATACAGTGCCAAAAGTGAAACTCCTGCAACTTCCATGGAAACTTTTTTAAAATGCCACAAGAGAGGTTCAATTTAATATATACCTCAAATTAAATAACATAATAAGAGGACCAAAAATGTGCCATTGTGCTAAACAAAGTATAAGTAGCAGTTAGAGGCAAAAAGGCATCCTTTAAAAAGTAGACGTAAAATCCTATTGAGGAAAACAGAAAGAAAAATAAATTCTGGCAAGTGAAGTGTGAAAATACAATTAGTAAGGTCCAAAAAAGAATTTGAAGAACAGCTAACCAATGACTCAAAAAGTAACCACAAAAAATTAAATACAACAGAAGCAGGAAGCTTTCTAAGCAACCAATGGGGCCACTGGATGAATGAGATACTAAAGGAGCATTCAAAGAAGATAAGGCTATTGTGGACAAACTAAATGAATTCTTTGTATTGGTCTTCACAGTTGAGGCTGTGAGGGAGATTCCCGAACCTGAGCAACTTTTTTTAGATGACAAATCTGAGGAACTACCCCAGATGTTTGCAGAAAGCACACTTAGAGATGCAATAGTAGCATAAAAGTGATCAATATACAATAACTGTGATGTTTATATACAGCTCTCCAAATTCCGTTAATGGATGCAGTAAATACAGATACTATATATAGACTCCTCAAATATGCAAGAAGCAATCATGGGAGGCATAGTGTAAACTGGAAATATGACATTCAATTAGCCAAAAAAAATTTGAGTACACCGTGAATGACAGCATCATCTCGTTTGTTAAAATTGAGGATATAACAATTCATTATTACCTGCAGTGTGGTCTACTGATACATTTCAGATCAGACATGGATTTAAGCACCTAGCAGCAGAAAGTGTCCATCAGCACATGAAAAGAGGGATAAAAAAAAATTCTTTAAAAATGTGAAGCATTTAGTGTGGTACTATTTATTTTATACAAAACCTGAGACAAAACCTGAGACAAAGACCATTGGAATCAAGGGGAGAACCCTTTACACTGGGTTGAATGGACAGTGATCGGAAAGTACACATTCTATACCTCCCTCTTCGGAAATGCTGTAGTCCAGAGGCATTGCTTCCACTTACTACATGGAAAAGAAACGGTTACCTACCTGTAACTAGTGTTCTTCGAGATGTGTTGCTCATGTACATTCCAACTCAGGTGTGCGCACACCGCGTGCACGGATCACCGGAAAGTCTTCCCCTAGCTTACCCGCAGGGATGGCTGCAGCCACTAGGGGTGCCCAACCGCCCCTGCATATATAGCCCAGCCAGCCCTGCTTCCCTCCAGTTCCTTCTTGCGGAATTCCCCTTGAGGGGAGGAGGGCGGGTGTTGGAATGTACATCAGCAACACATCTCGAAGAACACTAGTTACAGGCAGGTAACCGTTTCTTCTTCTTCGAGTGATTGCTCATGTCAATTCCAACTCAGGTGATTCCCAAGCCTTACCTTGGAGGAGGGAGGAATTCTATAACTTGGCCGACTGCAGTACCACTCTGCCAACCGCCGCGTCCTCCTTGCTTGCTGGGTGAGCGCATAATGGGCAGAAAAGGTGTGTATGGACGACCACGTTGCTGCCTTGCATATGTCCATAATGGGGACTTGCGCTAAGAAGGCTGACGACGACGCCTGTGCTCGCGTGGAGTGGGCCATCAGCCTCGGGGGCAGCACCTCCGCCAGCTAGTAGCATTGCCTGATACACGCTGTGATCCAGGACGAGGGGCACTGGGCTGATATCGGTTCCCCTTTCATTCTTTCTGCCACTGATATAAAGAGCTGGGATGATTTTCTGAAAAGTTTTGTTCTCTCTATATAGAAGGCCAGGGCCCTCCTAACGTCCAGGGTATGCAAGCGCATCTCTCTTTCTGATGCGTGTGGCTTGGGGTAGAACACTGGGAAGAAAATGTCCTGTGAGGTATGAAAGGGGGACACTACTTTTGGCAAAAAGGCTGGGTGCGGTCGCAACTGCACCTTGTCCTTAAAGAAGAGTGTGTATGTAGGTTCTGACGTTAATGCTCGTAACTCTGACACTCTTCTGGCCGACGTGATAGCCACTAGGAAGGCCGTTTTCCAGGAGAGACAGAGGAAGGAGCAGGACGCCATGGGCTCAAATGGTGCTCCCGACATTCTGGAATGGACCAGGTTTAAATCCCACTGAGACATCAGGGGTCTGGTGCACGGGAAGGCTCTATCCAGGCCCTTCAGAAACCGTTTCACCATCGGGTCCGAAAACAAGGATTCCCTGGGACATCTCTCCTGGAAGGCTGAGATGGCGGCTAAATGTACTTTAACCGTAGAGCTTTCAAGGCCCGACTGCTTTAGGGCCAGGAGATAATCTAGCACTGTTGGGGTGGAGGCCGAGGCTGCCTGCACCTTGTTTGCCTTTGCCCATTCAGTGAACCTCTTCCACTTCGCCTGATAAGTGAGCCTTGTTGAGGGCTTTCTGCTATTTAGCAAGATCTCCTGCACTTGCTCCGAGCATTGATGCTCATCCTTGCTCAGCCACTGAGCAGCCACGCCTTGAGATGCAACACCTTGGGGTTGGGGTGTCTCAGGGCTCCTTGGTTCTGCGATATCAGGTCTGGGAAGAGGGGCAGTGGAATGGGGGATACTATTGACAGGTTCCTTAGAATTGAGAACCAGTGTTGGCGAGGCCATTCCGGTGCTATGAGAATGACCTTCGCCTTGTCCTGTTTTAACTGGAGCAGCACCTTGTGGATGAGGGGCGTTGGAGGAAAGGTGTAGTGAAGGCGATATGACCAACGGATCGCGAACGTGTCTGCCCGCGACCCGGGGTCGCGATTCCGGAAGGAGCAGAAGGTTTCACACTTCTTGTTGGTTGCTGACGCAAACAGGTCTATCTGGGGAACTCCCCACTTGCAGAAAATGTCCATTGCCACATCTTCCCAAAGCGACCATTCATGCGTCGTGAAGCGCCTGCTGAGGCTGTCCACAATTGAGTTCTGGTGACCGGTAAGTATGCTGCCACCAGGTGAATCGAATGCTCTATACAGAAATACCAGAGGTCGAGGGCTTCCCTGCACAGGGGAGAGGAGCGGGCTCCACCCTGTTTGTTCACATAATACATGGCGGTGGTATTGTCCGTCTGCACCATCACCGTCCTGCCCCTCAGCTCGACCCAGAATGCCTGGCAGGCTAGGCGTACCGCTCTCAACTCCTTCAAGTTGATGTGCAAGCCGAGTTCTGACTGGTCCCATTTCCCTTGTGTCTTGAGCTTGCCCAGATGAGCTCCCCACCCCGTATCCGATGCGTCTGTCACCAGAGTCACCAATGGAGCTGGCTCCTGAAAGGGGAGACCTTCGCATGTGTTGTCCTGGTTGCGCCACCATGGAAGTGTATCCCGAATGTGTTGGGGAACACACACCATGGTGTCGAGAGAGTCTCTGGCTGGGCAGTATACCTGGGCCAGCCAAGCCTGCAGAGGCCTCATCCGGAGGCGGGCATGCCTCACCACATATGTACACGAGGCCATGTGGCCTAGAAGTCTCAAACAAGCCCTGACCGGGATCAGGGGGTGGTTGGTTAAGTCCTCGATTAGTTCCTTTATCCTTAGAAATCGGGTCTGCGGTAGGAAGGCTCTCGCCCTTTCCGAGTCCAGCACTGCTCCTATGAACTCTATGTGTTGGGATGGAACCAGTGTCGATTTCTCCTCGTTGATCAAGAGGCCCAGGCTGTCGAATGTCGATCGGACCACCTCGAGGTGTGACCTGATCTCTTGTGGGGAGTGGCCTCTTAGGAGCCAGTCGTCCAGGTACAGGAACACCTGGACGTTCCGTCTCTGCAGGTGGGCCGCTACTACCGCCAGGCACTTCGTAAAAACCTGAGGAGCTGCTGCTAGCCCGAACGGCAGGACGGCAAACTGAAAATGGCGACGCCCCACCTTGAAACGTAGGAACTGTCTGTGCCTTGGCAGGATAGCGATGTGGAAGTACGCATCCTTTAAATCGAGGGCGGCGTACTAATCTCCCGGATCCAGGGACGGGATGATGGAAGCTAGTGAGGTCATTCGGAATTTCCTCTTCTGGAGGAACTTGTTTAGACCTCGGAGGTCTAGGATAGGGCGCAGTCCCCCTTTTGGTTTAGGGATCAGGAAATAACGGGAGTAGAACCCTTTCCCCCTTTTGTCTCTTGGAACCTCCTCTACCGCGCCCGACGTCAGAAGGAGCTCCACCTCGGTGTTGAGGAGGTGTTCATGAGATGGGTCCCCGAAGGGGGGCCGGGGAGGATCGGAGGGTGGTATAACTGAAAATTGGAGTGAGTAACCATGCTTGACCATGCGTAAGACCCATTGGTCCGATGTAATGTTGGACCATGCACGGTAAAACTGGGCTAATCTGGTGCCAAACAGCAGGGGAGAGGGACGGTTCCGTTTTTGGATTGTCACGCCGTCCTCTGGTGTATTTTCAAAAGTTCTTTCTAGGCCCCAGCTGGTTGCGCGAGCAGTTCCTAGAGTGGTCTGGCCTCTGACTTGAACAACGGTTGTTGCGACCCCCACGCCTGGACATGTCTCCCCTAGTTTGGAATGGTCTCTGGGGGGTTGGGGGCGGAATGGGCATCTTTGAGGAGCTGGGGTATGCAGGCCCAATGATTTTAGCATGGCCCGTGAGTCTTTCAGGGTCTGTAATTTGGCATCCGTTTGGGACGAAAATAAGTCTTGCCCTTCGAAGGGTAGGTCCTGGATGGTCATCTGGACCTCATGGGGCAGACCCGACGCCTGGAGCCATGCGCTCCGTCTCATCGTGACCCCCGACGCCATAGCTCTGGTAGCTGCGTCTGCAGCATCTAATGCTGACTGTAGGAGGGCTCAGGACACTACCTTACCCTCCTTCACCACTGCCGAAAGGTCCGCCTTTGAATCTTGGGGGACTACAGCCGAGAATTTCTCCAGAGCCGCCCAAGAGTTGAAGGTGTAGCGGCTAAGGATAGCCTGTTGGTTCGCTATCCTTAGTTGCAGGCCTCCTGTTGAGTAGACCTTCCTCCCAAACAGGTCTAACTTCTTTGTGTCCCTTGATTTGGGGGAGGGCCCCTGGTGCCCCTGACGTTCTTTTTCGTTGGCTGCCGCTACCACCAACGAGCCCGGTGATGGGTGAGTGTAAAAGTGTTCATGACCTTTTGTGGGCATGAAGTACTTCCACTCAACTCTCTTGGCGGTGGGAGGGATTGAGGCCGGGGTTTGCCAGAGGGTTTTCGTGGTACCCCTTATGGTCTTGATCAAGGGTAAGGCTACTCTAGTGGGGCCTTCTGGTGTTATTATGTCCACCATCGGGTCCTCCTCCTCTGTTATCTCCTCCGCTTGCAGGCCCATATTTCTTGCCACCATTCTGAGCAGCTCTTGGTGGGTCCTGCTGTCGTCAGGTCGCGGCGCTGGAGTGGCACCCGCTACTGCCTCGTCTGGTGGGGAGGAGGAGGATTCCCCTGGGCTTCCTCTGGGTACTGGCATGCTGCTGTGGGTTCCGGGGCCGCCTCTGTTGCGTGGCTCTGTGCTCCTACTGACTCTTCATCTGAGCCTAGATCCCGAGGAGTGCTCACTGACTGCGACGGCCGTGCCTGGGTGCCCTTTGAGGAGGAGCGGCCTGTCCATGAGCCCTGTGACTGGTGGTAGGCCCATGGGGTCCAAAAGGGCCATTGAGGGGGCATCTGCCACTGGGGCCACTGCTGGGAGGGACGCCCCTCTCTCTTGCTGGCCTGAAAGGTCTCCGAGCCTTCCTCTGACACCGAGGAGAAGTGGCTCTGCGGAGACCATGGTGGAGCGGAGCCGGACGGTGCCGGGGAATGGTGCCGCGACTTGTCCGGTGCGGTGCGCTTCCCACTCATCCCCGACGGTTTCCGGTGCCATGGGGAATGGTACCACGGAGCCCCTACCGCTGCCACGACCATGGGCGTTACCAGGGCGCGGTGCGGTGGTGAGCTTCCCGGCTGCATTCGGGTGTCCCTGGGAGACTGCTGCCCTTGCTTTGCCGGCGCCGGGGTCAGTGCCGGAGCCTGTGCCGGTGAACGCTGCTGCACTGGGGAACGGTGCCGGCCCAGGGACCGGTGCCATGCCGGGGAGCGGTATCAGGGTGGGGGGACCAAAGGTGTCGGTTTCCCCCTCAAGGAAACGGAGGACCTCGGGGATGGAATCGGCGCCTGCACCGCACTGGAGGTCGGTGGTGCCGTGTCCTCAATGAGCTCCCTGGCTGCCTCGAAGGTTTCTGGGGTGGAGGGAAGCTGGAGGTCCTCCTCCAGTATACCTCGCGTTGGGGATGGCTCTGATACTGGACTCGACAGCCCTTGCGCCGGTGCCAGAGGGGTCCCCTTCTCCCTTCTTCTTCTTCACCGGTGCCAGGGAGCGCGACCGGTGCCGGCGGTGCCCTCCTGTCGGGGCCGGCGGTGCCGCCGGGTGGCGGAGCCGGGGCTCTTTCTCAGAGTCTTTGTGATCAGCCCTACCTGAGCTGGGTTCCCCAGTTTCCGCCGGACGGAGGGCTTCCTCCATCATCAGGAGCGTTGTTCTTTAACTCTCTCTAACACTAAATAACTTCTAACTACTAAAGAACTATAAACACTAACTAGCTAATGGAAAAAGGCTGGCTACGCGAGCGACCGAGCTGTTCCAGAGACCGTCAGGGCGGTAAGAAGGAACTGGAGGGAAGCAGGGCCGGCTGGGCTATATATGTAGGGGCGGTTGGGCGCCCCTAGTGGCTGCAGCCGTCCCTGAGGGTAAGCTAGGGGAAGACTTTCCAGCGATCCGTGCACGCGGCGCGCGCACACCTGAGTTGGAATTGACATGAGCAATCACTCGAAGAAGAATATTCAGCTGCCTCCAAAATTAACTAAGGGTAAATAGTATCAGAATACCACATTTTCCCCAAGCATAAATAGTTATAATATATTAATATTTTATTTGTAGTATTGCAGCTCATGAATGTCGGAACCATATTCTAGTGGGGTTATACAAACATTTAGATCCTGCCCCAATATCTGGATTTATGCAATTCTTGGTATATGAATAGACAACATCTTTGTTTAGGTAATAACCAAGGTATATAGACAATGTATGTAGGATAACATATGTATATATTCCTGCTGGTCAGACAACAGTACAATACATCATACTTATAATACAGAACTAAAAGTTTTGAAGGCACATGTCCTCCCCCAGGCAAGAAATTTCTCTTGTCTAAATCATTTAATGTGAGTTAGGAGAGTGGCCTATTTATTAATTATTACTGTCATTGATTAATTTTTTATGTCAGTTATAAATATTCATGCTCATATGAAAAAGTTTTCATTATAACTGAAAAATAGTTGACATTGTCAAGGTCAAGTGTTCTAATTGCCTTTTTATTCTAAATCAACCTAATCAGATTCTCAGACTACGGACACTCTGATTTGAATCTCTACCTGGAAAATTCTCTTCACTTCTCAGTGAGTAAGCATGGGGGGCAGCTGATCCCTTGGTTCTTCAGATGGATATTCTCCTCCTCTTACTTTAGAACAGGCAGCTTTGACTTGCATTTCTACAGACAGACACACTTCACTTGGCTATCATTATGATGAGAGCAATGAGCATATGTATAGGAGTATGGTAGAAAGGGAACAATAAAATCCTGGGTCCTATGTGCTACTATGCCCCTGAGACTACTTAGTGACTGACAGATCACTGTTCCTAGCTCTGTGCCTCTTAGGTACACTGCCAGGTGCAGATGCCATATCTAACACCCTTTCTGGACAGTAGGACACCGCAGTCTAGCTGCCATAAACCCTCAACCCAGTGCCTCAACCCTCCTAAGCCTTCAATTGTCTAAACATGTCACATTCCTCTCCTCCCCCCTACTCTCCAAGTCCATCTAGCTCAGCTGTGGGAGCTCTGGCTTATAGCTGAGCACTTCAGAGGCAACATGGTTTGGAAAGTAAGGAATAAAGACTTATGAAGAGATTTAAATAAAAAAAAAGTCACTTACTTTTGAATGCACTAGAGTTACAGATCTTAAAAAAAAAAAAAAGACACAAACCAACCCCCCCAACAGTTCTGAGAGACATCCCTCCTATAATCTTACCCTGTCTGAGATCTAGTCAACGCCTTTAGAATTGCTGGCCTTCCCAGCCTCCATGTTTCTCTCCTTACCCTGGTGGTCTTGCATGTGGCAGTGGTTTGAACCTGGATCTGAGAAGCACCCATATTTTAAAAACAATTCTGTCCCTTTTTTGTTCATCTACTTCAGATGGGGAAATTCCAGGCTCCAGTCCCCCTTCCCCTCCAGTAAGCTTCTGTGTTAAGAATCTTCCAAAAAATCAGTGTCCCTACCAGTACAGAACTGATTGTCCCAATACGGAAGAGTCATTCCACACTGACGGCACACATTGGCAGCATTGCCTGAAGTGTCCCAGTCACATCACAGCATGAGCAAGACAAGCTATTCTAGATATTCTAGATTCACCTTCCTCTGTAGCATAGGGCACGGTTCACCTACCAGTGAACTCTCTGTATCTTAAAGTCCTTAAATCATAATTTGAGGAAGTAAATAACTCAGTCATAGGTTAGTGGCCTATTGCTGGAGTGGGTGGGTGAGGTTTTGAGGCCTGCATTTTGCAGTAGGTGAGACTAGATGGTCGTACCGGTCCCTTCTGACCTTAAAGTCTATGGGTGCGTCTACACTTGTAAATTAAGTCGACTTAAGCTTGCTTAAGTCAATTTAATTTACTCTGCGTCTACACTTGAGTTTCCTTAAGTCAACTTAAGCTGCTCATTAAGTTGACTTAAGGAAAAATTAAGTTGACTTAATAAGATTTCATTTTAACTTGACTTAAGCCAGTGTGGACACCCTAAGTCGACTTACGAGAAAAGTCCACTTAGGACAGGGGAAAAGGGAACCCCTGCTACCTTCTCCCCAGGAAGCCGTTAGCGGCTTGTCCTGGGGAGAGCCGGTCCCACACGGGGCTGGCTCACCCCAAGACCAGCAAGCCACCAGCGGCTCGTCCTGGCTCCCTTCTCCCCAGGACCACTCAGTCCCAGCTAGAAGTGCAGGGCTTCCTTCTACCCGGACCTGAGCAGTCCTGGCCAGAAGGGAGCTGAGTGGTCCAGGCCAGAAGGCAGCTCCATGCTTCCTTCTCCCCCAGACAACTCTGAGGCTTGCTGTCTCAGAGAGAGTCAGCCCCGTGAAGGGTTGGCTTTCCCCAGGACAAGCCCCCCCTTGCCTGGGGAGCTAGTAAGGTCAGCTTTCAGTCAGCTTAAGAATCCTGTTTGGACTCTCTAAGTCAACTTAGTAAAGTCGACCTAAATTTCTAAGTGTAGACATAGCCTATGAGTCTATGAGATAATGTCAAGACTAGGGAGGTTTTCAGCAAACTGACTGGGCTATGGAAGTGTTCTACTTTGATTTCACTGTATTTAAAAACCTGTCCCCATTCCTAGTATTTCCAGTAGCTGGTTTGAAATTAAGGGTTTTCCAGTTAGCTAGGGTGACCAGATATCAAGTGTGAAAAATCTGGATAGTGGTTGGGGGTAATGGGCACATATATAAAACAAAGCCCTGAATATTGGGACTGCCCTATAAAATTTGGACACTGGGTCCAATTACAATTAGCAATCCTTATATTGTTTGTTTCCAGCTAAAATACAATGGTAGGCAAGCATAAAGCATGTTTGAAATGGATGAGCTTCATCTTACCCCAAAGGAAATCAAATTAGGACATGAACAGTGCAATCTAGCCATCTTTAATATTTATCCACCCAAGCAGCAATTTCTTCCTTTTTCATATATTTCAAGTGAATAAAATGCATGGCCTATTTACTGATTATCCTGACACTGATGTGTTTTATGTATCTCATAAATATTTATGTTGATAAAGGACATGGATTCATTAACACTGAACAAGAATTGGCCACGACAGGATCACCTCTGTGTTCATTTGATAATTGTTGTCAATCCATTGAATGGAAGATACATGAAACATTTAAGAAAAAAAAAATACAAAATACTATGGGCCACCCATGCACTACTGAAAGAAATGTAGATGACCAAGCCCCCCTCTACCCCCAAACTGGGAAGGTTAGTTTTAGACAAGCCAGACAAAGTTTAAATTATTTTCCATTCAAGTCTCTCTCCTTCCCTCCTTTTCTCACACTCCAAATGCCAATCTGATTCCATGCTTCTCCCTTCTAATTATACTAGTTCATTATCTCTTTACCATTCTCCCCCCACCTACACCTGATCCTCAGCCTTTGCCACATTTTCACCCACCACATAAACAGCAATCTGTGCTGCAGCTTCCCACCATGGATCCATTCCTCCCCACATCAGTGGAGGAAATCAAACCATGGCCCATATTAGAAAGAGCCCAGAGGAGGGAAGTCCAGGTCTGTTCACTCTCTACTGGGACAAGGGCTGCCATTTTCACTTGGGTTTGTCTTGTGTTCTTAACCAGGAGCTTCATTCTATTCTTCTGTGAAGCTGAAAAGTCAGTCTAGTCTTCATATCTATGGCTAAAGTGGCTTTAAGCACCTTGAAACTTTTGTAAATTTGGTCCACAGTTTCAAAGATGCAGACAGGTTCCTGAAGAGATTTATAAAAGATCTTAATCAGATTAGCTACCAAACTCATTAAGGGATGGCCGGAAATCCAGCTCAAGTTTTATGCCTATTTGAATCTGGTCCAGTGTCTATGATTAGAGTCCTGGAGAACTAACCAAGAACTATACAGGAGGCCTCTAACCTTAAAGATGGAGCCTAGAGCACACTGTCCCAAACTGACCTGTAGCCATATTCATAGAGCTATGGCTTGAGTGACACTAGCCTGCGATCATTCACTGGCCACCACCACCACAGGAGCCTATGAACAGTAACAAGAGAGCTAACAGCAACTAGCACAAGGGACCAACAACCTAGGACAGACAACTTCAGGGTGCCTACCTTGGGAGACTGCAGACCATGGAAGAGCAAGGCAATTTTGGCTTCACTGCTTGTTCCACACTACAGTGGTTGGGTTTAAGATCCACTTAAGGTAATATATAGCCATTAAATATACAGATTATGCATTTTAAACTTAAAATTCTTTAGACCTTCAGCATTAACAGCTGTTTAGGAAGTGCTGTGAAACCCTGGGCGTTTGAGAAATTCCCCTCTCTAAAGAATGCCACATGATGAGGAAGGTCATGTGAACTTAACGCCTCAAGCATGCAGAGCCCCAGCCACGGAGCTCTATTAATTTCTCCTTGGAAGCACATTGGGCATGAAGGAGAACATGTCTGTACCCTGGCTGATCCCTGGCAGCACTGCCAGAATCCAGCCAGGGAGCCACAACAGTATTTTATTTACTCAGGATGAGGCAGGAAGGAAATGCTAGCTTAAAATCATGGAATGGATGGAAGGATGGTGTCATGCTGATTGGTTTTAGTCCTCCTTCAGTAGTTTTGGGGACTCTTGTGCCCCTATAAATTTCTTGACTCTGCATCATGGTCAGAGAGGATTATTTTGGTTTTTGTTTTTAACCTTTTTGTTAAAGGTTCACATAGTTTTAAACTAAAAACCTATTCTTAGTGAGACAGAGTTCAAACAAGGCCACCAAGCTTCTGGTCACAGGACGCCCTCAGTTCATGCCTTTCTGACCCCAACACGGACAGGTGGAAATACCAATTAACACTTGCTGTTCATGTTCCAGAGTTGGTGATTGGAGCATGAGCTATTTCATGTTCCCAAAGCTCTGTGGTACTGAGAACTTGAGTCCCCTGGAGAAGTCATGATATCAAGTTATGAGGCTCCTAAGTAGGGCACATCACAGGTTGCCTCCCACTTCTCTTAACTAATAAAAAGTTCCATTCATTATTCTAGTCTGTTTAGCTTCTTGTACCACTTCCACTACCATGGCATCTGAGTACCCTCCTCCCCCCGCCCCACTCCCCAGTACTTTTCCTTCACTGTTCGTTTTCTCTTGCTGCTTCTGTGTTAGCTAAAAATTGTCCTCCTCCACTGGAAACAACTGTGAGACTCCCTGCAAAAAAACAGCATTCTAACTTTAGGCATGGAACACAATAAGGAGTTGCAAATGAAATGCAATTTGAGGCATTTTAAGTTAAAGGTAGTAAGTTGGTGAGTTTTTTTTAAATGGAGCAGAATAAGGCAGTACTTACAGTACAAATAGTGCCAATCACTCAAATATAAAGAAAATGAGCAGCAGTGTAATAACAGTTTCTCTTGCTAAAAGCTACATGGCAAACGACATTACATACTGTATCTATATTTGGTACTAGACAATGTCAAAATATCCCTTGAAGCCTTTTCTCAGACAAGATTTTCAATAAAACCCAATTCTTTTTAATAAGCACATTACATAATTAAATAAGTCTTGCAGGGAAGTAATAATTTAACAAAAATACCTTGATTACATT
Organism: Pelusios castaneus; assembly: GCA_007922175.1. Lineage (NCBI taxonomy): Eukaryota > Metazoa > Chordata > Testudines > Pelomedusidae > Pelusios > Pelusios castaneus. The sequence goes on from ML685796.1 coordinate 14,289,308, forward strand.
TTTCTTTTTTGCTTTGAATGAGTTGATTCAGAAGAGATTTCACTCCAAGAAATACCATTACAAACTAACCATGTTTTCATTATCTTTTTTTTTTTTAATTTCTATTCTCAGAGGCAGCACATGGATATAGTAATTTGAGGATCCTTAAATTATTAAAGAAACCATTTGCTCAAAGCATATATGCCTTCATGTAACCACAAAATACTGTCATAATATTCAAAGGATAGATTATAGAAATTGGGTTGTGGTTTACTAACACTGCCTATATTGGCAATTTCTATTGTTACACAAAAGCAGGCATCATGATTTAATGAAAAATTATTTTTAAAGTATCTTTCAGTATCACAGAAAGTATGAAATGCAAATGAATGAAATCACTTTACTCCACTATTTTGAATGTTCTGTAATGTTCCTTACATAAATATAAATGTCTATTGATCGTACATTAATACAGCACCTTTCTTCCAGAAGGATGCCAAAATTTTGACAAACTTTACTAGCATAGGAAATGTTTCACCTACCACTGTGGCGCAGCCACTGGGGTGAAATAAGAGAATCTGTGTATTTCCTAGCATGGAGTAACAATTTAAAGCAAGAGAAGTTCATTAAAACTGAGGGGTTTTACATAAACAGATTATAATTCCATCTGTAATTATCATTTGTAGAATACACTGGAATTGAAAAGGTCTATATTAGTAAAAATTTCTGTGTAAATTACAACAATCAAATAGAATCTGTTTTACATTTCAGATGTCAGAATAGCACCCTTAGCACTACAGTTCTATTCACAGGATGTTACTTCAGCACCAAACCATAATATACAACCATAATGTGCTGCAGCACTTGTGTGTTTCCAACTGGTTTGCCATCTAATTTATGAGATCTGCTTTGTGAAGGGCTTGTCTATATAGCAAGTTAGGGAATAGCACAGCAAAGCAGCATATGACTCTACAGCTTGCACTTTTACCATACTGTAGCTGCATCCATACAGCAAGTTACCATGCAGCAAATTGCTGCCTCCAATTCACCATTTAGATCAAAGTGTTGGAAAAAGTAGTTCGGCTTTCATGAGCCTCATTGCAACAAATTAAGGCTGGTATTCTATGGCAGAGGGGATTTCTGTAAAACCACTGTGACAGCTGTGGAACATCTGCCTACATAGCTGCAAAACTGCAGAATATAGGCCAGTTTCAACAATGTCTAATCTCTTCAGATATCTTCACACAGAAGTTACAAAAAATGTGCAAGTTCAAGATGTAGGATAGAGTTTCATAATTACTTAGTTTTTAAACCTTAAGTGTTTGATGTTTAATTGTCAGTGAATACATAGCATGGCGCATTCACATTGGAAAAGAACATTTGTTTATACAATTGAGAAAGCTTTTTAAAATAAACAAAAGAGGTGCAACCCAATAAATATATGAAGCTTGTTTTAAATGTTCTGCATTTTACAGGGATTTACTTTTACACAGATGTTAGTCTGCATTCCAAACCTAGACATTTTGGGAAGAGTTCAATCAGTTTGTTGATTTGATAGGAAAGGAATAGCAATTTATACACTCTCATTCTATGAAGAATTGTTTTGACTCTATTTGTGACCTGTTGGGTCGGGTAACAAAGCTCTTCAAGAAATTTCCAGAGGGGTAGCCATGTTAGTCTGTGTACAGCAAAAACAACAAGAGTCATGTGGCACCTTATAGACTAACAGATTTCTTCAGTCTTTCTACAATAGACTAACACGGCTACCCCTTTGGAATAGGACTCTCATTGTTAAAGCTCTTCAAGAGCTGCAGCAGCCTACATTCATGGATGTCTTCTTTCCAGCTGAATACTGTGCATGAAGCTTGGTGCTTTTATGGTGATAATCTAACAGTGCAGAATTAAATATCATAGACTATGTGATGGACTTAATGTATAGGTAAAAAGAGATGTGCATCTGACACCTTTGACAATCACAACCCTCAACAAAGAAGGTATCAAATTTTAAGCATCTGACCCCAATCACACCCGATACTCATGCTAAGCACTGGAAATTAAATTCGTAAGTCAGCAAACGTTCCCACAAAAAGTGCCAAATGCTTTCTATTTATATATCTTTATGCTCTACAGCAAAACCTTTCTAACTAGGATTAGCACAGTGAAGTATGAAAGTGATGAAATGAATAAAATTCTCAAAGTAGTGACTTTGGCACTCATCTCTTCAGTTTGATTTCAAGTTTGTTTTTTAAGTGGACTTTGATGCAAGGAAATAGGGTTGGGGAGCCAGTGGAGGGATTCAGTTAGAAAGGAGAGAGAGATCGTGACTTTAAAAAAACAAAAAAACAACCCCCACAAACCCTAGTATTCTAAAAGCAGTGAGAATGAGGCAATAATAGAAATCTTAATTTTCAGTATGAACTTGGTCATTTGATTACTAGTTACTATTTGAACAACAAGCTGGCTTAAAGGACTAAGTGGTTCATGTTTTTATCTTGTAATCACATGATAACAAAGTATGAAGTAAACATTTGATAATATTTTAAGCCGTCAATAGTTCCCAAGTTACAAAATTTACATACCCAGCACATATGTTTTAATGGAACTATAAACAGCCACATTCTACCCCCTTGACAAACAGCAATTTACTCTACTTATCCAGTCCTCAGTTCATTTCCTCTGCATAAGGGAATCTTCAGGGTGAGGTAGACCTGCTTTAATGGTTCTATGTTATCCAAGCTCCTGATCCACAGCACGGGGTGCTTTCCCAGGGTAGAGGGAACATAGCTGAGGCATTCAGTCATCTCTGACTGCTATAATGGACTGTAACAGGGCTCACTCTCTGCTAGGATAGCCTACCAATGGCTGGGTTTAGATCACCTCATGTTCAATCTGTTCTCCCCTTCTATTGCCTTTCATGGCAGCCCTTCTCATCCTACAGGACTTGGGTTGCTCACTCTATGGACCTCATCCCTACAGCAATGTCACTATGTAGTTTTCTCTGTCCAGGGCATCAGTGTTTCTTGACCAACTGTCCAGACATCAGCTTCACCAACCCTGAGCCAGTTCCAAACACCAGGTAGGGGAACCCAGACCTGCCCACTATCCTGGGTTCAAGCCCAGGAACCCTATAATCAGCAGTCAAGATCACAGTGTCAGCCTTCACTCAGTGGTGTTCCAAGAGGAGTAGATGGGAGGGGGCCATGTTCTTAGACGTCAGCCTGTGGGGGCACCAGCTGGGCCCTCCTTGGCGGAGCCATCCCCCACTAACATCACAGAATCATAAGGTTGGAAGGGACCTCATGAGGTCATCTAGTCCAACCCCCTGCTAAAAGCAGGATCACTCCTCTAAATCATCCCAGCCAGGGTTTGTCTAACCGAACCTTAAATATCTCCAAAGATGGAGATTCCACCACCTCCCTAGGTAATCCATTCCAATGCTTCACCACCCTCCTAGTGAGAAAGTTTTTCCTAATATCCAACCTCGACCTCCCCAGTTGTAATTTGAAACCACCCCGAGTGGCCAACCTGTCCTCTCCGCCGCTGTGCCAGACACAACCGAAGGAGTCACAGGGACTCTGGCTGCAAGGAGTCAGGCAGCCACCACTGGGTGGCCAAGGGGCATCTTCCTGTCACTCCTGTTTCCTTACTGCTCCCATAGCAGGGAAAGGGAAGGGAGGAATGCTGTAGAGTGCGAGACAGGTTCACACACACCCTCGTCCCACCAACAGGGTGGGCACAACAGATGTTGGACCCTGGACCTCAGAGACCCACAATATACCACTGCCCTCACTGCTCTTTCCAATGCTTCTTCCAACTCTTTCTTTCACGAGCTTCCCCCAATGACTCTGGATTAACTCCTATCAGGGATAGGATCCAAGGGCTTTTTGCTCTCCCCCACCAGGCTTCTGCTTACTCAGCCCTCTATTTCTAGAAAGCAAACTACAGACTCTCTAGCTAGTCTCCTTCTCCAGCAAACTTCCTGGCTTTATAACTTATTCAGCTTCTACCTCACCTAGGTTTCATTAACAGAGAGTCAAACCTGACTCCCCATCATACACAGCCTATCAGGTCAATTGGCCCCTTCTGAGCTGCATTAACACCTTCAGGGCTGGTCAAGGTGAACACTCCATCACATGGGTCCTTGGGGAGATGGGCAAGTGGATGGGCAAATTAAGCTACTGTAATTTGTGCAAGGACTACAACACCCCAGTCACTAGTTTATTATGCAAGCTTATCCCATCCACATGTTACGGGGGGAGCAAACTGGTGTATAGCAAATGCTCACTCCTATGTGTCCTGGCTGGTGGCCAAGATGACCTACTCTGAGGTGGTTTTATTTCTTTTATTTCTTTGTGTGGGAGTATAGTGCAAGTCAGAATCCAACCCAAAATATTTGGAAAAGTCTTTAAAGGTGAAAACTGCTGTACCAGTAATAAGCATCAATATTGAGTTACAGAGGGACAGCCGTGTTAGTCTGTGTACAGCAAAAATAACAAGAGTCCTGTGGCACTTTAAAGACTAACAAATTTCTTCAGGCATAAGGTTTCATGGGCTCCAACCCACTTCGTCAGGTTCAGGCCAGCCCCCAGCTCAGCCTCGGGCCTTCGGATGACAGCGGGGGCTGGCACGCAGCCCCCGCTGCCACCGGAAGCCCTGCAGCTGGGCTAGGGGGCTGGCTGTGGGCAGTGCATGGTGGGACAGGTGCCCACCATGCACTGCTCTTCTTTAGCAAAGGAGCATTCACATGGTGAATGCTCCTTTGCGAAAGAAGCAGCAATGTGTACATGAGAAAGCGCTATATTTATAGTGCTTTCCTTGTCCCGCAATAAAAGTTATTGCGGGACAAGTCTGTAGTGTGTACGTGGCCATAGTTACAGTGGAAAAGATTCCCCAGCAGTTAAAATCTAAACAACAATAAGCAGACCCGTATTCTGAATTCAGTTACTTACAACCAGAAAGGAAAATTAATACTTTTCTAACATTGATCAAGTTAATTTTATTTAGAGCAAAAACATTTGTTGTTCTTCTTATTTTAGTTTAGCATATACTCTCTGGTGTTCTCCATGGTTCGTTAACCCAGGGTTACTCAGCTAAAGGTGAAATTAAATGAGGTGACCAAAAAGGTAAGAAAGAATTTTACAAAGACGAGTGTAAACACACTGGCCCCTCAGTTGTACTGATATAATTAGGGTGATGTTCCCTACTTTTGCTGGAACAGAGATTACTTATTGGTGCCTAATTTCTACCATCCTCTATCAAATCAATACAGGATGCACTTTGTCCCATATTTTAGCAATAGTCATGCAAAGAATACTAGAATAACCTGCATATCATTTTGTCCTCTCCCCCATGTGGTCCTATCCTTTAAAAATAAGTTTTCTTTTATTTATTTGAAACACAGTAATGGGTTTGTATCAGAATAAGTGTGGATAGAAATTAATTTATCATGTTTGCTGACTGCTAGCACTCCAATCTTTTTATTAGATGTTAACTCTGCTACTTGTGTTATTTTAATCTTTTATTAAGATGTACCTAAGGAAATGTGTGGCAGCTCTTTAGGAAAGGGCATAACCAGAAACTTAATTTTGCATTTTTATATGTCAAAATACACCTCTGAAGCATTCTGTACTTGCTTTCAGGCTAAAATATTTATTTTATATTCAGATATCTAATTTTAACTATATAGGAAGGAACATAATAGAGGATTGTGTCTTCTTTATTAAGAAGTAAACAGAGCAAGAAAATTGTCCTTGAGAGTTTCAGTATAGTATTCAGGTATTAGGAATGGCAAAACAGGTTTGTCAGATCAGTTATTTTCTCTTACAGAAGTGGGGTTTTTTTTGAACAAGTGCTGATGGCTCCCTCCAACGGTAGGAGGTTATCACTGACATAATGATTTTTCCTGGAAAAAAGTTCTGTGCACTCTATAGTGACAAGCAAAGCATCTATGAAGTACCAATAGTGTCTCTGTTCTGACAGGTACTTTCCACATTATGTCTGACATGGATGAATAATTTTAAGACATAGAATTTAACTGAACACTAGTACAACATATTTTCCTGCAGGATTTCAGTCACAGGGGGAAACTGGACTTTAGACATTTACTTCTGCCATTTAGGCACAGAAAAGAAAAAGCAGGCTTAGTGAACTCAGTTTTAAATCAGTGAAGATGAGACATTTAGAGAATTTAATTAGATATCTAGCATTCCTGCTAGTATTGTATCTCTATTTTAAAAAATATATCTGAAAGAAACACAGTAATTCTGGAGGTTTCAGTATTTTTAAACTACTCTGATAGTGTCAACACTCTGAAGTAATGGAGAAACAGAATGCAATCTGCTGTTTATTCCGCACAACAATTATCACACTCAAACACACCTAGTCCCTGCTGCTGGGAAGGTTGTAGGATGCTAGGTCTCAAACACACATTTTATGGGATTTTCCTTAGTTCTAAACTATCTGGTCACACATACCAAATTATTATACATTATAATAATTATGATATATTCTTATATATTATATTATACATTGTGATAAAAACTTATTTTCCAAGAGATACCACTTAAGAGTATCCAAAACAAAAGTGAATAGCACCTTTCAAAACCCCAATAATACCTGCTGAAAATACACCACCATGTGCAGCTAAGATGCGACTAAACAAAATTGAAATACTATAAGAAGTGGAGCAAGTCACAGACTTAATCACTTGGTCTCAAAAGTATTTTGAGGAGAAAAATTTTAGCAGACACACTATTCATAACACGAAATTATAATAAACAGACATATTCCAGCACTGAACTGGGAAAAAACAAACAAACAAAAAACCAGCCTACCTACAGTGTTCTTCTTCAGTTGTATTTTATATAAAACATTCCTTCTCCATAAACATCTTTCTATATAAAATACCTACATATTCCAAGTCACATATACCCATGAATAATAATTACATGCATACTTGTAGGTATCAATTAAGTGACTTAACAGGTAGATATTTGACATAAGATGGCGAACATGTATATACACACAGAAATAAAACAGCACTGAAATAAGTAAGTCTCTGCCAATATGTATGCATCAGTTCATTTGCTATTCCACGTGCATACTAAACTGTCTAAAAAATGAGTAAATATTAACTGGGAAGTGAAAGGGATAGTTTGAAGTAGTTCATCAAATATTTTAGATTATTTTTGCATTTTTCTGATTATGAACAGTTTATGATTTTTGATCTGGAACAGTGAAGACCAGCATTCTATTCCCAGCTCTCCTGTGTGACCTTGTGCTCACATTTTCAAAATCATCCATTAACTATGTGCCTTCCTTTTTGAGCGCCTAACCAGAGAAATCTAGGGCCTGAATGCTGAAGATACTGAACCATGCAGCTCACATGGTACTTGGGGATTGCTGCCAAGGGGACCAGAATTCCTGGTGTTAAAGAGAATGTTTATGTTCCTAGCTTTCTCTTAAAACAAACAAACAAACCAACCAACCATGGAGAGAGGAGGGGGGGACAACTTTGCCTGCTGCCAAATTTAGATGAGTCTGCTAAAGTGTTTAATCATCCAACACTAAAATGGATTGGTGTTCCCTCAAAGCATGGATGTAGTTTTTCCCTATATTGATAAACCAAATGCTGCATGTCAAATATCTTTTTTTAAAAATGGCACATGCTAGAGACCTGAAATTTACTGCCTCCTGTGTATTTGGATATTTACTGACTTCTGATTTCCACTAAATTGCATGCTGCTGTCCTGCAGGGGGGAGGGCAGGCTGACTTGGAGGGAGGGATATGCCTTTTGCAAATGCACAGTCAAGATTTGAGAGACTTTGCTAGCTCAGGTTTCCAAAAATTCCATTTGCATTAGGCATGCTCCATCTCCTAAAGCATCTATGTACTGATCAGGCTGCACATGCACTGCCTCCACAGAATTGAAGCATTTTCCAGTCCAGGAATGATTTTCCCTGCAGTTCTGCTCCTGGCTGTTGTGATACCAGAGGCCAGCTCCAAGAGCAAAGAGATGGTTTGTCCAATGTTCAGTGCTCCCCCTTCTGGTACTCAGGCAGCACAGAGGAGAAGGATACAAACCACACTGAAAGGGGGGGGAAGGGGAGAGGTTGAAAAAGGGGAGGAGGGAAGGCATGATGACAGTGGGTGAGGGTTACAGGAGCCAGAGGCTTGAAGGAAGGATGGGAAAAGGGTGACAGGAACAGAAAAGGAGGAGGAAAGGCGCATATTATAGGTATGTGTGGGAGAGGGGGAGTGTATAGAAGCAGAGGAAAACAGAGACAGGCTATGGGCATGGCACAGAGAAACCTATCACTGGATTACATTATCCTACAGATCTGGAACCAAACCCAGGTATCTTCAGTCTTTACATTCTTTTGCTATTAATAAATATCTGACAACCCCCCTGACAGGGTCTCTTCCCTCTTGGTCCACATAGAGGATAACAGCCTGCTAATGGTATCAGTTTCTCTTAACTCAAGTGGTAGGATGTCTATTGTGTGGATCTAAAGGTCCAAACCTTTCTAATGACTTAAGCTTAGGTCAATAGAGTGCCATATCATGGAATTTGTTTGGGGTTTTTTTAGGATACTTAAGACATTAAAATAAAAACAGTAGTTTTAGAGTTGCAAAGTCAAACACTCAAATGATAAGAAATGCCAGAATTGTTATTTTTAATTGTGATATTTCGTAAAACCATGATCATTTGGAGCCCCATTATGTTCAGCACTATATAATCACAAAATGAGAGAGGATTCCTTGCCTGACACTACAAATGAAAACCCTGGTCATGCAAAGACTTAACATTTATGCTGGACTTAATGCACTGTTAACAGTAGTCACATGTACTTGAACTCTTTGCATGTATTTCATGGTGCCAAATTTATGCAGTTACAAAAGTGGCATGGTGAAAAAAAAGACAAACTATACAATGTCACGGCTACTAAATATATTAAATAACAACAGTATGTAATTAAATTGAAGTATTTACCTTCCACCTACACACAGATTTCAGATAAGGCTGCTACTCTGGCCTTACCTAGTCTATTAATTTACTATGTTTGCAGTAGGGTGATCATATGGCAAGCTGAAAAATTGGAACAAGAGGTGGGGGGTAATAAGCACCTACATAAGACAAATCCCATATATCAGGACTGTCCCTATCAGGGCATCAAGTCACTGTAGCTTGCAGTAGTATCAATTAACTCATTTATAAGGAGTTTTTCTGTTATTGCTCCACACATCTGGTTTGTGACCAAATCCTGGAATCATAGAATCATAGCGTTGGAAGGGACCTCATGAGGTCATCTAGTCCAACCTCCTGCTAAAAGCAGGACTACTCCAACTAAATCATCTCAGCCAGGGTTTTGTCTAACCGAACCTTAAATATCTCCAAAGACGGAGATTCCACCACCTCTCTAGGAGTTTCTATCCTCAATAATATTTAAGGATATGTCTACATTGCAAAGTTAGGTCGACTTAAGGAGGCTTAAGTCAACCTAACTTAAGCCCTATCCACACGAGGCTTTCATTAGTTCGACTTAAGAAAATCCTTAAGTCAAACTAATGAAAGCTTAGGTCGACTTAATAAGAACCGCAGGGTAATCGAACTAACCCTGCGTAGGTCGACCTAACCCTTCCTTAGTCGACCTAAGGCCAGTGTGGATGCATAAGTCCACTTCCTTAGGTCGACCTAAGGGAAGTTAGATCTAATTTGTAAATCGCGGTTAAGGGTAACCACTTTGTTAAGTCAACGTAACAAAGTCTACCTAACTTTTCCTAGTGTAGACATAGCCTAAGAGTTCTCCTTTACTGTATTATGTAGCCACAACTCTCACTGAAGTCCTCATAATCTTCTATCTTGACTATTGTAACCTCCTAGTCTCTAGCCTCCCTCATGACAACATCCTCCCTCACCTCATGTATTCTAGCAAAACATAAATGCTCAGATCATTCCTTTTTCTGTCAGTCCTAACATATGCCTTCACTAGATTCCCCCAGCCTCACTGAACAGAGTTCAAGCCTCTGGTCCTTACATCAGACCTCTGTTCTTTTTACTGTCTTATATTGCTTTTCCTATGGCTGCTCTGCTTCACCAATAATCACAGCTTCATTTCTCTTCAATTTGTCAGCTTCTCACACATTTTTGCCTTCTTTCTGGCTGCCCTTACACTTCATCATTTGAAGGATGTATGTTTTTAATTGTTGTTAATGCCCATTCTAAATGGCCGAAAGTCTTTGTAATGCAGTCCACTACTACAGAAAACACTATCCAGAACCTACGTGGCTTCTTTAATCATTTTGGGCACCAAAACAGCTGGTGAGCGGCAATGGACCTCAGTTTGTTTCTCAGGATTTTGAAGGTTTTATGAAGGCCAATGGAATACATCACATCAGGTCAATACCATATCATCCTTCCACCGATGGACTCGCTGAAAGGTTCGTGCAGACTATGAGGGGATGTTAACCTCTTCAGAAGTGTCTCAACAACTTCTTGTTATCCTACAGAAACACTCCGCATGCTACAACTGAAGCGTCTCCAGCTTTCCTTATAATGGGATGGCAGTTGCGCTCTTGTATTGATTTGTTGAAACCACGAGAAACACGACAAGTGGTTCAACACCAACAGCAGGACCAGGTCATAAGACATGCACTGAGAACAAAGGACTGCAGTCTTGGGCAGCCCCATCCTAGCTTGAAAGTATGCTTCAGGACTACTTCACCCTTACAGAGGATATACTATTGAGTCCCGAAGTAGCTGTTCATGTCTCTCCTGCTCCAGTCACCTCTTCAACACCTTTGGCCTCCTACCCAGTTCAACCGAACACAACATCCTCTCCGGTTCCTGCTACTTCTCTGGTACCTGTGGTCACACTGCCACCACTACCACCTTCCGGTGGGGGTACACCAGAAGTTGGCCACAATCCACCTAGAGAGATAAGGCCTCCAATCAGCTGGATCTTTAGCTAGTGGCAACCCCTTCATCATGGGGCAGAAGAATTCCCTGGGAGTTCGCCTGGAGATGGGGCAGTCTATCCTCATCTCCCATTTTAGTGTTTATTTTTTTCTGGGGGATTAGGGGAGGCTTTTTATTAGAGGGGGAGGGCTATGTGATGTCCTAGGTTACCTTAGGTCATTGAGGTTTCCATAGTGATGGATAGGTGGATTGTTTTAGTGTTAGGAAAACCTGTTTGTCCGGTTTGCCTGGCTGCTCAACAATAAAGGTTCATCATGGAGCTATGAGTATGCTGCCTGCTTATTACCAGATGATAATCCATCTATACAACATATTTCCTCTTCAAATCTCTCCTCCACACCACGTCTGCTGCAATGCATCTTAAAACAAATCCAGCCAGTTTAAACTAGATAGATTGAAGGTCAGAAAGGGACAGTAGGCACTTTATCATCATAGGTATAAACATATATTTTAAAAGTGTATATGTTTGATTGCATCCCTCTTGCTCCTGGCCTTTGTGTATCACTTTTTAAATATACTGTAAGCTATTCTAATCAGGGACCATTGTCTTCCCCAATACATTCACAGAAACTAGCAAATTGGGATCCTAATCTTAATGGGAGCTTTGCCATGACCCTTTAAGTCCACGACTGGACTATTAACCCACCTGGGGGTAACTGATTACCCCATATGACTACTTAAAAGTTAATTGATGGGGACCCAATTGAAAGGCTGAGTGAGGTTAGTATGGTGAGGTGTTCTCAAGATGAAGATTTTTAGAGAGAAGATGATGCCTAGGGTTTGAGGGTTCTCAGGAAAGCTCACAACAGCAGGGAACCTAAAGTACTCTCAGACACAGATTATTTTTGGAAGGGAAAGCTGCAGTTAGACATTCAGGAAAGGGATATCAAACCCAGGAAGCTTGGCTGTCCAAGAACTACGTGCTGCTCCAGAGAGGAGCTGAAGGTGACAAATCTTAATGGACCCCTGACTTTGAACACACAACTCTATGAGCTTGACAAACTGAGAGAACTCTGCTGGTGAAGGTCCTGCATGGACATGAGCAGTAGACTCAGGTGAGACACAAACTAAGAGAACTGACTCAGTTCCCCAGATAAGATGCTGAAATAAAGGCTTTTATACTTCACGTTAGCCTTTTCTGTGAATGAACAAGACCCCCTTTGGGGGCAATATTATCTGAAGGTCCACTTCCTCTGAGTTAAAGGGGAAAAAAAATCAAGGCAGGGCTCACCTGTAGTGCCATACCACACTGCAAGGGATGCTCTGAGATCTCCTGCATTGTAACAGAGCCTCTGCATGAAATTGTAATGCATATTAATAAACATGTAATATGCAACATTACAGGACTATGCTATCTCTGTTCACTGTGTTGGCTCTTCTGACAGGATATTTATTAAACTACTCAATACCCAATAGGGCCTTTGATTTTAATTTTTTTTAAAAGAGTAATTTACATCTAATTATGTAACCTAGTTTTTAAGTCAGATGAATGAACTTATTTGCCTAGCTTTGGTGGGAAGGCCTCTTGAGAGTAATTTTGCCTCCATTATATGCCAATTGTGATAATTCACATTCCTGGGCTTAGATGCTGTAAGAATGGATTCTGTATTAAACCTCAATGTTTCCATTTTGGGGCACTTACATGAGAACTCAAACTTTAAAGAACAAAACCAAAAATCTTACAGTTATACTTTTAAAAGTTGTCACCATAATTCCAATGATACTGGTACCTGCAATGCTCTTAATATAAATATAATGTAAACCCACCAAAGGTTGGAAATACCTAAGTACATTGCCCTCTTAGAACAAAGTTTTAAAAATGGTTCAATTCTATAAGTAAGTGAACGCTTTTTAAAAAAGTGAATCCCTTTTATGTTTGGCTGATAAATTGTTTGTTAATGGAAGTTACTCAAATCAAACAGCCCCTAGGAACTGCATCCTGAGGCATGCTGCACCTGCATGCATCTTTAGTGCAGTTGTCATCTACCCAAACAGGACAGTTGTATAAACTTCTACTCCTTTCCCACCACTGACATTTTAAATGTCTATAGAAACATTAAAATTCAGCTGTTGACAATTTCTTTGCCAAGTTAGAATTCAATGCAATGTAAAGCTATCAGGAAATAATTGAGTCAGGGTTTATGAAAAGAATGTATAAACAAGAGTATGTTAAAGACAAAAATAAGGCAACTGACTGAGATTTTTATGAATAATGGAAATCAGAAACAGAGGACTAGAAAACTGCAATTCCCAAGACAACTAGAATGCTTAATTTGCCTGCCCAGAAAAATCAGATTTACTGCTAAAAGAAATGGGACTAACCATAGTGAAACTTTAAAAAACAAGCTTTTTGTAGCACACCCTATTCACTAATAATAGTCAATTCATTAATAATAGTCAATAGGATTTCAGGAAACAAAGATCATGACTTAGTGTCTGTGTGATATTCTTTGATGGGTGCACAGCAGACATTGTACTTAGATATATTTGACAATATGCTATATTTGAGGTTAATGAGTAAGTTCTGGAGGAAAGTTGCATCATGGTAAACTTTCTTCCTGGAGAGAAAACAAGATATAGCTCTAACCAAATCTTATCCAAAGGGGGGAAAATAACCTTAAGGTGGATTCCATAGACATTAGTATCTCATCTACCCCTAACGCTGCTGGCACATGGTTGTCTTTGTCAAAGTACCTGAAACAAAACCAATACTTTATAATGGAGACTTCAGTGATTTATGTCACCACAACTGTGGGCATAGCAAATCTTGAGATACTTATGTTTTATTCAATTACTTTTAGAGCATTAAAAGCAAAGATTTTTAAATGTAGTAGTTGTAAAAATTAAAGTATATTAAAAATAGAAGTAGACACAGAAAACTTAAGGTATAGGTAGTGGTAGCAGCAACTGAGCGTTTGGGTAGTATGGCCCATATATATTGTATATTTAAAAAGCTGGAGTAGTATGCACTGATCCATTCTCACTGATTGCCAGACAAGAGCCACTGTAAACAGATTTATTCCCAAGGTAGACAAGGTCTAAATCAGGGGTGTCCAACCTTTTAGCATGAGGGGGCACATTGCAATTTTTTTTCACTGGGGGGCTGGTGAGCAAATTTTGGATAAATTAGGCATAGAAATGAATCTTATTAATTAAAATTAAACAGTCAAAAATAAAAACAGCTTACAAACTCAGTTTGGCTCTATAAAAGCAGAAACAGATTTCATTCCAAAACACAATTCCCAAGTAATATCCATCCTCCCTTCAGTAACCGTTATATAAGTGTCACTTTCATACCTGAACACAAGTTTTCACTTAATAAAACCACATTTTTTTTTCCAGGAAGCATCAATGTGTATGGGTGGCAAGGAGGCATGGCAGGGCAAGGGTGGTGGTATGAGGTGGCAGGGAAGAGCGTGGGGAGCATGGCAGAGCAAGGGTGGCAAGCAGTGTTCCCTCTAAGCTGCGCGGCTGCGCAGCAGCCATCGCAACCCCCGCGCAGCACTGACGGACCCCCACGCAGGCCGGCAGCCTCCACCGCCCCCTGCAGACCCCCGGGGCTGCGGCTTTGCCGCAGCAGACCCGACCTGAGCCCGGCCTCTGGGCTGGTCCTCCCCGCCCCCAGGGCGGAGCAGGCAGGCTCAGGGCCAGGGCATGTTCAGGCGCCTGCCTGCCTGCCCCATGCGGCCGGGGCAGCAGTGTGGCCACGGCCGGGGCAGGCTCCCGGTCTCCTACCCGCCGGCCGCCTCGACTTCCCGGCTCGGGGCCGGGGTCAGCTCCGCTCCGCTGACAGCCTCGGCCTCCCGGCACGGGGCCAGGATTGGTCTCCGGTGCCGGGGTCTGCTCTGACCTGCCAGCGGCCTCCCGGGACCGCGTTCGGGTCCCCGCTGCCAGCGGCCTCTGCTTGTTTCTTTCTATTTTTTTTTCTTCTTTGCCTTCCTTTCTCTTCCCTCCTTTCTCTTCTTTGCCTTCCTTTCTCTTCCCTCCTTTCTCTTCTTTGCCTTCTTTTCTCTTGCCTCCCTTCTCTTCTTTGCCTTCCTTCCTCTTCCCTCCTTTCTCTTACTTCTTTCCTTCTCTCCGCCTTTCTTTTCCTACCTTCTCTCTTTTCTTCCTTTCTCTTCCCTTCT
>ML685796.1:14304402-14337763 GCA_007922175.1 Pelusios castaneus
CCTTTCTTTTCCTACCTTCTCTCTTTTCTTCCTTTCTCTTCCCTTCTTTCTCTTGTTTGCCTTCCTTTTTCTTTCCTTCTTTCTCTTCCTTCTTTTTTCTTTCTCTTCTTTGTCTTCCTCTTCCTTCCTTCCTTTCTCTTCCTTCTTTCTCTTCCTTCTTTCCTTCTCGTCTTCCTCTTCCTTCTTTCTCTTCCTTCTTTCCTTCTCATCTTCCTCTTCCTTCCTTCCTTTCTTCTTTCTCTTCCTTCTCTTTCTTTCTTTGCTTCCTTCCTTTCTCTTACTTTTTTTTTCTTTTCCTTCCTTCTCTTTTTCTTTCTCTTCCTTCCTTCCTTCCTTCCTTCCCTCCTTCCTTTTTAAAAAGCTTTTTAAAAATTAATTTTAACTAAAAACTTTTCTAAAAATTAAATTTCAATTCAAAATTCATTCAAATTCAATTAAACACAATTAATTAATTCTGTTTACAATCACTTTAACTTCAATTAATGCCTATAATTTCTGTTGTGTGAGTTTGCACAAAAATTTTATTCAGAAAAAGTTTTGCACACGGCTTGAAAATTTTGCACACAAGCCGCCAAACCTTAGAGGGAACATTGGTGGCAAGAGGTGGGGTGGCAGTGGAGTGTGCCAGGGCAAGAGTGGCCATGTGGGGTGGCAGAGGAGAACATGGGGAGCAATACATGGGAGGGGAAGCAGAGCAAGGTAGGGGTAGGGTGGTTGGGAGGAGCATGGGGAGCAGGGCAGAGCAAGAGCAGCAAAGAAGTATGGGGAGCAGTGTGGTGGATCCCCCACTACTTCCCTTATGCAGCCCCCCCCCCATGCCCAGCATAGATCCCCTTCCCCAGCCCTGCACCTCACTGCCTGCCAATACCCTTCCCCACTCCTGGCCCCTCACCTCACAGGTTCAATCACTTTCCTCCCCTCCCAGCCCCTTTCCCCTTCTGCTCTGCATCTTGCTTGATCCCCATCAACTTCCTCCCGTTCCAGCCTCCTTCCCGGCTAGACACCTGACTGCCTGCTTATCACCTTCTCCTTCCCAGCCATGACCCCCATGTCCTGGCTCCATACTTTCCTGATCCCAATCACCTTCCTCCTTTCCCAGCCCTCTTCCCCTGCTGGCTCTGCATTTGGCCTTCCCGATCACTTGCCTCCTGCCAGTTCTCTTCCCCTCCTTTCTCAGCTCCGCACCTTGTCTGGTCCTGATCACCTTCCTCCCCTCCCAATCCCTTCGCCACCCAGCTACACATGTCCCCCAATCCCAGTCTTCCCAGTTCCCAGTCTCTTTCCTCATCCCTCCTGGCTCCACACCTTCCCCCTTCCCCTACCAGCCCTGCGCCTGGCCAGGTCCAATCATTTCCCCCCTTCCCAGCCCTTTTCCCTTCCCAAGTTTGCACTGGAGGGGTCCTGATCCCCCTGCTACTCCCCCTCACCTCACCTGGCTAGAGCTCTAATTGTCAGAATCCAGCCAGCTCTTTTGCCCTTGGCCACATGGTCAGCTGTGCAGTAGTGGGACATTTAAAAATGGGGCCTACCTCAGTTTCCAGGTAGCTCCAGGGGCTGGATAACATCCCTTGGTGCAGGCAATAGGTTGGACAAGCGTGGTCTAAATCATAGGCTAAACATCAGGAATACAATAAGGACAGTTTAGGGCCAATTCTAAACATGTTTGTACTTGCTAAACTAATGCAAGACACCCTGAATTTCCTTCTGGCAGACAGGGTAATGCTCCAAAAGTCCAGAATGTGTGGGTGGAAATAGGTCTACTCTGCACTATAAGGTACTGCTATACCTAACCTTGTAACACCCGCCCCCCGTTATCCTGGCATGTGTATATATACACCTCTCAACTGTATTTTCCACTTCACGCATCTGACGAAGTGAGTTGGAGCCCACGAAAGCTTATGCCCAAAGAAATTTCTTAGTGTTTAACGTACCACAGGACTCTCATTGTTTTTGCTACAGCATTGTCATTAGGACTATATGTGGATTTGTGCTGCTGTTTTTGTGTGTGTAACTGTCATACCCATGATAGTAAAAGCTCTATTCCAGTATAAAGAAGGGTTACTTGCCAGCAACTGTTCTTTGGGAGTTCCCTTTCTGTATTCACACTTGAGGAATTGAAGCCTCTGGTGCAGTATGTGGAAAACTATGTCTGAGGGATGCAGGAACAACCTCACACTAGGATGACGTCATTGGCTTAGTCTATATGGGAGGGAAGTGTATCCCAACCCGCTCAGTCCCTTCTCTGTAGCCCACAGAGACCTGAAATACAAACAGATCAGTGGGGCAGAAGGCAAGAATCATGGGCAGAGTGAATGTATATAGTCCACTCTCAAACACTATTTCTTCTTTAATGCCCTCTAGTCTTTCTGTAGCAGTAAGGGTTTTCATCAACTGCTTGCCTATCATGGCAATGTACTGGAAATGGCAAGAGATCCAGGTGAAGCCATAATCTTGACAATTGGCTGATAGAAAGAAATCAACCCAGCTGGTGTCCCATTTGTTACATGTAATCCAAATGTTCTTTGCTATACTAGTCCTCAAAATAAACAAAAAAACTCTCTTTGCTCTATCTTGAGGCATGAGTTCATGGCAGCCACATTAGACTGAAAGTCAGTGGAGGATCACCTCCTGAAAGAAAGATTCTGAGCTACAGTGGACCTTGTCAACAGCTTGCAGGTTTGTCCAAAAGTCTTAGTAAGAACGTTCCTTGCACATCTGGATAATAGATGCAGGAATCCCTACATAAAACAGCTTGCCGGATTTTACCTATATTACATTCAAAGGTGATTGGAAAACAGTGCACTTGGAATGCAAACCTCCCATGGACATGCAGTCCTGCAAGATGGCCTCACCTCTTTAGATGGATGGAAAAACCTACTTCAGCCAAGTTGTATCAACCTATGGATCATACAGCCCACTCTATCTGGGTTCCAACAGTCTTTCCTGCTATTCCAGAAGCTTTTAAGACAACTACATTGTGATGAGTCCACACTTCTTCTCTTCTACCATGCACTATTCCTTAATTGAGGCTTCAAGATCAGATCCTGCATGAATAGAGTTGTTTTGCAATCTTTGTTTAAATAGTACTAGGAATATCCACTGGGGGTGGAGGAAGGGAAGAAAGGGGGGAAGGCAAGGGTCCCTTCAAGTTCCCTCTAGATCCCAGTTCAAGTCCTTATACTGTCGTCCCGTCTCCCCCACACACACCAGACACCCAAGGAGATTCTTGGAGCAAACAAAAGAAAAAATCTCTCTTTATGGAAGAGACGAGTCTATGGGAAAATAAAGAGAGATAAGAGGAAGGGGGACTTAGAACTCAGGCAGTCCTTCCTGGGTCAGCCTTTTGAGCTCTGTGTAAATGGGGCCTACCTTCAGCCCCTCCTCATAAGACATACTGCTCTGAGGCTGGGTCCTGCAACTTCAGGAACAGTGAGGCTTTTTGCTGTCTTCCTCTCATCAAGCCTGTCTGAGTCATGAAAATCTTCTTTTTGTTCACCACCCTTTCCTGCAGGTTTTCCCTTTTAAACTGCCCAGCCAGCATAAGCCTTTCAGATAAGCCCTGTTGGCTTTGAACAGGCCCAGAAGAGCTTGCTAGTCTCCTTTCTGACAGTGTGAAGGTCTGCGCCTTCACACACCTCTCAATTATGAAGTTACTGCTAGCTAGTCCCTACAAGTGGGACCACTTTGACAACTAAAAGAATTTACTTACCTTACAGTAACCGGTCCTTAGATACGTACTGTTCACATGGGTCCCAGGACCTGCCTTTGTTCCCTGCTTCTACGGAGTCCTATAGTTCTGGGATTCTACACTGGTGAAGTTCCAAAGGGGTAGCTGTGTTAGTCTAGTTCAGCAAAACAAACAAGAATTGTTGTAATGGTAAAGGAATTGTGGAATGGTTGGGCCTTCTCTACTTTTTATGCTCTGTAATAAGGGAGAGGGGCACAAACATCCAGAGTACAGGCAGAGCCCCAACAGGTCCTGCTGGCCAAAAAAAATCCAATCTCTCACACCTGGGCTATGTGCAGTAGTAGTGGTATCCAGGTGGACCATATCTCTTGAAGAATGGTTACTTATTTCCAACAACTGCTTCTTTCTTCCCATGAGCTTTGAAACTGCTTAATTTCACCAGGAGCAGAGGCCAACAAAGCACTGATTTCATCTTAAGGAGACAGGCTATCAACATGCTTTTTAATGGATTACTATTCCGTTTCCCCTGAGGAAGTCTCCTGCCATTCATTTGATTATACTCCATAGCTCTTTCAAATGTAGCCCCATCAGGCTTGTGCTGGCAAGGTGGATACGGACTAGAACACGAGGCAATGGAAGAACATAGTGCCTGAAACTAGATCTGTGCCAGGAAAGCTCTTGATGCTGAAGGAGGTGCTTCTTGTGCCAACAATATTACCAGTTGCAAAATATGTACCATGTTTGACCTGGCTGCATCTGGCAGAGCCTTCCTGGATTCCTGATTTTAAGGCCTCACTAGAACTGAAAGGGCCCTGTATGAAGTCCATTTAGGTTTTTGGTGATGGGAATATGCTAGAGTCACTGAACTGGATCAGAGGACCATTCCTGGTTGGCTCCAAAAAGTCCCTTAGTCCTCAAGAACATCTTGATTCAAGACAGGTGACAAATGTTGCTGCATAGAGTCAAACAGCAACAGTATAATCAAGAATCTCAGAGGAGGTTCCCTGTACAAGAAGGGAGATAGCAATGGCATTGATGTCATATAAACTGGTTAAATATCTAGGATAATTGGGACTAGGGCCTTAAATTGAGAAGGGTATGGGCCAAAGGAAACATTTAGACTAGTAAGGCATCTCCAAAGGTAATGTAAATTGAGGGTGGAGAACAAACAATGCATCTTTCTTCTTCCCTTCAGGGTTTTTCTGGGGATCTGAATGTTTCATCTTTCCTTCCTCTTACTCCAAATAGGGTCAAAAGGAGCTTTGAAAACTTGCGTCTTGTATGTTGTCTATTCTAATGATATTAGAGCACTCTTGGGTGCTATTGGCAATGTGAGGGATGCTGAAGCCTTTTGTGGTGCCACATGGACAGTGTCAAGATTCCCATATGGCCTGGCACCCTTTCCCCAGCTGTTATCTCAGAAACAGATTTTGGGTTCAACACCAAAGATGGTGTGGAGGCAAGGATGGCACTGTCTCTCTCAGTTCTATTTGCAGAAGATCCCAGCAGAGAGGCTGACCTCATTGCTTCTGAAGAATGGCTGAAGAATTAGAGAATCCAAGTACAGTGGCAGCCTTGGTTGTTTGTCATTCCTTGTCGGAGGAGTAAAGACATGGCAGATCACGTGCTGGTGTACCCTTCAGGTGGGCTAGAGTTCACCACGCTTTGCCTTTCTCCAGTGCCACATAGAAAATTTAACCCAATTCCTAAGGAGAAGCAGCTGGAGACCCAGGAGTCAATCTCCAAGGACTCACAACAAAGATTGTTCACAGCAGATGAAAACAAAGAAAAAAAAGTAATGAGTTTTATTAAACATTAACTTTATAAATCAAAATGACTACTATATAAATCTATAACAAGATGTGGCTAATTTTGGGAACTCACATTTACTATTTCACAATACATATAAACAAGAAAAAAAAATGAATTTAAACAGAGCAGCCCCTCAGAAACACTATCCACTCACCTGTCCCAAAGATCTGGTGGAGTTCACCTGGCTCTGAGTGATAGTCTCTGTATGCTAAGCCCAAAGGCTTGAGTAGGAAGAAGCAGCTCCTTGTTCTCTGGCTGCTGGAATCTTCCAGGCAAACCCTGCTCTTCCTCTGCTGGGATCACTGCTCTTCAGCCAGCTTTCTGCTTAGTTACCACTCTTTTTTTATATATATATACAGTGGTACCTTGATTTACGAGTTTAATTCATTCTGTGACGGAGCTCGTAACTCAAATTACTCATATGTCAAATGCTGGGCGGATGTTGCTGCGTTCACTGCGCCACCTAGCGGTGGGTTATCTGAAGCTCAGCCTCATAACCCGAATTTTAGCTCTCAACTCAAAGCAAAAAATCGGCCGAGAGACGGCTCGTATCTCGAAAAACTCGCTAGTTGGGACACTCGTAAGTCAAGGTACCACTCTGTGTGTGTGTGTGTGTGTGTGTGTGTGTGTGTGTGTGTGTGTACACAGAAAGAAAGAAAACATACAACTCTGAGAATAACAAAGTATAATTAACTCTTCCTCCTTATTACATTGAAGAACTGTTCATTCCTCCCAGTATTTAAAACAACTCAAAGTATCCAATTATACGAAACCCCCCTCTTCTTCCAGTGGTCCCATCTCTGCAACCAGTGCCCAGACTGCCTTGCTCTTCCTCAGCTGGAGGGTTAACAATGTTACTGACCTGAAGCAAAATACTTCAGAGTTGGGGAAACAGCCTGCTGTCTACTCCTGGCTCGCTCCTCCCTGTGCACGGAGCACGCGTGGCCCTCTCAATCCAACCACTCTGGCTGCTGGCTCTCAGGCATCTCACTCCAGCAGCAAGCAGCAGGGGACCCTGTGGAGCATGCTCAAAGCTGCTACTCCACATACCAGAAACTTCTGGCTCTAAGCAGCTAAATCGGCCTAGCAGCACTGACCCAACAGATCTCTTAAAGGGAAACTCTCCATTTAGACTAATGGGTTACACTGAGATAAGATGTGAATCTCTCCCAAGCATCTCATATGAGGGTCAAGGAAATATAGCCAAACAGGATCCATTAGCTTTGGGGGCAACTGAAACCGGAATGGCCCAACTGTACTATGACATAGAACTAGAAAAAGAAAAGCTATGAATAACTTGTGGACATGGCAGGTCATTCTGTTAGCTTTCTGCCATAGTGGAGAAAAAAACTGAGGTGCTTAGAGGATGCACTCTTTTTGTAGCTGGAGCAAACATCCTCCTAGCACAAGAGAACTCCTGCACTCCTACATGCATGTTGGATGGGGCTTTTTTTATGCAGTTCCACAGCTTGACAGTGCCAGAGATGACATACCATGTAAGTGGGAATAGAAGGAGGCCCTCAAAGACCTGTGTTTACAGTGGTATAGCTTATGCTGGTTCCTTCAATGGGCATAAGCTATACCAGTATAACCACTCTTATAACATAGTAACTGTTCTTACACAAGAGGGTGGGGGCCCTTAGAGTTGGACCAACCAGAAGGGGAAGCAAAAGGATGATTAAGAAATGGCTGGCTCTAAGTTCCCATGCTTGGAAGAGGCTGCCTTTTATCCTTAAAGACTGGAATTTTCTGAATTTTGTAGTTAGAAGGAAGAATCTGTAATTCACTGGATTCAACCATATTTTGCTTAAACATTGATGATCAAGAGCTTTGCCTATTTGAAGCCCAAAGAATAATATTGAACAGTGCTTTGCACTGTGCTTGGCTTTAGCTACAGCTAACATATCTTTCTCTTCCTTCCTCCTCCTCTCCCCTCTAGTTCTTTAAATGATTGGCAAGACCTACATTCTCACAAGAGCATTCCTGGTACCAAGCATAGTGTGAGTACACTTCCTTTAGAACTCTGAAATCTCTCACCTTCCAACTGCATTTTCTGCAGGGATCTCAGTAAGCTAAAATGTGATATGCAGAGACCTCTAGGGATTGAAAAGCTAAACTGCACCTAATAGCATGCAGATGCTCTTCAGTAGTGTATATAATGAAGTCACTTGGGAAGTTTTAAAGTGAAATATAAAAAGAACAAGGTAACATTCAGGCTGTTTTAATCTATGTGGTTAAAATTATATGTCTTCAATGTCCTATAGCTTCAGGGTTTTGTTATTTTTGTTTTGCTTTGTTTTGTTTTTGCCTTCAAATGGAATTAATGAAGACAAAGTATTCTTTCTATTTACAATACAGAAAAAAATATGCAACAGATACCATTTTTAAATAATACCTTATACAAGATAACAAGTTTATATAAAAACTATAATAGCATAAATATTATGGTTAAAGCTTTTAAAATGTAGTATTGATTTGCAAATCGAATCAGCTTTTTGTTTTTGTTTTCTGGTCCACCTTCATTTTATTTTAAGTATGTTGAGTACTTTACAGATACTGAGTC
The DNA here is from genome assembly GCA_007922175.1 of Pelusios castaneus. NCBI lineage: Eukaryota > Metazoa > Chordata > Testudines > Pelomedusidae > Pelusios > Pelusios castaneus. The sequence continues at coordinate 14,312,466 of ML685796.1, forward strand.
TATTTAACACTCACTGAATAAGGGCACAAGGATTCAGCTGAGTTCAGAACTAATTACTGCACTGAGAAAGACCTTTGCAGGGGTGTTATTGACTTTGTTTATAACTCTGACTAAAGTGTTACCTCATTTCTTTCCATTGCAAGCAGCTTTTGACCATGGAAAAGTGTTCTCACCTTGAAATAGAGTGAAATTTCCAACTGTATCTAATTATAATTTAACCCCAAAGTTGCTGTCTCTGTGCACTGTAGTTTACTCAGCTATCTCTTTAGTCATAAACTGTGTTGTAAACAGGAGTCACTGCTTGATTGGATCTCCTTTACTGCCTGTGTGGAACATGATTTAGAGCCCAGGAATAGATCTTTGGCAGTGCCTAAATTGATAGTTAATTCAATTGTGATAATAAACCTTCTATGCTCTTAGTGGTAAATCCATAATTTAGTCTAGCCCTAACTCTACATAGAGGGGCAATATGCTTCCCCAGAAGTAAAACCAGAACTCAACTATGATTTTCTGAGGGATTACAGTTGACTCAAAGGCACAACAGCCCAGGGAATGCAGAGTTAAGAAACTAGAGATTAACCTTAACCCATAGGACACTGATTAGCTGTCAGGGGTCAAATTCTTCAGTCCTTAGCCTGAATTCCTGTTCATATCAATGGGAGTAAAATGACTGAGTAAAGGGTCGCAAGATTTGTCCCCAGTGGCTAAATTCTTCCCACACTTAAAGTCATATAGCGAGGGCCTCTTTTGCATTTAGCCCTGGGAATTAGGTTGTTTTCCTAGTGCACTCTTCAGGAAAGAAGGGGAGATTTCTGGCCACTGGTTGGTCAGGTTGACGCTCTCACAGTTTAGGAGTTCTGACCCACATTGCCTCTGTCATAACTTGTTCATAATATGACCTGCTTACTTCTTCTCATGGCTCTCAAGCTAACAAATAACAGGAAGGTGGGTAATGTTGGGAGGTGGACTATGGAAGAATGAGTGTGGAGCCAGCAAGGAAGTGCTCAGCAGAGAGGATGTTGCTAGATGTTTACAATGTACTTATTAAAAATAAATGAAGGCTAGGGAGTTCAAAAGAGCATAATTTGATGGAAGAGAGGAGCAGAGAAGAGATGAGCATTGTAAATGTGACAGTCACATTTTTTAAAAAAAGGATAAATGGTAGGACTTTGAACTTGAGTCTCTCTAGTCTGGCATTAAATATAAGGTTTGTTATCTATAAGATGGCCAGATTTTCAAAATGGAGGGGGAAGATACCTGTATTGCCATAAAACCTCTCAATGACAATTGTCAAAGAGTTCACTGTTCTGTAACAGTAAGTCTTAACACTAGGGTTTCATAACACTTATTTACCCATAAAGAGTTGTGTGAAGTGTATACTTATCTCATATTTGTATGATGTATGTTTGGGTGGTATTTAAGAAGGTGTGTATTAACAATATATTTTAGGATTGTTGCTATCAGAGTTGATAAAGTCATTCCTAGACAAAGGACTGTTGATCTACTTGTCTGCCTAGGTCTGTGCTTAAACTAAGCACCTAAAGCTAATACAATGGAAATCCCATTTACACAGGACACCCACAGTGGGATTTGAACTCAACAAGGTAGACCATCATCTTGACTCTGGGAACAAAGACAATGATCTTTAAATTTTAGTCTAGCAAAAGCATGTTATATTCTTGTTTTTTATTTGTTGTTTTTATTACCCTTGCTCACTTTCTCTTAGAATCTTTATTTCATTAATAAATGTTCATTTGTTTTCACCAATAGATTATGGCGCTATGTTACTAAGGCCTGATCCTAAGTTGTACCAGTCAAGCTGTGTATACACTGTCTCTTAGGAAATATTTTACCTGGTAATTTCAGGGGTTATTTACTACAAAGGAATTGCTCCACAGTTGGTTAGTGTCTTTTACAAGCCTGAAATGAGAGAGACCTAGATGGCAAGGGGCTTGTATTGCCAGATGTTGATTTCAGGGAGTTGCAGCAAGAACAAACAAGGCAAATAGTGGTGAAGTGCCTCACAGCCCTGAGCGCCCTTGGGCAGCATCTCATCAGACTACAGTTATGACAATTACAACAATTGGGCCCTAATTGTGTGCTCAGCTATAACAGGTGAGTTAAAGTTCATAACATATCACAATAGTCCAAAACAGATGTAGAAAAGAAAAGGTATGAAAGAGAGGCAGACGGAATTAGTCCAAACGCAAAGGTCTACTAATATACCTCAAGGACTAGGTGAAGATAATACCTGGTAAACAAGTATGGGATCAGAAATCAGTGAATGAAAAACGGTGTGTCACAATTTAGACCTAATTGGTAGAGACACTAATGAGAGCGGGGAGCTATTCCGTCCATGACTCCCTCTTGTTTTTTTTTTTTAAAACAGAAACAGAAAACAATTAGCACAGGGGGAAGGCAAGCTAGCACAATGCTAGCTAACTGGAAAAAAAATGAAGCTTTCTCCTCTCCCATCATGGATGCCATCCCTACCTCTCCATCTCTTGGGCTCCCAGACCTCCTTGGTCATAATTATGAGAGATGTCCTGAACAGACTAGACCTCAGCAAGGAACTCAGATTATACCAGTTCTGGGTAAATCCTGAACACCACATTCAATATGATATTTTGTCCATTTCTTTCCGTGTTCTCTCCAAAAAGTATCTGTTTGCTTTCCCACCTTATTTCTTCTCACCTTATTTGTTCTTTTCTTCTCCCACCCCCTCCCTTTCTGTCTCAGAAACTGCTAGCTAGCTGGCCAAGACTGCATATTTTGCTACACTTTTGTAAGCCTGTGACCAGAAAAGCAGCTAAAGACAATGCCCTGAACAGCCTGATACTGGTGCAAGTTTGCCAGATTCAGGATAGCTGATAAGCCTGTGTTCTGGGCCTGTGTCTTTGAGAGTCAACACCAGAGCCAGAAGCTGCATTTTCTATCGGAGTTAAAATGAAGCCTCTTTCATACTTTACATTTCAAATACTTTATTTGTTTTTCTTCTTTTCTGCATCTATGATACAAGATGTAATAATAATTGCCATATTACTAAGCTGGCCGAGGTTTCTGCATACCAAATGCTGCACCTTGTTTCCATCTTTTTGGTGCTGGACAGTAACTGGGCCCTGTTAATACCTTTTGACTCTTTGGCTCCCTTATTCCACCTAAATTGATGCAACTAGTCAGAAGAGAAGAATGGGGATCTTTTAAAGCCTGGACCAATTTATTTTTTTCATAAAATCCTCCCCTGCTGTAAGTTATCCCTCCACTCCTCTTTCAGTTTTGTTTGCATATTTCATGTTGTGCCTTGGGTGTTCTATTCTTTAATATCACCTCCCCTACCCCCCTCATTCCTCATCCTCTTCCTCCTCATACATCATCCAATCTACTCCCCTCCCTTAGATTTTTCCTTCTGAAAACTCCATTACCTACACAATCCTTTAATTTACTCTCCTTCCTGCCAGTCTTCCTTTCGTCCTCTTGTGTCCTGAGTCAGTGGTGAAAATAATATGGGGTAGGGAGGATGACTATTCCCCACCCCCATAGCCTATAGATGTAGTGTGGCACCTTTGCAATTACCGAAAGGAGGTGTACAAAATGAATTTTGATAGAGGGCTGGAGGGTGAGCAGTGGTGGTTCCGGTCCCGTGAGGCTGAGCCTGGTTCCCCCAATCCACATGACATCGTGATCTCATGCATCTCATTTCCATTCATGCAAATGTGGGTCAGCATCCACTGTTAAAACAGAAGGGCAGACACACTAACGTGGGCTCGTGCCTCGGCCCACTACCAATGACTCATCTCACTCAGTAGCTGCAAAACATGACTCCATTGCTGCCCTGTGGCCATGAAATGCTCCCTCATAGTGTAGGGCTCATGATGTGAATTAAAGCCATCCTGTTTGGCCTCGTCAATTGTCACCTACGCATGTGGGCAGTATGGTGGAGCTGCTTATAAGCTTCCTACTCACAGGACTGTCCAGAATCAGACTGTTTCCATGAGGATTTAACTCTAAGGCATGGGGGAAAACAGTTCACATGTGCAGGGAGTAGGTAAACTCATGGTCATGCACGTTAGGTTTTCCATTCACATAGAAAAATGTGTTAATTACTCATTTTTCATGCTAAGGAAAAACAAGAACTAGTACTTCCTTAAAATGTGAGAGACAGGGTGAAAGGGTTGCAATGTAGCTCACTCTACTATTTTGAAGTGCGTATTCTGCAACTCCTCACAGGCATTGATCCCTATAGACAGACTATGTACATGTAAAGATATAATACTTGTAGGGAAAATATTTCCTGATTGCTTCATAGCCATCCATATCACAGCACTAGGTGCCAGTGTTCACAAAAGTAACGGCCACACTGGTCATAGGGACAGGGATTATATCAGTAGGCCTTATTGTGGCAGTTAACAGTTAAATGAACTAACTTCAGTGTGAATCTGAAAAATGTCCTCATTATTTCTTATTTTCATCTAAGCACAGACCTGCTTTCTGGTGCTTCAGTATGTTCCAAAACCAATTTACCAAATTTATGGTGGCAGGGTAACCAGAAAATTTGTCAGACAACCCTTCAAAGACTATCAATGTAATAATTAGAACTGTGCAAATACAGTTAGGGATTTTGTTTACTTGATTTTTTTTTAAAAAAGGTCAAATTTAGCAAAATGGACAATGTTATAACAAAAGCTGAACACTTTGTTTGACCTTGTTCAAAATTTGGGTTTTTAAGTCCCTTTGAACTAAAAAAAAAAAAAATCTAAATCTTATTTTTAATATGTAAAACAAATGTTTTTATTCTTAGATTTAAAAAACTAAGTAATTTGTAAAGTGTTCTGGTGTTCCTGATTCTGCATTTTTCCCCACCAAAAAAGTTTCACCATTCCCCCTGTCCAAAATTTTTCTAGCACAACTAATAATGGTCATGCCACTGTGGGGAGGCAAGCTTGATTTATTATAAAATTTGCTAATGTTTTAAATTAACTTTACAAATTACTCAACAAATCTAATGTACATGATTCCTAAGCTTTCAATAAAATGGACAGATTTCTATTTGCACTCATTTAACCTCAGCTCTCTTGGAATGCTTCTTGCAACTCCTCCCACAAGCTGGTCCTATCACATAGGCTGTGAAGCTGTCTGCTGTTTATAGCAGTGCTCTTACTAATTTCAACCAGAGCTCTGTATGCCACATATTACTTGAATTCCCCTGCTAAATCCTTTTGTCAAGATTCTTAAAACAAACAGAACTCTTCTTGGAAGTGGAAAAACCAGGACTTTTGGGGGGGAAGGGGTTTGAGAGATAAACAAAAATGGAATCTGAAATGTGGAATTAAAATTTACCTTTTGGAAATCAAAAAGTATTTATGGCAACTCCAACAATTATACAAGAATGTGACAGGCTGATTGGGATGGAAGGGCCGTCACTGAGATGCAGGCTAACTGATTGAATGGGGTATCAGTTTTGTCAGGAAAGCTAGCCAGAAGATAATTGGTACAGCCTAAGTTTGCAGGGATTACAAAGGATAGGAGAACCAACCAAACAAGGAGTTCTGTAGCCCTTTTAAAGACTAACACATTTATTTATTGCATGAGCTTTCGTGGGAGAAAATCCCACTTCGTCAGATGCTTTGAAGATGGGGAACTTAATTTCCTACCATTCTGTAAGTTCCTCATCTTCAAGGCATCTGACGAAGTGGGATTTTCTCCCACGAAAGCTCATGCAATAAATAAATGTGTTAGTCTTTAAAAGTGCCACAGGACTCCTTATTTATTTGGCTGACACAGCTAACCCTTTGGAACAAATGATAAGAGGTGAGTATAGTGTGTTTTCTTTCTTTAATAAACTTTCTAAGATGCTGTGTTGGGCCTGTTTTCAATGAGATATACATACTATACCCTAAGGTGAAAGAGCAGAGCTGTGAACCTGCCCTCCATCCCAGCTACATTTTTGTGGAGAACAATCCCTCTAGGATCCCTCCCCCTTGAAGAGGCCTGGATGGTGAATGAGCTGCCTGACAGTACTTAAAGATCACATGATTGAGTGGAACAGAAGAAAGGTCAGTAGCCCTGCTATTTATCTTTCTTCTCCAGAAGTCATATAGCACCTGCTTGACCTTTCTCCCCTAAAGACAACAGCTTTAAGAACCACTTAAAGGTGGGCTAGGGTACTTTATGGAGGCAGCCTGCTTTCAACTATGTGGAGAGGGTTGTTAGAATGATAGACAATGCAGATAGGTTTTCAATATATATTTAAACTTTTGCAGTTGCACCTGAATTCCAAACTTTATGAGGTTTGCCTAGCTACACACTTCATTTAGGCCTTAAGTCCTCATTCAGTGATGGCAATGTCCATCAGGAGAGGAGCTGGTATAACCGATAACAGTTGTTACATGCACTAACTTTAGTGTGATCCTGAAAAATGTCCTCATTATTTCATATTTTCATCTCAGCACAGCCCTCCTTTTTGGTGCTTCTATATATGTCACAGTTCTAGTTCCCATCAAGAACTATACCTGTAATGCGCTTTAATTAGATGCACTGGGGCCTGAACAATCATTTTTAAATGTCTAGCCCTATGTGTTGGTGATTCACTGCAATGTTAACAATAGATAACTATTACATTGTAGGACTAAAAAAATTTAAAAAAATAAAAAAAGTAAGCATCAACTTCCTACTCTTGTCCATCAAGCCCTAAAACTTGTATTTTTTTGTCTTCACTTGTGCAACTTAAAAGAACAACTTAGCTGAGGGTTTGCGGGAGGGACGGGAGAAGCAAGGGAGAAATGCTCCTATACTGATTCCATCTATAGCAAGTTTCATCCTATAATACATTTTTATACGTCATAAGCTCCTGGTTTAAAATGGAAATGCTAATAGACCCTTAATTATAACCAGTATTTACTAAGAAATGGATATTAAATGAGCTGTCACAAAATTGACTCAGAGCAGAAGGTTTACTACCAGCTTTAAATGTTTGGCACCAGTACTGGACCATGAGCTGAAATAAAAACAAATTTGAGTCATACACTTACTTTAAAATGTCAAGAAAGTATCCAACAAATATTTGGTTTCTTCCCTGTTGGTGACTCTTAAAAAAGTATTTAAATGGATGTACCAAATGTATTCCTGACAGACTTCAGTTCAGGACCTATTTGAATCCATATCAATCCTTTATAATAGCTCATCTGGAGATTTCCTGTTGTGTTCGTTCTTTGAACATATTCTCAGTCAGGTTGCCAGCAGACAAGAATGCCTTAGGACGCATTATCCTTTGAAACCAAAACAAAAGAACAGAATATCCAAGATGAACTATTGCATTTTCCCAGCCTTCTATGTTATTATTTATATCACTCAAGTGTTAAAAATATATAGGTTTAAATTTATATTTCTTCCATCTTAAAAATACATTGCTTAAGATAAAAAGATCTTTTTTTTTTTTAACTTTATTAGTGTATAGAGTGGGTTAGGTTAATGGGAATTTATATTATTAAGGGAAACTAGTTTTTAAGAGTAGTAGTTAGCATGTATAGGCCCAAGCCTGAACCAGTTTTTAAAGGCCTAAGCATAACCGCTCACATGAACCTATGCCAAGAACTCAGACGTCATCTAATGAGCAGCTGCAGCCCTAACGAGCATCCTAATAAGCACCCTAATGAGCCTCGTATACCCAACAAGGTTGCAATCTCTTCTCGGAAGAGAACTCCCTGATAACTCTCTGATAGCTCCTCGACAACTAACTAAAAATGATCAATGGCTGACAGCTAACTAAAATGATCGATGGCAATGTGGCAAAGACTGTGGGAACCCCTGTAAAAACAGGAGGGGCACAGAGGGCTAAAGCTCTATAAAAGATCAGCTCTGGGGACACTGAGGCGGAGAGGGTTGGACTGACTCAAGACGCCCAGTGGCTCCGGTCACTATAGCAAGTGGGGTCAGTCCAGAGAAGAAAGAGAAAGGTCAGGTCCTAGTCATGAAGCTGACTGGACTGGCACGTTGGCCCGAGCTCATCAAAGAAAGGTCAGCACCTGATCCCCGATGGTGGCGAAACTGACACGTTGGTAAGGAGTTCGGTGAGTATTAAGAAATCACCAATAGGCCTAGGTGAACACTGGTTCGAGAATAGCTACAGGTATATAAGTAACAGGTATATAAGTAACTGAAACAGTAAGGGAAGTTTAGCACCCTGGTCCCCGAGGGTACGGGGGGATAGGTATAAGGTTAGGGATGTGTAGGGCTCAGTCCCCTTAAAGGGATTGCAGCAGGAAGGTTGTTCTTTTAACAACTGGATAAACTAGAAGTTAGTTTTAGTTCCCCAAACCTAGGTTGTAAAAGGTATTGGGCTAAGGTTAGGGATCAAGCAGTTTAGCACCCCAGCCTGGGAGTACAGGTAGATAGCCTGCTGTCCCCTTTGAAGTTAGGGGCACCCCTTTGTTGCTAGGGGCAAGTGCAGAGTAATAAGAATAGTTTTAGTTATTAAATAACAAGTAATTCTGAAGCATGCTGCAGCACAAGAATATCATAGTATAACAGCAAAGATAAACCTTGCAAGTGTGTAACAGTTAAAAAAGAGTGCACGAACAAAAGAGATAAGCAAAAATATGTCTTCTTGTACCCAAGATGATCTGTAATAAACACTTTGTACTTATAATTCTCTTGATTCTATTCTATTGTTATTTGCCATGGTACTGTTAATTCCTGACACTCCACTCCCCCTTTTTCTGTTTCCCCTATGGAAACAGCACTTAATTCCTTTGGTAATTACCTGGGTTATTGGCTGGCTCGGTTTAACCCTTTATTATTCAGTTCTAGTTCCCCTGACTACTGATGTATCTGTCAGCGCCTCCCTTCCATCAGATCAAGGCCGGGCTATAATCCCGGTGGAAAAAGAACCCGGCGTCTGCCTGGTCCCCTCGATGAATAACACCCCCGAGGGGTGACGCCAAAAAGTATAAACAGTATACAGGCTCATAGAATTAGGTGCAAATTCTCTTCCACAGTATACAGATTATGCATAGGAGAGTTTTGTGGAGGCTTCTGAAGACGGAGTGCCACAAGGGTCACTCTACGGTTAATCCTTATTTTTACAAGATCCAGTAATCCACTCTACCTCCTCCCTGTATGACCAGAGGTCTCAAACTACTTGCTCTAATTCATTGTATCCTCTTCCCTTCTTTCCTAGCCCTGGGTATAGGTTCAGGTTTAGCAGGAAAGCCTGGTGAGGAAAAAGGTCCAGGTGAATTTATTACTTGAGACCAGGGTGTGTGTGACTGGGGTAGTTTCTGTTTCATGTATTTGCCAAGTATCTAAAATGAATCCATTGGTCTCTGATTTGTTCCAGTAGCATCAGTTATTTGTCACAGCCATTATTTGTACGTCCAGAGTGCTTTTTGTGAAGAGTATGGTTTGTCACTTAGGACTCATCTTCACTAATGGTGGCAAATTTGTCACCATCAGATTGATCTTCCCAATCAATTGATTGAGTCGCTGAAGACCTGCTCAGCCAATCAGGAAGTCCATCGCTAAAGACCACCCTGGCAAGTAATGTAGTGCTGAGTTGAAGGGAGGGCATTTCCCTTTGACTCAGCGCATTGAAGACACCGCAGTAAGTAGGTGGTAGGCAGTTGAAGGTCTTTTAAGTACTTTGCATATATCCCTTTGACTGTTGCTGAAATCCCGCCATGGTATAGATATAGACTAGCCATTAGTCTTGCCAGTCTCATTTCATTACTTCACCGAAAGGGCTCTGGCCACAGGTACAAAGGAGGCAGTAGGAGAAGTTCCATATTAGGTATACCATACAATGTTCCACATATTAAAAAAGAACATTTTATTCACTATTATTAGTTGGTTTTCTCTTATTCTTCACATCAGTCACAAACTGCAGATGTCCTTGAATGTCACACTAGTGGGTGACTAAGTGGCCAAAGGACCATGTCTCTTTTGCATAAGGGGTTCCATAAGTCAGTTACCCCAACTAAAAATCTGGCCATATTGCTTGTGTTCTGATAAACCAATATATAGAAAAGAGTCTCTAGTCAAGTCCTATGCATTCAGGACAGGGCTAAGTATTATCCTGGGATCATCCCTGAAAGCTGTTTGTCTAACCTGTTCTTAAAATCTCTGACAGAGAATCCTCAACAGCTTGAAGGAATTTATTCCAGTGCTTAACTATCCTGACAGTTTGGAAGTTTTTCCTAATATCCAACCGAAACTACCCTTGCTGCAATTTAAGCCCATCACTTTTTGTGCTATCCTCAGAGTCTAAAGAAAACAATTTTCTTACCTTCTCCTAACAACCTTTTATGTACTTCAAAACTGTTATGCCCTCTCTGTCTTCTCTTCTCTAGACTAAGCAAACCTATTTTCTTTCTATATTTCCTCTCAGGTCATATTTCTAGAACTTTAATCATTTTTTTTTGCTTTTCCTTGGACTTTTTCCAATTTGTCCCCACCTTTTCATTTTGCGAGGTCCCACACTTTAATATCACAAGAGTTGCCAAGCATCACCCTAAGAAGGAGTGGAAGAGAATCTGAAAACATGACCAAATCTGCACAGCTTTTTCCCTGAATCAAGGATGGTGGATTTTGCATTTCTGACTCTGATCAGGTGACACCTGAAGCTGGAAATTTATGAGATGGAAAGACCCAAAACAGGTGAAAATGACCTGCAATGTGCAAGGTGGGACCACATGGTGTGATTTGCCCTAGGTCCTGCTCTCTCAGGAACTGCCTTGCCTGTCCAATGCAGTGTTCACCCACCCTATTATAGGCCTCAAAGGAGTATAAATGACAAAATGTTGAGCAAGTACTCCTGGGTCATTTTAGGGTTTTCTAGACAAATCACAATGTGGTAGGGCAGGGTCTGAATCTACCATGCAGCAATCTGGTGTGCTATAATATCCTGTGGGAATGTTGCTACAGGGCACTGAAAGTCCCAGTATTTGACCATGTAGACAAACCCTCAAATAGCTTAGATTTTTAGACTCATAGACTCATAGACTTTAAGGTCAGAAGGGACCAGTACGATCATCTAGTCTGACCTCCTGCAAAATGCAGGCCTCAAGACCTCACCCACCCACTCCTGTAATAGGCCACCAACCTATGGCTGAGTTATTTACCTCCTTAAATCATGATTTTTATTCCAGTGTCACTAGTTTATTCCAAAATTACCAACTAACTTGCATATGGGTCTACTTGGTGGGTTGTTTGGACTTTGGTACTCTTTTTTTAAATCTTCCAAGAGCATAGTGAGTGGCAAGGTTTCTGCTGAATGACAATAGCCTTCTTTAAATAGTATGCACTGAACAACCAGTAAAATAAATGCCTATTCATAATATTTTAAGTTTCTTTCCTTCAAATATAGGTCATGCCAATAACTTGGAACAGTCTTTTCCCAGTATCTATATACTCAGCTAATGAGAACTACAAGGGAACAGCACATGATTAAAAAAAAAAAAAAAAGCTGGAGTTGGGGTTGGGGGTTTATTTTAATATTATATCATATAATATATCCTTAATAATTTTTTTAATTTCCTCTTGTTAATTTTTGCTTAAAAATTATTATTCCTGGTAGGGACAGAGATTGAGAATGTAACAGTGGCTAAACAGATGATAAAAAGGGAAATAATTTCATTTTTATGGGACCATATCATTTTTCTCATCTCTAATCTTTTACTAGGTACTGTGGTTTAAGTCAAGACCAAACAAACATATCCGAGAAGTTAAGTTAATTTACTTAACTAACCACAAAGGGGGTAGTTGGAAGATGGCCAAGTGGGTTCTGCTTCACACCATTCATTTACAAACATAAAATGAGAGAACCCTTGTTTGACTTATAACACACTGTAAATACTCCAGGGTTAAGAACATAAAATGTCTTTCTTGGTGATGGCAGGAGGGGGAATGAGAGGGTTAACCGTGTATGCAAGTTGATAGCTTTGGTTTCTACAGTATGGCTTTTCTGTAAGAGGGATGCTAGATCCTAGGTTAATTTTCCACAAAACTAGCCTAACTGTCCCTTTTTCCTTAGCAGCAGAATTATCTACTTTATAACATCTGGTAGCTGTATGTAGAAAAGCATATACTGAGAGCACGATATACAGATCATGCAGTGTACTGAAGATTAAGTTATAAGAAAGCGTTAAATATAAAAGCAATAACAATTTTACAAATCAAGGTAACATCATCTGTTTATTTATATAGGGTAATATCCTTAGCATTTAGTAAGATTATATGTGATTCATACACAAGTAGAAAAACATATCTTCAACAGTCTTTTAATTTCATAATCTTCTCGTGTAAAGTTCTCTCCCATTGTTGCAATAGTATTTTTACTGACCACTTCTTAAAATGGATGAGCCCAAGCAGTGAAGTCTATATTCATGCTCTATGGCTATGTCCACACTTACAAAAGCTAGTTCAAATTAGTTAATTTGAACTAACTAATTCGAACTAATTTTAGTTAGTTTGAATTAATTTAATTCAAACTAGCATGGCCCCACTAGAATGCTAGTTCAAACTAGCCATGGTCATGCAGGGCACTTGCTTAGTTCGAATTAGTCAGTTTCAGGAAGATCAATCTGCCGATTAGTTCAAACTCAGCAGTTAGTTCGAACTAATATGGCCACATTTGACTTAGTTCTAATTAACGAATCGAATTAACCATTAATTCAAACTAAGCAATAAAATTTATTAGTTCGAATTAAGGAAGCCCTTAATTCGACATAATGAAAGTCTAGTGTGGCCGAGGCTTAAGTTGGTTCGAATTAAGCTTCCTTAATTTGAACTAACTTGCAAGTGTAGACATAGCCTATGTGCCTTTATTGGTATTCAGAAGGTGTGGGCACATTACACCCAACTGGTGAAGCCATAAATCAGTTGTGCAGGTTATTCCAAGAGAGCCAATGAAGTCTTTGGATCACACCACCATGTTACAGGCAAACTGTTTAAAAATGTTTTTGTATCTTCTTGCCTATAAATCCAGTTAGTTACCATGAGTGAAGCTGTATAGGCTTCAGTAGGATGGGAACATTGGAACTAATACATTTAAAAACTTTCTAAAAATGACCAAAAATAGATTTTCTTTAGATTAAAATAGCAATGACTAGAAGCAGCTGAAGCTTGGAAATGGGGAATTTGAAAGTCCAATTCCTAGTTCAAATAGGTGGCAAGAGATAGCAAAATAAACTTGTTAGTGCAGGATAGCATATTTTCCATCCTTGATGTCAGATAAATCTCATTTGAAAAAGAAGCATCTATATTTAGATGAGATGGAGCACATGTTCATCCAGAGGGAGGGTATATTAAAAAAAGGCAATTGTTTGAAGTCATTCAGGGATTTGGAATTGTAGGATGGGTCCCAGGGACACAGATCAGAGGAAGTGACCAAAGTGCAAGGTCACATATATGTCATCAATATGTAGTAATTGTGTATCTAGTAATATACAGAGATTTTTTACAAAAACAAAAATGTACATTATTTCACAGCTACTTATTGTATTGTCCCAAAGTTAGCCCCATATTCTCACTACAGAGGTGTACAAAGCTTTTACCCTATTAATGATATGGTGTTTAAAATGTTTTAGTAGTTTGCATGAATTCTGTCTGAAGAAAGAATTTTGTGGATCCCCTTCATACAGATTTCTCCTGAGCACTTTTATATAAACAAACTTGGCACATCTATACAACACTCACATCTCATCAAAAGATAGGGAAATTATTTTTCTCTTCTAATATTTTGAAGAAAACTGATCTCTTCAGAACTTCAGCTGCTTTAGCCAATCAAATGCTACAATTTTAAAAGCAGGAAGCATAGTCGTTGACATGGAACTTGAAGGCCCGACCTAATCGCTGAAGTTTTACTAGTTGTAATACAGTTTATATCCTACTAGGCTGAAATGCATGACTAATTATTTATCATGTTTGGAAAGTCAATATAATTTCTGACTGAACAGAGTGAAGATATTAATCATCTTATCGGAACAAATCTGAATGACATATGGTGGCAATGAAAAACACAAAGCACAGGATTAAATTTAAATTTTAGCAGTTTATTTGTTCTTAATATAATTGAATAATTGGAGTACCTGTGCCAAAACTGTCCCATTTTTAGGGCTGGAGTCATTACTGCAGAACAGGAATGTCTCTGGACAATAGATGTATATCCCAGTTTTCAAAAGTATGTGTGGGAACATTTTTCCCTGGCAGACAACCAAGATATGCTTTTTAAAAAGGATGAGTAGCAGGATCTCAGCCAGATATAGATCAGTACAGAGAAAAGACAGAGCATATGAAACCAAAGCTTTTCCTCCAAGCAAGTCCCCAGTTTGATAAAGAGATTCCCCACCCCCACCACTAACTGCTGTGGAGGTTGAGGCCATCATCAGTCAGTTAAGCATAAAATACAAAGGGTTCATCTACACTTATAAATTAAGTCAACGTGAGGAGGCTTAAGTCGATTTAATTTACTCCGCGTCTACTCAGGGCTTTCCTTAATTCGACTTAAGCTGCCCCTTAAATCGAATTAAGGAAAAGTTAATTTGAATTAATATCACCCCGTTTTAATTCGAACTAGTGCTTAAATCGACTTTATTAAATCGACAAGCTAGTGGAGATGCAGAGTAGTGCCTAGGTGGACCTTTTTAAGTCGACTTAAAACATTAAGTCGACTTAATAAGGTCGAAAAGGGGCCATGTCTACACTTGAAAAGTTAAGTCCACTTCTGTTGTCGATTTAATAAGGTCCACTTTAAGTCAACTTAAAGTCGACCTTATAAAGTCGACTTCATAAAGTCGACCTAACTTTTCAAGTGTAGACATAGCCAAAGTGTCCACAACCTCTCTTTTAAAGTGGTTAGAGTAGAAATCTCCATACCCATCTCCCCCACACCCATTAAAAAGCTTTTTCCAGCAAAGATATCATTCTCCCATCAGCCAAATAGCACAAGCCAAAGGTTACTATAACCCAGGTCTGCTGATGGTGGTTGAGGGGTAGGAGAGGGAAGGCAAAGGAAGCTATTGCCTAGGTGCCTGGTGATTTAAAAGGATCCAGGTGGATAGAAAACTGGCTAGATCATCGGGCTCAACGGGTAGGAATCAATGGTTCGATGTCTAGTTGGCAACCAGTAACGAGAGGAGTGCTCCAGGGGTAGGTCCTGGGGCTGGTTCTGTTCAACATCTTCATTAATGATCTGGATGATGGGATCAATTGCATGCTCAGTAAGTTTGCGGATGACACCAAGCTGGGAGGAATGGTAGACACGCTGGAGGGCAGGGACAGGATTCAGGGACACCTACACAAATTGGAGCATTGGGCCAAAAGAAATCTCATGAGTTTCAACAAGGACAAGTGCAAAGTCCTGCACTTAGGACGGAAAAATCCCATTTACTGCAGCAGGCTGGGGACTGATCGACTAAGTGGCAGCACTGTAGAAAAGGACCTGGGGATTACGGTGGACGGGAAGGTGGATATGAGTCCACAGTGTGCTCTTGTTGCCAAAAAGGCCAACGGCATATTGGGCTGCATCAGTAGGACCGTTGCCAGCAGATCGAGGGATGTGATTATTCCCCTCTATTCGACACTGGTGAGGCCGCATCTAGAATACTGTATCCAGTTTTGGGCTCCCCACAGAAAGGATGTGGACAAGTTAGAAAGTATCCAGTGGAGGGCAACAAAAATAATTAGGGGGCTGGGGCACATGATGTATGAGGAAAGACTGAAGAGACTAGGCTTATTTAGTCTGCAGAAGAGAAGACTGGGGGAGGCGGAGATTTGACAGCAACCTTCAACTACTTGAAGGGGTGCTCCAAAGAGGAGGGAGTTAGGTTGTTCTCAGTGGTGACAGAAGACAAAACAAAGAGCAATGGTCTCAAGTTGCAGCTGGGGAGACTGAGGTTGGAAATTAGGAAACACTTTCTCACTAGGAGGGTGGTGAAGCATTGAATGGGTTACCTAGGTCAGTGGTGGAATCTCCATCTTTGGAAACATTTAAGGTCCGGTTAGACAAAACCCTGGCTGGGATGATTTAGTGGGAGTGTTCCTGCTTTTAGCAAGGGATTGGACTAGATGACCTCATGAGGTCCCTTCCAGCCCTAAGATTCTATGATTCTATACTTGCATAAGTTCATACTATAGCTGGGCAATTACTGCAATACATCAATAAAATAAAATAAAATAAAATAAAATAAAATAAAATAAACTATTCTCTCCAATTTTAAAATAAATTCCATTATCAGCATTCACATTCCTTTTGTTTTTATTTTCTGCTACTATTTCACTAAATGTGTTTACTGATCAGAATGTTCATGGAAATATCAAGTTTAAATTAATGTAGCAAGTTTCAAAGAGGTGTGGGGTGTTTATATAGATAATAAAAATATCCACTGTTATAATAGTAGATGCTTTAAAAAACTTTTGAGAAATGATTAAAACCTTAATGCAGTCTAGCTTGGCCAATTTAGAAAGAGATGTCAAAGTCAGGTTATCCCTATTTGCCTGCAACAGATTTTCTTGCACTACTATCTGAAACATCTGTGCTGGTCACTGGCTGAGACAGAATACCGAACTAGAGGGACCACATGGCTGATCCAGTGTGATAATTGTTATATCCTTCTGTAGTAATGTGGAATGTGAAATTCATGAGTACCTGACTGGAAAACAGATTCTCTGTGTTATGCTAGAAACATAGCACATAACTGAAGTGACCAATGAAAACAACTGAAATTGCATATTTTTGTACTGATTTTTTAATAAGTCTTAGGCCAAGAATTAATGATAGAAGTTAATAGATTAATCCTTTAAAAATGTGAAAAAAAATCAGTCTGTTCATAGACAGTTTGTGAACAGAGTAAGATGTAATATTTACTGAATATAACATTAACCATGAATCATTTGCCCAGCTTTAGATCCAATGAACATGATAAAATATTCTAGAAATCCTGGCTTAATTGTAAAATCCCTATAGTAGTGAGAATTTATTGTAATGGAGTTCTCTGCAAGGAAAGAGAGATGTTTTGCTTTTTAACAAATGGGTAGGAATGTCATTTTATTTTATTGCCACCATTGCTCAAGACATAACACTTCTTGTTGTTTTTTAAATCTTTAAGTGATCCTCACACTTCCGCTGTGATGCTGGTAAGTATTTATCCTTATTTTATATGTAGGGAAATGAAATGTGGCAAGGCCAACATTTTCGGCTAGATACCCGGAAAAAAAAAAAAAAGGAGGTCTCCAGAATTAATGTCTGGGTTGGGAGAATTGGGCAGTAAATGTTACTAACCCAAGAACACATAGAGATTCAAGGTCAGAACTGGGGTTATGAATTCTTACTTCTCATGCTAGTCAGCACTTGCAGTCACACACACACATATCTCCCCTTATCCAGATGAGGGTTCTGTAGTCCATTGTCACAAAATGTTGACTTTACTTTTTGCTTTCCCTCCTAGGAGCCTTCTTAAGTATGCATGGAGCATGGAGGACACCAGACTTAGATGCTGAACCTTTCACAGAGCTTGCTGTCAGAATTTCTGGAGGCTTTAAAAACAAAAATCCCTTTGTTGAATTTTCAGCTTTGGGTTTTTTTGGTTTTTTTTTTAACAACAATCTTTTTACATTTGGAACAGGAGTTATATGTTATCTGTTCTGGCTAATTAGAATAACATACAGCTAGGGTTATGTTTTGATGTTTTCAAGATTTGACAAAATTTTAAAAGTAAACAGCATAATTTAAATGTAGATCACTACTACTATTTTTTTTTGCACAAAAATTACTCATCAGCAGTAACCACACACAGTAGAAAGATAAAAAGCATCTGATGTCCAGCTTCATTTTCCTCCATATTAAGAGCACAGTAACACACTTCACTGTTCACCAATATTGTACTGTTCAGTCTTTGTTGAAGATATTTCGGAGTTATGTTCATTTTGGTCTGGGCTCAAGTTTAAGGTTTTGAGATAACTGCATGGGGAGACATTCTTCATCTCTAGTCATTGATATTTATGGATGCGTTTGTCCTTGTGAGATATTCATTGTTGTATACAAACCACCATCTGACGATCCTATGACTTGCAGTAAAAGTACACATATCAATCTTATTACAACCCTACTACTAGTCAGTTCAGTCAGCATTTATTCTGTGGCATAAAGAAAATATTTTGAAAGTATTAGAGGAAACAAAGTTAAAAAATAATTCATTTAAAAAGCAATCTCCATACTTTTATTCTTACTACTACAACTTATTAAAATTTAATTTCTAAAAATCAGGGTTTTGTTTTGCCATTTATGCTGGCTGTTAATTTTGTACAGTATTTATCTCCCTGAAGCCTTATGTTTTACCCTTAAACGTCAGTGACAGTAGTATCCATTTTTGCATGTCCTGGATTTGTTCTTCTATGTTAGATTCTTGTAGCATCTCATAACACTAGATTCCTTTCTGTATGGGAAAGGAAAAAAAAAAAACCTACTCAGCTGGTGAACCTGGTGCTGGTGAATGGCTGCTGAGTAATCAGTCCTCTTTCAAACAGAGTAGTTTCATGGAAGTTAAGTTAAAGATTCATTTAAGTGCTTTGCTCAGTAGCAGCCTTGATCAGTTAGGCTTAAGTTGTTTAAACTTTTAAACAGAGAGCTAGATAACTAGAACACAACCTATTTATACTAATATTATGTAAAATTTATATAATAAATATGGCAACCTTAAATCATTAAAAATTATACTTTTCTTTAACCCAAAGCAAACCTACTCTGCAGAACTGTCTGGGAGGCTAAAAGATGAACAGTAAAACTAAACTTCCGGACCTTTCACACAAACATAGTGAAAGAATTAAAACTCTTGTTTTGCCACTATTCCACCCCCATTAATGTGGGAAATAAAGCCTTAACATTTTAAATATTAGCTAAGCATAGTAGCCCCCTCATATCCACTGGTCTCAGTGATGCTTTAATTTCTTCCTTAAAATTCTTGAACAAATTCCACAGGTTTTTGCTTGTCCATTTGCCTCTCCTTCTTGGGGTGTATATGCATGTGTGTATGAATTTAGTCACATAAATAAAGCTTTAAAATAAAACAAAGTCCTAAAATACAGTCCAGAGACACTGTTGTCAGGCTATTCCCTGGCTTTTCCTGCACTCATCTCAGGTGCCCCATATGCCACATCTTCCTGCTGGGGCCTTTTCACTCCCAGCCTCCAATTTAGCCTACTTCCAGGGCTCCTTGCCCAGGGCCTTTCCCACCACAGCAGGCCAGCCCCAAACTAGGGTTGTTAACCCTTCCAGGATTGTCTTGGAGTCTCCAGGAATTACAGATGAATCTTTCATAACAAATTACATCATGTGACAAAACCTTCAGGAATACATTAAACCAAAATTTGTAACTTCACTA
This sequence comes from Pelusios castaneus, assembly GCA_007922175.1. Taxonomy (NCBI): domain Eukaryota; kingdom Metazoa; phylum Chordata; order Testudines; family Pelomedusidae; genus Pelusios; species Pelusios castaneus. The sequence continues at coordinate 14,331,836 of ML685796.1, forward strand.
GAGCCCCAGGTTTCTAACTGTGGCTTCCAAACAGTCTGGCATTGCAAGCCTCTCTATAAAAGCTGTTTCTTGCTCTTCTATCCTAACAACACCTGTCTGCTATAGGAAATTATCTGATTCAGCCTTTAATAATCAGAGTGGGCTAGCCTTAGATCCTCCAGCTTAAAAGGGGCAAACCATGCTGTTATACCAAGAATTTTCAATTGTTACTGAGGGTGAATTAATGGATGAGGCAAAAAGTAATTTCTAATACCCAAAAGGCATTTCCCTTCTGCAATGAGGAAGAGCACAAAAGTCCTACAGCAGGGTTCAGAAGCATAATACCTCATTACACAGCTAGCTTCTTCTAGCTTTCCTATGATTGTAAAGCAGTAGTTCAGTGTGGAAGGGTGTTGAACCAGAGGAAACTGGGAAGAGAGAACTACATGGTATGTTCCATCTAACAGTTGTGTACATACAATGACAGAGCAGTAATTGCCAGACATAGTTTAACTTTCCAAAGAGCATTTATGGCTGAGCGTCTGGCCTAGGAAAAACAAATATTGCACAAATACACAGATTTGCATTCCATCTGTGCGGTGGATCTAAGGTAATGAAGCTGATCTGCAGGAATCATTTCTATGGTTTCCAGAGATCATCTGCTTCTCCCTTAACTATTCTGCTTTGCCACTGGTTCTGCCTCTGGAAAGGGACAATACACAAAAACATCTCCTCCAGAAACCACTCATTTGCAGAGGTTAGTGCTTGTCTGCTGCATGGGAGCATATGAGTATTTTACTGATTAATGTATATGTGACAATGATAGGTGGCTCCTGCTGAAAATAGCACTATTTATTTGATAACAATGTGCCATCTAATAGTACTCAGCAGGGAAGTGAATTAACCATATTCATCAGCTAAAGGAATTCCCAACCAAGTGATTATGTGTTTTCCAAATGCTATATTGAAGGTAGGCCTCACAGCAGAGCTGTCATTATTAGCACTGTGTGCAGACAGCAATCTCTATGAGCTGTGAAAGTTTATTGTCATAATGTGAGACTGAAGCATTTGATAATCATAGATCCTATACTTGATATGCAGCATGAAAAAAAATTCCTAAAAAACTATTATTTTTTGTCCTCCTTCCTTTTTAATTCAAGGAACTACTCTCAGTTGCTCAAGGGAAACAATATAATGTGTTTTATGAAGCTGAGCAAGTTCCATATAGTAATGTATTTTCCCAGACCTATTCTGAATAAGTAGAATTCACACCATGCAGATTAATATATACTTCATGGAGGACAGTGAATCCTTGGGAAATTTTGTATGCTGTTAAGAAAACTGACATTCTTATTTCTGTTCCCAGAACCCTGGTTCTCTACACCACTATGGCTAGGAATGGCACTAAACAGAATTTAAAGTTCTTTTATATTATGACATTGGTAGACATTATCTCAAGCATAAAACCCAGTTCTATAAAATCTTGAACACAGGTTATGGACCTGATCTTGTATTGGAAGACTGTATACAGAGCTCACTGACTGTAACATAGCTCTGCATAGGTATAGCGATCCATACAGTGCTAGGTCATTGCAGAATCAGGGCCTATACATATAATCTCAAAAACCAGCAGCTTCAAAAAATGTGCTTTGGCCATCTCTTTCCATGGCTGAATTTCCCTTCTAGTCTGGCACTGACTGGGAAAGATCAGTGTTGTTACAGGGAAGGGCTGAGAGCACTCTGTAGTAAGTCAAGAGCAGATGAGAGAGTCCTTCTGTTAAATGGGGACTCTATAGCACAGATTATCCCCTCCTCTGGTAATATCTGCAGAAAAGAGCTCAGGAGAGGAAATTTCCATGAAAACTATCTTGTGTCATTCCTCCCTAATCTGTACACTGTTTTTCAGATGCTGAATTCAGTTTGCAAATATTCTGAGTAGTATTTTTTCATACATCAAATACATCAAGTTATGTCACAATACTGCATCATCATGTGATGCTATGCCTGCCCCATGAGGCATTGCAAAGCCTTCCCAAAGCACCCGGTGTGCAGTGGCACAGTGGGATAGCTGCCTGCTGTGCACTGTGGCCCGTGTCAATGCAAGAGCTGATAGTGTGAATGTACTCTATTGACACAAGGAGCATAGCGAGGACATGCCATAGCAGTTTAATTACTGCAGTGGCTGTACATTGGCATCAACTTGTGTCGACAAATCTCTATAATGCAGACAAGGCCTTAGGTGCTGGCTGTCAGTTTCTGAATAGCCTTCATTGCAAAGCCTCTTCCCTTTTCAGAGGGTTTGCAGTTTTCCCCCTTTCTCTCAGGCCATGGTAATCCATGGTTACAGGGTATGGGAGACTCCTTCCTTCCTTAGTTTTCCAAAACTGGGGTTTTCTTTTCAGTTTCAATATCTTTCCATTAACTTTAATGGTCCACCATTATCTTTCCCTGTTTTGTACAATGCTACATGCCTGGAGTTAATTTTGTTTAAATAACTAACCTGGGAGGTGCCCCTCCTGGCCTGAGTTCTTCACCCTCTGTTGTACGAGGATGCAGTAGCTGCACCACACTTATCATTACAATGCTTTACACATATAAACATGCCTACATTCTTAACCACAACCTACATAAATAGCTCCAAATTACCATTGAGTTCAGACAGTTACAAGATTTCATAAATGACCTGAGCCAACATATTAAGTTGATTCCAGTGCCTATTCTTTGGGGTTCTGACTTGCTTTCCCCTTGTCTGTTTGTACATTTTGTACAGCTTACTTTTTTTTGAAATTATGCATTACCAGTTCCATAATAACAGAGTCCTGTGGCACTTTTAAAAACTAACAGATTTATTTAAAAGTGCCACAGGACTCTGTTGTTTTTCTACAATAGACTAACACGGCTACCCCTTTGGAATTTGACTACATTTCCATAATGTATTTTAGCTTTGCCCTAAACTTAGATACAAATTCAGTCACTGATTCCTATTCTGAGTCAATGTTCCTTTCCCACAAATCCCTGACAAGATCTAGGATCCCCTAACCTTCCTTCTATATAGGAGGTGTCACGGGGCAGGCCTGCCCTTCACTGCAACAACCCAGCAGACTCTATGGGTGGCAGAAGCCCAGCCCCTTAAGCCCTGCTGGGCATGCTCAGCCTGCTGTCCCTCTATAAAAGGAAGCTGCTCAGCTCACTCTGGGTTGGCCAGCATGGAGGAAGGGCACATGTTGGAAGTGCCTGAAGAGGCACTGCACCAGCCCCAACTACAGAGCAGGAACAGACCTGGAGACTTTTGAGGGGAGTAGCCACTACTGATAAGCTGTCCAGAGGCAGAGGGCCAGGAGCTCCCAGCCACCAGGGAACTTCTGGACCCCAAAGCAGAATGAATGGTACTGGCCACAGGAGGGGGTAGCCTGGAGCTCCAAGAAGAGACCACCTCAACAATTTGGGTAGGAAGTAGCCATGGGGACCTGGAAGTGGGGGGACCAGGTATTGTGCAGCTGCAAGCCAGTGTGTTTTGGCATGGATCCCTGCTGACTTGGTGCTGTACCCCTGGCAATGATAGGGCCCTGGGCTGGGGCTTGGTGGAGTGGGAGGGCCTGAGATCCCCTACCTGGGGTGGCAATTCACCTGGGCAGGTTCTCTTGTAATTAACTTTCGCTGCTAGGCCGTGCTGCCCTGAACACAGGGTGTGGATGGATTCTGGCCCCTAGGCTGTGCTGCCTTGACCCCAGGGTTGCGAATTGACTCTGACTGCAGAGCCTAGCGGCCAAAGTCCCTGATCACAGGGGTGTGAAGGGACTCTGGCCACCAGCCAGTGCCGCCCTGATCACAGGGGTGTGACGGGACTCTGGCTGCTAGGCCATGCTGCCCTGACCCTAGGGCCGAGTATTGACTGGCTATATTGATCACGGCTCTGTACAGCTGTACCATCTGTTCGAGTATTAATTCTGATAGGGGTGATTCTAGGTTAGCCTAGGCACTTGAGAATCTCACGAGAACCCCCATATTGCTTACGGCCTGGGGAGTTTGCCCTCCGGGGGTGCTGTAGTGAGTGCACCCTGCAACAGGAGGTCAACCATGGGCACTTCTGTTGACTCTTGGGGCACTTCTCTGTAAGCAAATAATGGGTAAGGCAGTAGCATGTTCCAGTCCTTTGCCTTCCTATCTAAATAGGTGGTTAGCAGTATTTATGTGTCCTATTAAATTCTTCAGCTAACCCTTTTCTTTCTGGGTGATATAGGCCTAACTTCACACACAGATACGTCATTTCCAGTCCAAATATCTACAGGGATATCATCCTGATTTCTCATTTTTAAGTCGTATGTCACTCCCTTCCATTCCACTCGGTGTGGGCTAAGGGTACTGTGAGTTCAAAAGTTCCCAAAGCACATCTTTACACTTTCCCCAGGATCATGTCAGGGTCTCTGACTATCTCTGTCTTAACCAGCATTATCTGTGCAGGAGTATCTCTCCATGCCTGGTCTATCCTACCCTTAATTTGAAACACCTTGTCCACTTCCATAAATTCTGACCTTACAAAGTTTACTAATACCTCTCAGGTACCTCTGTGTTTGAGTTCACTATAACTGTGTTAGCCTTGCTAGGATGGAACTGGAGTTTAGGGAAGTTTGCCCTCATGTACCCAGTAGAGAGACACTCAAAAAATGGTCTTGGAACAAATCCTGAGCCATGGGATTTTTTTGGGGTATATTTGCCCTCCATTCCTTCCTCCTCCTTCCCATTAACAACTGTGGAGCCCCTTTTTACAAGCCTCTCTACTTGTCTTTTGGGCTTTCTTTCAATACCCATTCCAGCCTGCGCATACAAATCAGCAGCCTGAGCAACCACCTGCAGCATCAGGACATTTTCCAATATGGTAGCTCTGCTTTAATCTGAGCAAGCATTAAAGAAATGTTTTGGGTGAATATGGGAAACCATTTCCCATAATTCCCTTCTGCTCTTTTACCTTTCACTCATTTTTTTCACAAAATCACACATTTTATCTGATAGCAATATTGCCAAACTTCTGAAAACATAGCCCAAGTAATGTATTTATGAATAGAAAATTTATTTTTAAATACTCTGCCAGTCAGATAAAAAGCAGGAAACATTTTTCTTAAAGGGACATATTTGCCCTACTTAAACAAACATTTCCAAATTTTTTTATAGTTCTTGAGTATCTTCCTCAGAATATATGCCAGTACTGTTTTGGGGAATGAAGGCAGGTATAAAGGAGAAAAGAGAAAACACATACCACCAGTTTACTACTCCTTAGCGAACCTGCAACAACACATCTATGCTAATCAGAAGAATTTCAAGTTTTCAAGTTTAAAATTAATGGCTTTCTGGATCCATTTGTAATTAAAGGGTATGAAAGGACGTCTAATTCATTCTTTAGTCACTCAAGAGGTTCTGCTGATGTTAGTTGCACAGTACACAAATTTAGTTACAAGCTAATTATATTAATTTAGCAGAATAAATAGTTTAGATTGAATATGGCAAGTGAGTATTTTTATGAATGTAACTTAAGTAATAGTGTGTTTCCATTGTCATTTGGATTTCATGTTTATTATTGGGGGGAAAATGAACCTTTTCTGTGACATGTTATCTTACAAGATTTTTTTTTTTGCCCACAATTTTTTTAATGGACTTCCTGTGTAAAATTCAAGCATTTATTTTGACGCACATATCTGATTAGGAAAACCAGCCCTTTTTATGGTCTTGTGGTTGATAAGAAGACTCCATTTCAGCAGTAAAGCAAAACTGCCCTGTTATGTTGCCCACCTCTTTCAAACAAAAAAAGTTTCTCGCCCTCCTGGGTGCAGAGAAAAATCTTAATGATATGACTCTAAAGGCTCAAATCTATAAGGAAAGTAAAAAAAACCAAAAACAAAACAAATGCCCTTAAGCCCCCCAACAGAATTACTATTCTAAAATCTCATGTTTCTT
>ML685796.1:14337773-14381018 GCA_007922175.1 Pelusios castaneus
CCTTAAGCCCCCCAACAGAATTACTATTCTAAAATCTCATGTTTCTTTTCTGCTAGCCAATCTCATGATTTTTGGTGAGGGCAGATCTGATTTTTGGCAATTCTTTTTCAGTGCCATTGTGATCTTCTTCCACGGACAACTGCACCAGATTTGTGATACCTTATACCGAACACAGGCATCTCTTGCTTGAATCTCCAATGTCTTGTTGTATAAGAAATTGTAATGGAGCAGAATTCTGCAGTTCAGAGACCATATAAACCTCTCATGTGGTGAATATTTTTCTTTTGGACTTTGAATCCCCTTAAATTAGAATTGATTAAAAAAAATCCTAAAAATTTAACCAAAAAATACAACTGTTTCACTAAAATTTTCATTCACTTTATTTTGCTAGTTCTGTGTTGAATTAAAGAAATCATTCAGTTCTGCCTAACACTTACTGATGTGCAGTATTTTGATGTAAATTAGTGAAGCCATTGTTTTGAATTATATGTCTGTGCTGTACTTGGGTAAATCTGTGTGATTATAGCTAGTAAAAGTTTATTTATAGAATGTATCATCATACTCTTTTATAACTCTCATATTGTTCTACATGCTTATGATTACAGTGAAAAAAGATGCTGTGAAAAGTTTGGAACAAAAAACTGTCTAATGCAAAATGTAACCAAATTTCAGTTATTTGACAAAATACTCTTCAGCTTTTATTTTGTATTCAGAACCCCCACTGTTCTTTTGCCCATCTTCCCTTACCTCTCTCTCTAACATACACTTTTTCCCACTTGGATAGAAGAGAAAAGGAAATAATCCCCCACCCCCTGAAACCTGTAAATGTTTTTGTTCAAAAAGGCTAGCAAAAGGGTTCCATGAAAAACATTATTTAGGTTGAAATGCTTTTTTTTATGTACACATTTCACTGTAAAATAAATTGATCATCTCTACTCGTGATAGAAGACTGTTATGGTGCATATTCACTGCTATGCACACCCTCATGCCAGGGCACATTATTGCAGTGCTCTTTACCTCTGGCATCACTACCCAAGCCATCACTCCTTGGCCCTGCAATGACCACCTCTAAGTTTTCTGTAGGCTGGTCCTCCAGCTAGATTCCTTAAAAGTTGCATCTTCTGTGGTAACAAAAAGTTAAGTTCAAATAAACCTACACAAATAGTTCTCCTGCCCCTATCAGACCCCACCAAAATTGTCTGCCTTGTAATTACTTCTCAACTTCTCTTGTGTTATTGCCTTCCAGCTGATTTCCTTCTACTGCCTCCCCTCTCCAGGGAGCCAGGAAGCTTTCTTCAGGAATAGCCCAGCTCTTTACACACCTTCTCAAGGCTCTCCCCCAAGAATTCCCTGAGTTTTCCAACCTGACCTCCATTGCCCCATCACTTCTTAATAAGCAAATTTCCCTTCTTCTTCTCCTCTCTAGGCTCTTCTTTCCAGACTACGTTATCTGTTAGCCTTTAAAAGTGCCACGGGACTCTGTTTTTTACAATAGACTAACACAGCTACCCCTTTGAAACTTGCTCTGTTTAAGTAGCCCTCCTTCTAATTCCCAGCACCTGAGACTTGTCAGTATAATTAAGCTCCATCATATGCAGCTAGGATCATTTATTCCCTACTTTACTACGTTGCCCAGGAGGCTAAGGGATAGCTGCTAAGTCACAGGAAAGGCTGAGCCCAACTTGCCTTAAAAGGGCCAGCAGCCTTTGTTGGGTTTTTCTCTACAGTGTGTGCAATATGTGGCAACCTGGAGTTCCAAGTTTGTCTCACCTATTTCTAGGTTAGGCGCAAAGTTCATTTATTCCTTATTGCCAGCTGTGCAAACTCATCCTGATCTCCAGAAATCAAGCTCGGTCCTTTCATTCGTGTGCATTTACAACAGTAATGAAGGTTCTGCAGGCCAGGTTATGCTTCAGCAACATCTGTGTAACTGTATTATTGTCAGTGGATTTGTACAGGAATGGCTGATAGGAAGTGCTTTTGTTGATGAGACAAATCAACTCTTAGCTATTGCTACAGTAACCCTAACAAGAGAAGATATCTATAAAAATTTATTTAGTCACTGAAAAAACTATGCATGACTGAATACACACAGGGAACCAATTTACTGAATATGATTCTACTCTATTAGGTTTTTATACCACACTTATCATAATCTCTGAACGCCTATCAGTAGTGCATTAAAAGCCAGGACTAACATCTGTCATGTACTGGTCATTCTCTCATCCTCTCCCTTTACAGAGAAATATGTGCTATGGCGTGTCTTGTTTCAGTGGTGGGTTTTTTTTTAATATATTTATATTAGAGAAGCTGAGGTCAAAGAAATGTGTGCTGCTGCTGGAGTGGAAATTGCTAGATTTGTAGTGATTCTTCAATCTGAGGAAGTTTATTCCTGTCTCGGATTGGCTCCAAAAAATGATGGCGCTGCTGTTACAGTAAATTTTGGAATGCAACTCCATTTTAAGCTAGATCAAAAAGGGCATTCTGAAAATATTTTACAAGAAAAGCTGAGAGCAGTAAAGAGCTGGCAGCAATACAATACATATGTATTTGTATAATATCATTTGGACCACAGTTTTAGAAAAATGTAGAAAGTAAACAGGCACCACTATATTATTTTGACTTAAATATTTAATCTCTGTCATCTTGGCCATTTAAATGATTCAGTGGGAGAACTTTTTTACCAGTGAAAAAAGAGAAGCAAATAGTGTTCAGCAATGATTAAAAAAGGAAGCACTTTCATAGGCATAAGACCTTAAGCCACACACACGTGTGTGTATATATAACTATTTCATAGATGTTCTTTCCCGCTAGCAAAAGCAAATAAAATAGTGTTGATAATCAATCCTGGTCACTCTGAGTTTTATAAAGATGAATTTGGATGGTGGAATAGGGGAAGCAGAATTTGATTCAATAGCTGGAACCAATGCAGTTAATGGACCAAGTTCTCCAATTATGCTCCCACTGACCAGTTGGCCCAATAAATACAAAATATGACCATGCTAAAGATTTCTTTAAAAGGTGTCAAATATTAATTTCAGCTATACAGACAAATTAGTACATAATTAGAAATATTCCCTCTATTTTTCTTCCTTGTGTTCAGAATGAGTAACTGCCAGAAGTTAAGTTTAAACCTAACATGATGATGAGAGAGAGAGAGAAGGAAGAATTGGTGGAAAATGTAAAGCAAGAATGTCAGAGATGCATGGTGGTGTAAAAGCTGGTGTAAGAGCAGTCCTGAATCTGTTCCAGCTAATGAAGTGTCTGAAGCACCCCTCAGATAACCTCCCTTGACTGAGGTAGCAGAAAGATGAAGAAAAATCACTTTTTGCTCACCCATCCCCAGATAACCTGAATGATGCTCTAGCACACTTAAGAATTCAAAAGTAATACTTTTGTTAAATTGTGTGTCTGTGGTAGATGTCCAAAAAGAAATATTTATAATCAGGTCCTCCTGGAATCTGGGAAGTAGCATGAAAGCAAACTAAAGATAATCTTACTGATAATCCCAATTTTTTTAAAGTCTTTACAGTTGTTCAGATTTTTAGGAGTTATAAAATAGGTTGTTCATTTGATGGTCACCATTTTGGATCCAATTATTTAAAATCCTTTAAGAAACTAAAGATGCAATTTTTATTCTCCTTTACTTCTGTGCTTCCTTCCTTCTCTGTGTAAAATAGAAGTTATGCCTGAGGAATTGCTGGTGCTCTTTATATACCCATTTCAGAGAAGAGAAACAAAATGCAAGAGTGTAGCGAGGTGGTTCGCTCGTCCTGGTGACCCGAACCTTCCTCGGGCTCAGCCCGAGGCAAACCATTGTCCAATTATGTCTGGTGTGGGGAATCTCATTTGCTCTTGGGGCAACCAGTCAGCAATCCTCCAGCCCTCAGGCAGGGCGAGGCAAATATCCAAGGTTGGGTGCCTTCTAGCCCTCTGGCAGGGCAATGCAACTCCCCAGAGTTAGCCACCTTCTAGCCCTCAGGCAGGGAAAGGCAGAGGTCCAAAGTCAGTTGCCCCCAGCCCCTAGGCAGGGTGGGGCAGGCACAAAGTCAGTTGCCCCCGGCCCCTGGGCAGGGCAGGGCAGATACAACCCTTGAACCCCTCAGCAGGGTCTGTGGGGTTTATGCACCCGGGTGGTTGGGTCACTGGACAGGGGAGGGAAGGAAAGGAAAGGGGATGCAGTCCCACCTGACTCCATTGTGTCCCAGCCCAGGGCCCTACCCACCCGCAGAGCAGCCTGCCTCTGAGGTCTGCAGAGCTCCCGCCAGGGCAGGATACAACTCAGGCAATATGCTCACACTGCCCCTGGGCTACTTCCTCTCCCCACACCCCTTACTGGCACCCAAATACCTGTCAGTGGGGGATTCCTCTGGGTCTGGAGGGTAAACTGCCCGGGGGATCCCACCAAGTCCCTCATGGTCGGGGGGCGGCAGGGCAGGGAAGGCTTCCAGCCCATCAGCCAAAGACAGCTCCTCGAGGTCACAGGTGTCCTCTGCCACCGGCTGGCCCTCCTCCTCTGAAGAGGGAAGCTCCTCCAGGTCCCAGGGGTGCAGCGGTCCCTCAGAGTTGTCAACCCCTTTCAGCTCCTCTGGATCCTTTGAGAGGGTAGGGTTCCCTGGGCTATATGAGCCTTGAGGGTGTCTGCCCCAGTCCACAGTGCCTGGGATCCCCTCCCAATCCTTAGTGCCAGGCAAGCTAGGGGGGCCTTCTGGGCTTCCAGCAGGTGCAGCGGGTGGTGGCCGCACAGCAGGGTTCCGGTCTCACCTGGCCAACTGCGTCTGTGTGGGAGCTTCCTTCCTGTGTGACAGCCAGCCCCCAACTGAAATGCCTGGCTGGCCTTTTATATCTCCTTTTCCTGTTCTAGCTCCGCCCCTCTGTCTCCAGGACTTTGGCCATGTAATGTCTGGGTCTGACCAGGAGAAGGTGTTCTGGCCCTTCCTCAGACCCAGGGCTCTGATGAACACCACAGCTCCTTGTTACAAAGAGAATAATTGAATAATTAAGAAAATGTTTTCTTTACTAAATACCCTTTTCAAATAACCCAAGAAATTACTGTATTTTTCGGACCATAAGACGCACTTTTTTCCCACCAAAAGTGGGGGGAAAATGAAGGTGCGTCTTATAGTCCGAATGCTGTCCAGCCACGGCTTGTGCTGAGAGCTGGTGGATGGGGTGGCGGCAGAAGCTCTGGAGGAGCTTCTGCTGCCCCCCGAACCCCTGGAGTGTGCTGGGGGGCCGATTCACCTCTCTTTTCCTACCTTCTCTTTTTTCTTCCTTTCTCTTTCCTTCCTTTTCTCTTCTTCGCCTTCCTTTCTCTTTCCTTCCTTTTCTCTTCTTTGCCTTCCTTTTCTCTTCTATTTAGTTTACCGGTACTATTTTGTTCAGAATATTTTTTTCTTGTTTTCCTGCTCTAAAAACTGGGTGCGTCTTATGGTCAGGTGCGTCTTATGGTCTGAAAAATACAGTATATAGAATCATAGGGTTGGAAGGGACCTCACAAGGTCATCTAGTCCAACCCCCTGCTAAAAGCAGGACCATTTCCACTAAATCAACCCAGCCAGGGTATTGTCTAACCGGGCCTTAAATATCTCCAAAGATCTCCAACCATCTCCCTAGGTAACCCATTCCAATGCTTCACCACCCTCCTAGTGAGAAATTTTTTCCTAATATCCAACCTTGACCTCCCCGCCTGCAACTTGAAACCATTGCTCCTTGTTCTGTCCTCTGTTACTACTGAGAACAGCCTAGCTCCCTCCTCTTTGGAGCACCCGTTCAAGTAGTTGAAGGTTGCTATCAAATCTCCCCCTCCCCCAGTCTTCTCTTCTGCAGACTAAATAAGCCTAGTCTCTTCAGTCTTTCCTCATACATCATGTGCCCCAGCCCCCTAATTATTTTCGTTGCCCTCCACTGGATACTTTCTAACTTGTCCACATCCTCTCTGTAGTGGGGAGCCCAAAACTGGATACAGTATTCTAGATGCAGCCTCACCAGTGTCGAACAGAGGGGAATAATCACATCCCTCGATCTGCTGGCAATGGTCCTACTGATGCAGCCCAATATGCCATTGGCCTTTTTGGTAACAAGAGCACACTGTTGACTCATATCCACCTTCCCGTCCACCATAATCCCCAGGTCCTTTTCTACAGTGCTGCCACTTAGTTGATCAGTCCCCAGCCTGTTGCAGTAAATGGGATTTTTCCGTCCTAAGTGCAGGACTTTGCACTTGTCCTTGTTGAAACTCATGAGATTTCTTTTGGCCCAATGTTCCAATTTGTGTAGGTGTCCCTGAATCCTGTCCCTGCCCTCCAGCGTGTCTACCATTCCCCCCAGCTTGGTGTCATCTGCAAACTTACTGAGCATGCAATTGATCCCATCATCCGGATCATTAATGAAAATGTTGAACGGTATTAGGGCTTCATTAGGACACATAAGACAAAGATTTGATTTCCCCCCCCCCCTTCCCAGTTCCGACTACCCTCTCTTTTATCCCTGCTGCTACAGTCCCAGCACCCCCCAAGTTCCATCCCTTCCCTCAGGTCTCCCTCACTGTGACTTACCTATAGGCTTTGGTCACCTTCCCCCTTCAAACCTAGTTTAAAGCCCTCCTCACTAGGTTAGCCAGTCTACTTCCAAATACACTCTTCCCCTTCCTTGATAGGTGGAGTCCATCTCTGCCTAGCAGTCCTTCTTCCTGGAACAGCACCACATGGTCAAAGAAGCCAAAGCCCTCCTGCTAACACCATCTTCACAGCCAGCCATTCACCTCCAGCATGCATCTGTCTCTGCTTAGGCTCCTACCCTGGACTGGAAGGATTGAAGAGAATACCACCTGTGCACCAAACTCCTTCACTCGTGCTCCCGGAGCCCTGTAGTCACTTTTGATCTGCTGTGGGTCATCTCTCACAGTATCATTGGTTCCCACATGGATGAGTAGCATGGGGTAGTAGAGGGGCGGATGACTCTCGACAATCCCTCCGTAACGTCTTGGATATGGGCCCCTGGCAGGCACCATACCTCCCAAGAGGCCTTGTCAGGGTGACAGATGGTGCCTCCGTCCCCCTCAGAAGAGAGTCCCCAACCACCACAACCCACTGTTTCCTCCTGGGTGTGACAGTTGAGATCCTCCCAGCCTTGGGGGCGCATGGCTTCTCTTCTTCCACCTCATCGCTCGTCTCTAGCGCTGTATAATGGTTCTTCACCACAATGGAGGGTGGGATGGGAGCAGGGGTAGAGCACTGTCTGCTGTCAGAAGTAACCAGTTGCCAGTGTCCTCCCTGTGCCAGAGCCACCTTTTCTGATGTTGTGTCAGCAGTCTTCTGCACCTGGACAGTTTCCTCATCCTTGCATGTCTTCTCATGGATGCTATCCAGGAACTTCTCCAGGGCATGGAGAATTAGTGCTATGCATTCCCATGAGAGAAAGCTTGACTATGATCCCAAGACTGGTCCATCACAATCTGTACCACCAAAGCCAGAGCATTGAAGAGGGGCACACTGATAATATGGTGAAAAGAAACACAATGTCATTTTAGGAATAGCGCAGAAGGACTGCAAAGAGAGTCTCTAGATAGGGTAGCCAACTTTCTAATTTCTGAAAACCAGACATTACAGCAGGAGTGCCAGAAACTCACTAAGTCCCCTGATCCGCCTCTTCCCACAGGGCCCCACTCTCATTCCCTCCTCTAATCCTGTCAATTGCTGCTTTTCACCAACCCCTTCCTTGTCACTCAGTCCTCTCTACCTCCCTCCCTCCCAAATGTGTATACCTATGGGGCTATTAAAATAATAAATGAAGATCCTTCATATAAGGTACAAGGGTGGAGCCTCAACCCGCCCGAACCAGTTATTGGAACAATGATCTAAAACAACATCCAGAATAATACTACTTTTTCCTTCCCTCTAACTATGGAAAATGTCCTGAAATTGATAAGCATTATAAAATCTGCATCTGCGGCAGTATCTTGGCAAAATTTCAGCCCTATCTTACTTTCAATAGTCAATTTACAACTCCATGGAAAACAAAGTTTCTAAAGACATGTGGACAACCTTGAAGAATAATAAGGTTCTTGTTGTACTTGAGTCTAAATGCAAATATGGCTAAGAGATTAGCTCTACAATGCCAGGGGATGGTCTGCAGCTCTTTTGTATTTTAAAGAGAGCTTTGCCCCTGACTTTAATGGGGTGGGATTTCACCCGTATAATCTATTATTGGTGTATCTAAAGAGCAATTGCATATAATTCCTCTGATTTAAAATCATTAACTGTGACACAAGGAACTGGTGTACTGATAGTTGATCTGAATTTATTTCTCAAAGTGTTTCTTGCTTCTAAAGTCTGTTAGTGATTTATTCTATATCACTCCTGAATCTACACTAATGCACTATTCTGCATATCTGATGTTTGAGATGTATTACATCACTCTTTGCAAGATGAGAACTTTATGCTAGCATCAGGTATTGTCTGGCATAATCCATTTAGCTATTGTATTTTATCCCTCTGGCTTTTGATGAATCTGGACTCATGGTTTAAATATTTACCACTTTCTGTTAAAATGTGCTACAAGAAAGAGATTATGCATGCAGAAAGTGTATGGGGAATTTGAAGATAACAAATGATGCATCAAGCACAGCCTAATGTGGTTTTACTGGAGTAGAAACAGTGGTAATAAATCATCTGCCAATGTTGATAATAAAATACTGCGTTGGCCTCCATCAGCCGCAAAAGAAAGGTTAAATGTTATTTTCTCCCAATAACCATGTGGTCTTCATACCTGACACCTTCAATATTAAATTCTATCATTTTCAGGAGAAAGTATTTTATCTTTATTCTTAATGGAATATCTTTTATAAAGCACTGTTTGCAATCCTCTAATATCCATGAAATACCTTCATTCATTTTATGGTTATTGTACCACATAAAAACAGTCTTCCATTTTTGTGATATGTAGAAGGGAGAGTTTGGAATTGACCATGATCAGCATTAAGTAAGTTCTAATGATTTGTTTCATACCAACCAAAGATGCTGTATGAAATTTAGTGTTCACTGTGGTTGTTAAAGCTGTCATTGTTAACCCTTGAATGAGATCATCATTTATGTTGTTGTTTGTTTATGAAAACAATCTGAAGCAGTCACTTTAGAGACTGAATTATACAATATAAAGGAGCAGAACAGTATAATGCATTGTTTCTCAATGAAACAAAACCCCATAACTGATGAATCAAAATAGATCATCTTGTAGCTTACAGGTACATAGGACAATATTTTGTCCTTATCAAATATCCAATAGCATGTTAGTAATAATAAATAAGTTTAGGTAAACATTGAAGAAATAACCCAAGACATGAGTAATTATAAAAGTCATTATTAATCTTTTAAAAGCTACAACACTATTAATTATACAATATAGTAGAGAGTCCAAGACTACTTTGGGATCGGTATGAACTCATGTATATCATGATTATACAGGTGGGACAAAATGTCTATTTTCATAATCTCCTGCCCTATTATATTTTCTCAATATAAGTTATCGGCTTTTATTTACTATTTGAAATACTTTTGTGACTAGTCTAATTTTACTGTTTATCATCAATATGTTCTTATTTCCTTTAGTTGATGATCTTTACACAAGGTGACTTTGGCAGAGACAATCCTGCAGGAAGGTGAGTGGATAACTAAGGGTGCATCTAAATTGGTAAGTTAGGTTGACTTAAGGACGCTTAAGTCGACCTAAACAAAGTTGCGTCCAGACTCGGCTTTTCTTAAGTTGACTTAAAGAACACTTAAGTCAACTTAATAACACCTCCTTTTAGGTCAACGTAAGCCTTAAGTCAACTCCTTAAGTCGATTTAAGACCAGTGTAGACAGGGATTAACGCTAAATCGACTTTAGTAAGTCGATTTAAAGCCAATAATAATGGCTATCTCTGCTGTTAAGTTGACTTAACAAAGTCAACTTAAAGTGTAGTCAATTTGTTAAGTCGATTTAACAAGGTCAACTTTACGTTATAAGTGTAGACCTAGCCTAAGGGTGCATCTACACTTAAAAATTAAGTTGACTTAAGTCAACTTAAAATACTCCATGTCTACAATGGGCTTTCCTTAAGTCAACTTAAGCTGCTCCTTAAGTAGAATTAAGGCAAAGTTAATTCGAATTAATAACACCTCGTTTTAATTAAAACTAACGCTTAAGTCAACTTTATTAAATCGACTTAAGCCAGTGGAGACAGGGATTAGCCTCTTGGTGGAGCTTCTTAAGTCGACTTAAAAGGTTGCAAAGGGGCCACGTCTATACTTGAAAAGTTAAGTTGACTTTTAAGTTGACTTAATAATAAGGTCAACTTTAAGTCGACTTAAAGTGGACCTTAAGTCGACTTCATAACGTTGACCTAACTTCAAGTGTAGTCATAGCATAAGAGAGGTAGGGTCAGGACAAGACTGGTCCACTGAACAGCTGGGCATTTTTCTGATTTGTGAACCTGTTCAATAGACCTCTTTCTCAGTTGTATTTCTAACTGACCAAATCAGTTTACCCTTTTTCAGGTGGGTGTGCTAAGGTGGCAGTAATTGGTTCCAAGTTTCTTTTGGTGCAAGAAACTTGATCCTACTCTCTGCCCTGTCTTTGGATGGTTTTCCTGCAAGGGTCTGGACCCTTTCTTCATCCTCTCAGATAGCACATGGGATCTGAGTCCTCTGCCTTCTCTCCTCCCTCCCCCCACATACTTACTCAGTACACTGGATCAGCTTCTTATGGGGCCTCATCTCTTCACATTCTTCCCCCCAGTGAAGCTGCTGGAGTGATGCTCTGTGGAATATAAGGGCTCTGATCTTAAAAGGGAGTTTAGGTGCCTTGAAAATCACTGCAATGCTGAGTTAAAGCCTAGAAGACCTATACAATGCATGGGGGGAGAGAGACGCCTGCAAATAGGATCCACAAAAGCAGGATGCTAGGTGTGGACCAGTTTAAGCTAGTCAATAACATGCTGATGAGAGGGTTATATCTTAAGTATCACCCTTCTCAGGGAGTTAGGTGCCTCAGACCAGGCAGGAGAAAGCCTATGATCCACAACCAGATACTGTCTCTGGGATTCAGGCACCTAAGCTATTTCTTACCAGAACAATGGTAATGCACCCCAAACTCCACATGAAATAACAAGGGTGTGGGGAGGGGAAGAGACAGTCCCCCTTCAAACCTTTATCTCAGTGGTCAGTATGCTCACCAGCTTGTGAGAGATCCTCATTCAATTCTCTCCTCTGGATGATGAGGAGAAGGGATTTAAACAGGATTTCCTAGTTCCCTGGTGAATACCAAAAGTACCAAACTAGGGCTATGTCTACACTTGTTAATTTAAGTCGACTTAGCATGTCCACACTCAAAATTTAAGTCGACTTAGAGGGGACCCTACAAAATCGACCTCGAGCATCCACACTGGATGCCTAGGTCGACTTGTAGGGACTAGGTGGACCTGGGACAGGTCCACGGTGGCAGGGGGCTCAGCCTTTGCCCCATTGTACCTTGGTACAATGGGGCAAAGGGGGACAGGGACCCTGGCAGGGCATAGGGGCAGGGCTCTTCCCTGCCCTGTGGGGGGGCATGCCAGGCTTTCCCTGTGCCAGCCACCTTGGCAGGGAGGGCAGTGGGGAAGTCCTGGAGAGCCCTAAGTCGACTTAGAGTCGACTTAGCGCTACTCCAAGTCTACGCTGGCTTAAGTCGACTTAAAAGTAGGTTTAACAAAGTTGACTTAAGCAGCTGCTTAAGTCGACTTAAGGAAAGTGTAGTGTAGATGCAGAGTAAATTAAGTCGACATAAACAAGCTTTAGAAGTGTAGATGCACCCCAGGGTATCACCCTCATTCTCTCTCTGGCCCAGTGCATACTTAATTACTTAATTCACAGTGGAACAACTTCAATAATAGACACTGAGAGAGCCCCACATCAAAATATCCCATAGCCCAGTGGTTAGGCACTCACTTTAGAGGTAGCAAAGCCTTGTTTAAATCCCGTCTCATCAGGCAGAGAAGGCACTTGAACTGGGGTCTTCTACATCCTGGGAGGAGTATCCTTACTATTAGGATAAAGGTCATAAATGAGGCAGCCTCCTCTTTGGCCATTGTGTATAGAGTTGTGTGATCTGTGTTATAGATATGGCAATTTCCTTCAATAAATAGCTTTGAAAAGCCTTACTGAATTAAGAGTAAATAGCTTTGGAGTCCATTATTATAAAATGCAAAGTTTATAAATTATTGTGGAATTATATGCAACTTCTCTGGGGGTAGACATCATGAAGGTAAACCATGGGACTTGTCATGAGATTCAAAGAATTAATTGAAACCATGTGCCAGACAAGAATGGAGTTTGGGGTACATATCAAGTTAAGTAGGTTTCTTAGGGAATCTGTAGGGGAAGGTAAACCCAAATCCTCCACTTGTGCAATACCTAGCCTTTTGAAGCTACACCCTGAGGAGACAGCTGTTGCCTGCTGATCACCCATTAGATAATTTATACAGCTTTGATCTTGTCTTTAACAGGTTGATTTGCACATTCTAGCTGCAGGCTCTGAGCTAACAGCTGTTATGAACATGTAACTAAAGAAAAACCTTTTGGTGGGGTTGGAAGGACTACTGGAGCCCTTATTGGAGCTGTAGTTGATCAAGCCTATTAATATGTATGTAAGTTCTTTTATTGTTTAATATATTTTCTCTGTAATGCTTTCATCTTCAGAAAAAAATACTGGCTTTAAAGGGTTGTGTGGTAACATAACTGTGAGTAATTATGCTCTATAGCCTCTGAGAAGATAGCAAAGTTCTGGTGTACTAGAAAGAACATGATGTATACAGGGAACTGTTCAGCCTGGAAATTCCCTTGTTGGGAGTAAGGGAGTCATGGGTCCCCACTCCAGAGGGTAATGGCTGGAGAGCCAGAAGTCTGAGGGCAGGCCCCCTTTCTGGACCAGGGAGAGGGAATACAGGTGCAGTTCCTGTGAACTGGAACTCTACTAGCTGGGGAGAGCAGGTCAACTGCCCCAAGCCCCATGGTTCTGCAGGGCCTGTGCTACCTTACTGCTAGAGAGGCAGTGCAGGACCTGCACCACTTCCCCTCCCCCCCAACTGCCACACTGCCTGCTCCCTCTGCCTTGCAGTCTTTTGCAGCAAGCCAAAGGAAGAGGTGGGGCAGGAGTGTGGAGCCCAGCCTCTGGGCTGGCCCGCCCTACCCGCAGGGTGGAGCAGCGTGCCGATTGGCCCTGGGCCCCGCATACCCTCAGTGATGGCCCTGTCCGCTAGATTGGGTTTCACAGGCAAAATAGGCAGGGAATGGCTGTATTCACCAAATTTCAGAATTGTCCTTTGGCTTAGGAGTGAGATAGATAGGTATCCAGGCACCTAAACTGAGGTGTTGTGCATAGAAACATAAGACACTTAAGGGACTTTTATGGTGGAAAATTTAGGCACCAAATGAGTTTAGGCGCCTAGCAAATTAGGTGGTAGGTGAGCAAGCGTTTTGTGGATCACAGTAAAGCTTAAGTCCCTTTGTTGGTTTGGACCTAAGCCCCCTTCCTCCCAGCTAGCCTGATGGAGCACCTTCTCTGTCTCCCTTCTCTTTGCCATCTCAAAACTCTCTAGAGCAGATTCTCCTGTGGAACCCAAAGGCAATTGTATATAAACACCTAATACATGCCAGATATGGAGACTGGTAGGGCAGAGATGAGTAGAGTTTCAGGGAGAGAATGTATCAGATCAAAGTTGTTTGGGGGGGGGTGAGACAGAGCGAGAGAAAAAGAGGTTAGGAAAAGGAAAGTGAGAAAGAATGAGGGGTAGAAAATGGGAAAGGGAAAAGAAACACAAACAAAACAAAAAAGGAAAATAGAAAACTCAGCAGATCTGAGAAAAAAGTGAGAGGTTGGAGCAGGGAAGGACTCTTGGTTTTAATAGAAATTAAATATGAAGGTGCTTGGCTTTCAGAAACATGGTTTATTAACACAGGAAAGAGGCTAAGAGCTCACACATTATTTACTGAAAAACAGACCATCCCAATGGGGAAGACTATTTCTAATTTCCTTTCTTTTAAGAACTATTTTTATAATATGCAAGAATTTTTCTTGTAAAACATGCATGGTTTACAATCACTTTTTTTTTGTATGTACTGTAGCCAACCTGCTTCTTTTCCTTCCAAAACTTGGTCTGAGTTAAAAGGCAAGTTATTTAAAAATGCTTGCACAAAAGCAGCTAGCTCACTTTTGAGTTATTGTAAACTAGTGAGAGAGAAATACTTATTTCTCTGTGAAGCTTCTCCTTTAATGTTTTGGTATTAACGCTTTCAGGAGCCAGTCTCAATAGCTTAAATACCAGCTTAATAAACAAAAATCCAACACCATAAAAATAATTAAAGATAAAAACAAGCAGTACAGTCAAGCAGGAATTAATGGCAAAGGTTTCAGACACAAAAAACACTGACTCTGAGAGGTTGTGAGGCTGTTCTAAACTCTGCCAGCTGGGGATGACCGAAGCACAAACCGAAGCACAACTCACTGGCCAAGCAATTCCTCTAGCCCTGGAATTTGGATTGTATGGTTGTGCAAGAGTTGAGTATACCAGTTACATGCCCTGGACTTTGACAAAAAGCAAGTGAAGGAGGGCTAGTTACTTTAAAACAGCCTTATTTTATAATCCATATTACAAAAATATGGTTCAGTATTTTTAAAGTTCTACACCTGTATGATCAGGAGGCTTGTGTGTGTGTGTTGGCATATATCCAATTACAAAGTAAACTGTAGAATGTTTTAACTCAAGCAATTAGAAGCATTGAGGTACACTGTACTTTTTCAGCTTTAAACTATCTCCTTTACTTGTACAAGAGTGTATGCTTTGCAGACTCCAAATGAAACCATCAAGCTGTACATAACTGTAACAATGAAAAGCCTGATACCAAAGGCCAGGCATAAAAGAAAGTTTCCATATAGTAAAACAAAATAAATATTTTTGCTGTTTGCTCTGAAGTATGAGAAATGCAGTGTTTGCATTATTAATGAAAAAGCCTTGCAAATTAGGAGCAACATTCTCTTTTCTTGTTCAAGGTGTGCCTTTCTTTGCATGTTCTGAACTCACTCTTTAAGTCCATGGATAAAACAGTGCATAAAGTGTAATAGGTCTCTCAACAGGAGAATCTTGCTATATCTATGTAAGAGTTTATCATTTAGCCATACCTATACAAGAGATTCTTCCCTCTGGGAAGAAAAAAAAAAGGCTGTCATTAGCGCATCCCTTTAGTGTTCAAAATGGTTTACTTTCTTATGTAGATGACTAAAAACACTTTCAGCACCATCACAAAATTCAGTTATGGCTTTTTTCCTTGTGCATATAGATAGAAGACTGAAGAGCTGATGTAGAATGAAGATGGATATAATGGAGCTGTTTATAATGAAACAGAAAGAAAATCTTTTTTCCATATTGCAATGGGAAGATAGCATTTTTGGTTATAGAGAAGCTGGGTTTGTATAGGGAAAAAATACTTGCCCATTAGAAGATTTCACTTTAGCTTCCAACTTGTTAGCTGAAGTGTTTAATCTATGCTACATACATGACATTTGGAGCCATATTAAATTAGTTTAACAGAATCCAGTTCCAGTTTTAATCAGCCTGTCAGTATGTCTGAAATTAAGGACTCTGGCATGGCTGCAGCAGGCCTGGGTCAGCTGACTCAAGCTCTTGGGGTCCCAGAAATTAGGCCTGAGCCTAAAACAGACCAATTTTCAGAGGTAGCTTTTTGGAGTAGGCAAAGCAGGCGCCACCTAAGGTCCCGAGCAGTAAGGGGCCCCATCCCCAACTCAGTGGACAGCAGGGGTGGTTGCCTGCTTTGCCTACCCCAAAGCCACACCTTCCTCGATGAGCAGCAGGAGTGCTCCAAGCCATGGCAGGTGCAGACAGCCAGGGAAGGGGCTATGGAGGTGGGGTAGGGCCCGAAGCCAGGGCTGTTGTGCGGTCTGGACTTCAGGGGGTAGTGTGGGGCCCCTGGCGGGGAGTTGGGGCTGTGGGGGGGCAAGGGACCAGATGTGGAGAAGGTTTTTGGGGCCCCTGGTGGGGTTCTGGAGGCACAAATGGGGGGTGGGAAGGGGTTTGAGGCCCTTAGTGGGTGCTGGAGCTCTGGGGGGGGGGGCACATGGGGGTTTGCACACCCTACCCACCCTTACCTGATGCTCCAGCTCCACAGCTCAGTGCCTTGTCTGCCAGGAAGCAACTACCACCCCCACCCCTCCCACCTGGCATCCCCAGCAGATGTGACTTAAAAATCTGGGATCAACATCAATTTGGCCTTGCCACAGGGAGCGAATGATCTTGAGAAGGCATAGGAGAAGTGTCTCACTTGGGAGGGTGGGGTGGGACAGTTCTATTGGACTCTTGGTGGGTGGGTGGGAGGAAGCTGGCCCAATGCTCAAGCTGAGATGTTTTGAGTGCTCACTTCTCAGGGAGGTGAGCTTTGCAGGGCCAGTGGAAAGCACGAGGGTGCTCAGGAGGCTGTAACAGAGGACTGGGGGTGTTGGAGAAATGGAGGCTGTATTGCTGTTATCTCTCTTCCCTGCTGGGCAGCAGTGGCCATTCCCATTATGTGCCCCAAGTAGAAAGGCAGCTGGGGGAAGTATGTTCACAGTCTGGCCCTGCTCTCACCCTCAGCTTCTTCAAGGCTAGAAGCAGCTTTTTCAGCCTCAGCCCCTGCAGCTGGAAACTTGGGGGTAGCCCCCACCCAAGCAGATTCCACCCAGCCCTTAGCCTCTCCATTCCTCCCAGACCCAGGTTCCCACTCTCCTTTACTTACCACATTGCAATGCTGAGGGAATCCCCCATTCCAGCCAGGTAGGTCAGGGAACTTGGAAGCCCTGACCGTGGCTAGGGTGGGATTCCCTTATGTGGACCTCTAGGAGCTTGAGGCAGAGGGTGAGGGGAGGAGGATCGTAGCCCCCAGCCTTGCCCTCTCCTAATCTTTCAAGCCTGGAAGCAGCTTTTCAGTTTCAGCCCCATGCAATGGGAAGCCTTGGGGGCAGCCCCCTCCTGCTTCCTGGCAATCAGTTCCATTGAATCCAGATCAGCCCTTATCCCCTGTTGCCTCCCCTCCCCAATTGCTCAGGCCAGAAGCCAGAATGGGGCTGCCTCTGGGGAAAAGCTGGATACTCGGAGGCAGGGCCGTCCTTTGGGGGGGGAGAGGGTGTGCAAATGGGGTGATTGCCCTGGGCCCCGCAGTTATGTGGGCTCTGTGCTGACCAACTCCCAGCAGGGCAGTGTGTGGCTTGTGCCATGGCCCCCCCACAGCCACACTTCCCCCTGCTCCCCGCTGCCTTCGGGTCGGGCGGGCCAAGAACGCTTCCCCTAGCCCCTGGGCTGGCCCTGCTCCCTGCCCCCAGGGCGGAGTAGGCAGGTCCAGGGGCGGGGTAGGTGCGGGGTCCCGGCTGTGTCTGGGGCAGCGGCAGCCTCGTCTGGGGTTGGCTCCCCAGGCGGCCTCGACCTCCGCTCCCCGACGCCTGGGGCTGGAACCGGGACCGGGGTCAGGGCCTTGGCTCCCCGCTGCCGGCCAGGATCGGGGCCTCGGCTTCCAGGGCCGGCTTCCCGGGGGGTGACCGGGGTCCCTGGGGGGCGGAGCAGGCCGGCCCTGCTCAGAGGGGAAGAGCACCTGGCCAGAAGGATATTCACTCCTCTTTCTCTCTCCTCCCACCCCTCTGGTACACCACTGCATCTTTGATATAATCCTTTCTCCCACATCTGTGTTCCTGCACCAAACTCCTATGCCCTGGCAGCTGGGTGCATTAAGTTCTTTGTAGAACTTGTTTAGAATGGGGAATGTGCATAGAACTAGTGTAATGAGTTTTGTGGAGTGTTAGGAGTCCAGTGGACTGAAGTTTCCTTTTAAATAGGTTGGAAGAAATCTTTGGACCCTAGTGAGGGCAGCTATAGAATAAGGCTGATTCCTTAAAGGGGCTGAATTTAATTTCCTAAAAGAGCTCCATTTACATGAAGCAGCTCATCAGGCAGTACTGGATCTTGAGCCATATTAGATACGCCTCAGTAGGTCGCAGTGACCTGAGAATCCCTTGTAGCTGCAGATTTGGCATCGTGTTATGTGAATTCACACAAATTGAAAGCACTGAGAATCTCACATCTCTACTGCTAAAGCTTTTATAGACCATATTCTTGGTATATCTGGG
Organism: Pelusios castaneus; assembly: GCA_007922175.1. Classification (NCBI taxonomy): domain Eukaryota; kingdom Metazoa; phylum Chordata; order Testudines; family Pelomedusidae; genus Pelusios; species Pelusios castaneus. Next base: position 14,355,956 of record ML685796.1, read on the forward strand.
TATCTATTATAATATAGTATTCTTTTTTGTCTTTTACTTTGTTTCACAGCAATGTGAATTGATCCTTTTGTGTGCAAACCGAAACTTCGCTCAAGGAAAGGTGGGCATAAATAAACCTGGCAACAAAGACCTGGCAAGGGCATTAAAAGAAATGTCTTTCAAGAGTTATTGATGGCATGATTTTTCTTTTTTATTGTTTTTCAAACAATGAGAAATTACTTTTTATGAATAACTTAATTGCTTTCAATCATTCTAATTCTTGCAGTCATAATAACAAAGTAATCAATGAATTCAAAACTGCTAGCATGTGTTATTAAAATCAAGTACAATCATTTGGGAATCTTTTCCACTATTATGTATAAAATGGAAAATAACCAATTATCAGTGTCAAGCATGAAATAAAATAACTTACTAATTAATTTTTGGAATCTGACAAAATGTCTCAAATGTTAGTCATCTGATTTCCATTTAATAATAACAAGAACCTGTTAATGTAATTTACCTATAATAACAAGATGATGGTCAAATTCTAGAAGTAAACTCTGTTTGGCACTTTGGAGGAAATGAGGAATTTAAAGAGCTGCCTTTATCTTTATGATAAGGCGGTGGAGGGGCAGAAGAAAAGGCTATTAAAGATTATCATAATTTTAACAATCTCTAAAGTTTGTGTTTCTTACAAAAACAATTACGTGAATTCCTATTTATTCTTTATTACTCTTGTATAAAAATGTTTATTCCTAGAGCAGTTCAGCCTTATAAAAAGTACTTGACTTTACTTTATTTGAAAAGATTTATAGAAATTATTTGAAATTTAAATGAATTAGCACATTTAAGAACATCTGTGGTTTATTGTCAGACAATTCACAAATGAAAGAATATATGAAGTTGATTGAGTAAATAATTCACTGTGAATTAGTCACTGAAGTTACTTGCTGAATTTTGAGTAACAAGGAGCAGAGACCTTCAAAATCAAAACTGTCCTAGTCTTTTCATTCTTACTAAATCATGAACGTGTGGAGGTCTGGCATTTGAATGAAGGTTTTGGATGAGTGAAAAACATTCCCCACCTAAACAGTAACTAGTCTTCTCCAGCCATCCTTTCCAGCCAGCAAATATTCCATATGAACTATTCTAAAAGCTTCTCTGGATGCAGTTGTTTGTGAATGCCTTGGTCCTTCCCCCACCTGAAAGAGACAGAGTATGAATGTTCAGGTTTGTTTTAAAGAAATTTTGTAATGTACTCTTCTAGTCTTTCTGTGACATTGAAAACAAACCTTATTTCTGAGGCCTCACACTCTAATGAAGGTCATCTGAAAACTCTCCACTTATGTATTGTAACAATAAGTAATTTATTTTGTTTACTTATTTTCATTTTTAAATACATTCATTATTTTATATAAAATACCTGAACTATTGAGATGTACAGTTGAATAACTGTATGATTTTGTTGCTTATAACTTTATCTAGCTGTAACTAATTCACCCTTTATCTTTTCATTCTTCTTAATTATGTTGGACATAATATTTAGGGCCAGATAGTGCAATTCAATCTCTGCAGGCAGGGCTGAACTTCTCTGTCTTTAAGCACAGGCCGCATTTGTGTATTTTTATAGTATGTCTATTTTGCAGGGTCTGACTCTTAGACATTGTACACACTAGTTATTGAGGAATAAGCCATCTTATTGTAGAAAAATGAGCTCACTGTACACACCTGAATACTCCTTGTTGCGTTATACCAAAACAATAAAACCATCTGTGCGAGAGTCATAATGCCTTTTGCAGAACAGTTCTTGCACTATAAAGTGTGTGTGTGAGAATGTTGACAGAAATTTCTTCTGCAATAAGTTGCCTCCGGAAATGTCCGAGAATTCCAAGCCTGACCATTCTGGTCTTCCGCTTGGACTCCAACGCTCTGCCACAATTAGTCCCTCCGTCTTGTGAGTCCTGGGAACTTTTGAATTTTTTCCTGTTTTCCTGGGGCAACATTGAAAAAGGGCACAAGTTGCTAGTAGCTACAGTGAATGACGACAAGGAAACAGTGTCCCAGGGGAACTTGTAAATTTACGCAGAGTGCTCAGCAGGGCTGTCCTTAAGCGGCAAGCCGAAGGCAGCGGGGCAGGGTGGGACACTTCACTCGACCTCTGGGCTGGCCCTCCCCGCTCCCAGGGTGGAGCAGCTGCCCCAGAGGCGTGGCAGGGGCCCGGTGTCAGGCCTTTCTGGGATAGTCTGTTCCACACAAGATGGTCCCTGGCTGCGGCCAGCTCCCGGTGGTGGTGGCCTTGGGTCCATGACCATGGCTGGGTGAGCACCAGTAACCTGTAGTCCCTGGCTGTGGCTGGAGTGCTGGCAGCAGTGGCCTTGGCTAGCTCCCAGCCAGGGCCAGCTCCTGGCCCCAGCCTCAGACAGGGCCAGCTCCCAGTGGTGGTGGCCTGGGGGCCGCGGCCAGGTTGCCACCAGTGGTGGCCTTGGCTGGGGCCAGCTCCCACCAGTGTCCTCAGGGCTGCAGCCTGGGATTGCTCCCACTGGCAGGGACGGCCTTGGATTGCTGGGGTCCCAGGAGTGGAGTGGGCTGTCCAAGCCATCCTTCCTCCCTTCAGTGTGGGGGTGGAGGCCCCCCAGGCCAATTGGCCCTGGGCCCTGCTCTCCCCTAGGGTTGGCCCTGGTGCTCAGCACTCAGCATTGGAAGCTGACGAGTGACACGGTTGGGATATGTGCCCACAGTTCAATGCTCTTTCTTGTGGAAATGCAAAGAACAGTGTGGACATTCCTTTGCCCTATAAGGAGCGCAGTGTGAATGTACAATTGCACTATAAATACAACACATTTATTATATCTCAGTCTGGCACAATGATGATCATAAAATAAATTTCAGGATTTTTTTTTTAAAAGGAAGAAGCAGCAACAACAAAACTTCAGCTTTAATGTTTCCAAGTTTATATGAGATTTTATAAAGGGATCTTAATGATCTCTGTATACACTGTTCTTAGGGATGAAAAAAAATTCTGTGTTGGGCTGTGTAAATGTTGCATATCTGGAACTGACTCCTATATTTTGTTCATCTTTGAAGCTATCCTACTCTAACCCATGATTCCGCTGTAAACATCTTTTTTAAATGCTTCATATAAATTCTAAATGTATTAAACTAGTCTGGCTACTAATTTCACTGTCCTTAAAAGAGATATCATGCCTCTGTTGAACTATAAAGTTCTCCTAGAGTGGCTATGCATTCTTTTTTGTTGTCTTGCCACATTGGTGGGTGGCTCTCCCTTGTTACTGTCTGGGAGCTTCTGGTGCGTGGAAGTCTCCACAAACAGAAGAATCATAGAATCATAGAATAATAAGGTTGGAAGGGACCTCACGAGGTCATCTAATCCAACCCCCTGCTAAAAAGCAGGACCACTCCCCCTAAATTATCCCAGCCAGAGTTTTGTCTAACCGAGCCTTAAAAATCTCCAAAGATGAAGATTCTACCACCTCTCTAGATAGCCCATTCCAATGCTTCACCACCCTCCTAGTGAGAAAGTTTTTCCTAATATCCAACCTTGACCTCCCCAGCTGTAATTTGAAACCATTGCTCCTTGTTCTGTCCTCTGTTACCCTCGAGAACAGTCTAGCTCCCTCCTCTTTGGAGCAACCCTTCAAGTAGTTGAAGGTTGCTATCAAATCTCCCCTCAGTCTTCTCTTCTGTAGACTATATAAGCCTAGTTCCTTCAGTCTCTCCTCATAAGTCATGTGCCCCAGCCCCCTAATCATTTTTGTTGCCCTCCACTGGACTCTTTCTAATTTGTCCACATCCTTTCTGTAGTGGGGAGCCCAAAACTGGACACAGTACTCCAGATGCGGCCTGACCAGTGTCGAATAGAGGGGAATTATCACATCCCTCGATCTGCTGGCAATACTCCTACTGATGCAGCTTAATATGCCATTGGCCTTTTTGGCAACAAGGGCACACTGTTGGCTCATATTCATCTTCCCGTCCACCATAACTCCCAGGTCCTTTTCTACAGCGCTGCTACTTAGCTGATCGGTCCCCAGCCTGTAGCAGTGCATGGGATTTTTCCGTCCTAAGTGCAGGACTTTGCACTTGTCTTTGTTGAACCTCATGAGGTTTCTTTCGGCCCAGTGTTCCAATTTGTCCAAGTCTCTCTGGATCCTGTCCCTGCCCTCCAGAGTATCTACCATTCCCCCCAACTTGGTGTCATCCGCAAACTTACTAAGCACGCAGTCTATTCCATCATCAAGATCATTAATGAAGATGTTGAATAGAACCGGCCCCAGGACCGACCCCTGGGGCACTCCACTCGTTACCGGTTGCCAACCAGACATCGATTCCTACCCGCTGAGCCCGTTGATCTAACCAGTTTTCGATCCACCTTACGGTCCACTCGTCCAACCCATACTTCCTTAACTTGCCAACGAGAATGCTGTGGGAAACCGTATCAAAAGCCTTGCTAAAGTCAAGGTATCTCACGTCAACGGCTCTTCCTGCATCCACAAATCCAGTCATCTCATCATAGAAGGAAATCAGGTTGGTCAGGCACGATTTGCCCTTGGTGAATCCATGTTGACTGTTCCTGATCACTCTATTTTCCTCCAAGTGTTTCAGATGGATTCCTTGAGGACCTGCTCCATGATTTTCCCAGGGATTGAGGTGAGGCTGACCGGTCTGTAGTTCCCCGGATCCTCCTTTTTCCCTTTCTTAAAGATAGGTACTATATTTGCCTTTTTCCAATCCTCCGGGACCACCCCCGTTCTCCACGAGTTCTCAAAGATAATGGCCAGCGGCTCTGCAATCACTTCCCCCAACTCCCTCAGCACCCTCGGATGCAGTTCATCCGGCCCCATGGACTTGTGCACATCCAATTTCATTAAGTGTTCCCTAACCTGACTTTCCATCACCGAGGGCCACTCTTCCCTCCAGTCCGCGTTACCCCGTGTAGTAGCCTGGGAGCTGGCCCGCCCTGTGAAGACTGAAGTAAAAAAAGCATTGAGTACTTCAGCCTTTTCCGCATCATCCTCCACGAGGATGCCTGCCCCATTCAGTAAGGGACCTACACCACCTCTGATCCTTTTCTTGTTGCTGATATACTTATAGAACCCCTTTCTGTTATCCTTCACATCTCTTGCTAGCTGCAACTCCAATTGTCCTTTGGCCTTTCTGATTTGATCCCTGCAGTCCCGAGCAATATCTTTATACGCCTCCCTTGTCATCTGTCCAAGCTTCCACTTCTTGTAAGCTTCCCTTTTATGTTTCAGCTCCCCGCAGAGTTCCCTGCTAAGCCACGCTGGTCGCCGTCCACATTTGCTGTTCTTTCTGCACATCGGAATGTTAAGACTAATGAACCACCTAAGTGCATGACCTTGCCATCTGTTCTCTTAAATTCAATTCCATTTCTTTTCCTCCACTCTTCAAGGTCATCCAGATCTTGTATGATATTTTGATCCTTCTTCGTATTGGCAATACCTCCCAACTTCATGTTATCTACTAACTTTATTAGCCCTCTTTCACTTTTTGTGTCAAAATCATAATAAAAATATTTAAGATTAGTCCCAACAATGATCTCTAAGGAACTGCACTAGTAACTTCCCTCCAGTTTGACACTTCACCTTTCAGCATGACCCCCTGTTGGCTCCCCTTTGGTTGACCACTTCCCTATCCACCTTTCATTTCTCATATTATCCCCATTTTCTCCAATTTAAGTAATCATTCTCCATAGGGAACTGTATCAAATGCTTTACTGAAATTTAGGTAGATTAGATTTGCTGCATATCCTTTTTCTAAAAAAGCAGTTATCTTTTCAAAGAAAGAGATCAAGTTGGTCTGGCACAATCTGCCTTTTGTAATATCATGTTGTATTTCATTCCAATTACCATTTATCTCTATGTCTTTAACTACTTTCTCTTTCAAAATTAGTTCAAAGTAACTAAACTTGAATTATTATAGTAATTATAGCATATGAAAATAATAATTGCAACAGGCCATTTCTAAAGAATAAAATTTTAAATCATAATATGTACCAGAATGTAATGAGGAACAAATTGATGATATTGACTTTGTGACACATTATTTTTTTCTTTTTTTTTTCTTTCTTTTTTTTTTTTTTATTGTGAGCAGGCTTCATATCATATTGCATTCAATTCAAGGTTAAAGCCATTACATTATTCACAGCTGGGGGACTTAAGTGTTCCCAAAGGGTTCTGGAAGTACATTCTGAACTGTGTCGACCTGATCTAACAATGAATAAAAAGCCCTCTTTCTTTTCAGCTTCCTCTGGAGGAAGTCTTCTCTTTCATTAGACTTTCCTGCTGTTAGTTTGATAGTAGAGCGATTACTTTGAAGTAAACCAATGACTTTCAGAATGATTTCTATTAAAAATAAACAAGATCATTGGTTATTTTAATGCTTAAATTGCCATTGGTTATCACTCTATTTATCTTATGACAGGCAAATGTGAGTAGCAATCTTTTCATGCCCCAGAAAATGATTTTATAAAAACCCCAAAGCATTTAGAACAAAAAATGCCCAGCGCATGTTGGTGCCATGGAAAATAATATTTGCTCTGATACAGTGAAAGTAACCTGACATCTTGATTTGTCAGTGATTTCACATTGTGGGTCAAGAAACATAAACTTCTGACATGTCACCATGCAGACAGGCAAAACTAAGTCAGAGAAAGGGGGAGAGGAAAAAAAGGGACATTGTTAAATAGCAGCAACTTTGCACTACTTATGATCTGGTACACATTACTTAGCAAAATTATACTTAGTATAATTGCTAAAATACATTGCTGCTTAGTGAATCTTTAAGAATGGCACAGCTTGCTTCCTTTATAGTGCAAGTCTTGCTACAGAGGAAGGCATGGAGAGTGAACTATGGCATTTCTTCTTCTGCGTCCTCTAGTCTCATTGTGGGGAGGGGGGAGGCAGAGAGTTGATCCTGCCTTGGTAATGGACATTTTGCCTGTCCATTGAAAAGGGTCTGCTGGGAATTAGGGGCATTTCTTTCATATCTACATATAAACTAGAATCTGAATGAGCCATGCATTGACAAACTGAGGGTAAAGAGCTCAGAAACAGACTTGAGTTCCACATACATACCTATTTTGCCTTGGTGATCAACAGACAGACCACTTTTCCAGTGAATATTGGCTTTGGTGGGTTTAAAATTCACTTCAGCATTGAATGCCAGGACAATGAAATATTGTTAACCTTATTTTCTGTTTAAAGGACAGCAGAACTCTACTTAACATGCTCACCTGCTCAGGGTCTAACTGATCACTGTATGTGGGGATGGGAAGGAATTTTCCCCTAGGTCAGGTTGATTGTGATCATGGAGGTTTTTGTGCAGTATGTGAGTTAGGGTCACTTGCCAGGATTATCTGTCATTTCTCACTTTCCTGCAGTGTGGCGGCCTCAGGCACCTGAAGCACTTTGGCTATGTCTACACTACAAAAAGTTAGTTCGACCTAAAGTCAACCTTATTCGGTCAACTTAATGAAGTGGTTTCCCTGAATGGAGACTTAGTAAGTCGACCTAACTGCCCTTAGGTCAGCCTAATAAAGTAGACTTAAGCATCCACACTGTGCTTAGGTCAACCTAAGTGTCACTGCCAGCAGGTAGTGGATCTTGGGGGGCAATTACCGCACCAGTGGGGTACAAATCAATTTTTATGGAAAAATGTAAAACAGTAAAATTTAACAATGGGGTGTATGGGGTTTGTCACAGTAGGCAATTGGGGAGGGGGTTTCTCTTATTAAGCAGTGTGAAAATGAAGAGGTGTCAGCGAATCACAATTGGTGGCTAGTGATTCTACAAAAAAAAGCAATATGTCACAGTGGTATAGGTGTAGAGGTACAGTAAAGGCAAAGGTAACGAATGGGGTTTTACAAATATGAATGAGATACAAATGGCAGTAAAATTGCACAATAAGGGTGATTAGTGAATTTACACAAGTGTAATAGTACAGATGAGACTCAATAACTTGGTTTGTAGGACTGCAGTGGCAGGCAGTCTGTAAGAGTGTACATAGAGGCTGGGTTAAGGAACAGGGGTGGGGTGAGTAATCAGTGGCAGAGGAAGAGGGAAGAGTACAGCTGCAAGGGATGCAGCAAGAGGCAGTCTATCAGAGTGTACCTAGAGGCTGGGTTAAGGAACAGGGGTGGGGGTGGGGTGAGTAATCAGTGGCAGAGGAAGAGGGAAGGGTACAGCTTCAAGGGATGCAGCAAGAGGCACTGAAGCCCTGCAGGGCGAGGCTCAGAGCAGTCTTCAGGAGCCTGCAGGCTAAACACGGAGGAATCAAAGAAGAAGGGCAGCAAGGGGCTTGGGAAGTTCGGGGAGAGGGGGAAACAGCAGCGGAGGACTTGGGGTGTTCAGGGAGAGATGAAGACACAGAGGCACTTATTTAACAACTTAACAGCAACTATACAACTTATGCTAATAATGAACAACAGAAAGAAGGAAAAATAAAAGGAGAGAAGCAATACAGTAAAACAGTTATCTTTAATCTAGCTTGACTATGGCCACACAATATACCAGGTAATGGCAAACAAGTATCCCACTTAACTACCACTAAACACAGACACAAAATTTAATTCTAACAGGACTACAGCTTATACAAGCTAATAAAATACAACTTAACAAAACTAAGCCTAAACAAACTAATGAAACTAAACCTAATGGCACGCCTTATACTACACCGGTCCTATTGACCAGGGGGAGCAGTCCCAGAGGCAGAGTGGTGTGAGCCCAGAGTACATGTCTGGGCAAATTTCTGAGCCACAGGTATGACTCATGACCTGAGCTCAACAGGCCATTTAAGTCTTGCACTCCTGGGCGTTGTCCACCCTACACCGAGCCAGGGTCTAAGCCAAGGAGCTAAAGGCCGCCTCCCTAGGCTGGGCAATGGCCCTTAGTAGCCCGGGAGGAGTAGCCACACAAAACAACAAAACAAAGGGAAAATAAATGCAGCAGGGGGACAGCTGCAACAGACACTAAGGAGTCGACTTAAGGGTCAGGTTGACTTAGCCGATGATTCTTATTAAGTCAACCTAAACATTCATTAAGTCAACGTAATGAAAGCCTGGTGTGGACAGAGACTAAGTTATGTCAACTTAAGCCTCCTTAAGTCAACCTAACTTGCCAGTGTAGACATAGCCTTTGATCCCTTCTGTCCTCTGCCTGTGGTGTGTAAGAGTACATCTACACTGGAGTGAAAAACCTGGGGCATGGCCATTGCTGATCTGGGTCAGCTGACTGAGGGTCATGGGGTTCAGGCTGCAAGGCTAAAAATTGCCATATAGACGTTCTGGTTCAGGCTCGAGTCCTGGCTCTAGGATTCTCCCTGCTTATAGGTTCCTAGAGCCTGGCTTCCTGCCCAGGCCTGAATGTCTACACAGCAATTTTACAGTCTTGCAGCCTAAGCCCTGGATGCATGAGTCAGCTGGCCTAGGACAGACCTGGGTGTTTAGTTGCTGTGTAGATGTACCTTAACAGGCTAAAGCCCCGTGGCCTGTAATACTTTTCTCTAATGGTGGTTGCATAGAGTGTGTGGGTGCTTCTTGGTGTTGTTGCTTTATGAAAGACTGAAGTCAGACTAAATGATCTGGTGGTCCCTTCTGTTCTCTATCTCAACATCTCTGGAACTATGAAATTGAGGGGTCACCCTAATTTTATCCCATACATAATGAGTGAGCTTGGGAAGCCAAATCCAAGGGAAAGTTGTGTGAAGGAGACAGATATTTCTACCTAGTGATGTGGACTCTGTCAAAAAGTCCTAGACGCCATTTTATTCTTCCCTTTTCAGAGCTTAGAACCCTTGTTTCTGCTTAATGAGAATTAGAGCTGAAATCGCTGATGAGCAGGCCCAGGGTGCTGATCCCTAGACCTGAAGCAGGGGCAGTGTTGTAGTGAAAGTCAATGCAAAGAATGAAGTAGTAGCGGGTTTTCCCACTACCAGCTGAAATCACTAAGAACTGAAGTCATTAAGAATGGAGCTAAATGGTGGAACATCACCTTCTAGGAACAAACGTAGCAGCAAGCAATGGCTGAGACAGCTGTGAGGAGCAGCAACAATGATAACAGTAGCAGTGTTACCAAATTTGTCCATAAACCTGGGGTATACTCATTTATTAGGGTTACTCTCCTTGGGCAGGGGGAGGTGTTGTACTTCTATCGGTGTACTGCTTGTGTTACGTGTGTTTCTATATGGAGCTTACTTCTCCCTTCTGCAAGTCCCCTCCCAATGGAGCTATCCTTGCAGGACCTAAACTTCCCAAGACTGGGTTTCTAAGTGCGTCTGAGCGGATCGGGTCTATCAGCACTCTCAGTTGACCCTTTATATGTCCCTGAACTCAGCAGGCCGGGTCACACAGCACTTCTCTGCTGCCACCCTTGTGTGCCACTGGTACCGCACTGGACTAGACTTGAGCAGGCTGGGTCAAAACAGCACTTTCAGCTGCCACCCTTATATGCCTCTGGACTCCACAGGCTGGGTGAAAGCAGCACTTTCAGCTGCCACCTTTATATGCCACAGGTTCAGCATGTTAATAACCCCCTTAGTGAGCAGACCTTACAGGATTTGGGGCATCATAGAGATCTTTGGCTAGGTAAAAGAAGCGTTGCTGCAGAGCAATATAGGCCAAGAACACAAAGGAGGGGGAAAGAGTCTGGCAACCAGCTTGATTACAAAAGTTACTTTATTGCCAGGTACATAAAACTTATGAATAATTATAAAAGGAAAGAAAAATACCCAAACAATTACAATATCAATAACCATACAAAGAGAGAAAAATGATCAAAGAGTTATAATATTACCCAGTTTCAATTGTAGCATTGGGGAAATCTAGCCCAAGAGGATTATAAAGATCAAGTTTAGAGAGTTATATTTGTACTAAGAGGAAAAAGAGAGAAAAAGCGGGCAGGGGGGTTGTCTCACCACTCAGTGCAGCTCAAAGGTACCCAGGAACCAGGCTGTTCAGCTTAGGGTCTGGAATGCTGGAGACAGGCAGAACCCCCACCACGATCAGCAAGGAAAAGGGGACGGCCCAGTGGAACTGATGCAGCTTTTGGGTCCAAGCATCAGAACAGATTCAGGCAGCAGAACAGATCAGGCAGCAGAACTAGCTTAGAAGTAATTCAGAACTAACTTCACAACTAGCTTCGAAGTAATTCAGCACTTGGGTAGGGATTTTTCTAGGGAAGGAACAATGGTTCAAGGCAGAACACTAGGGTTGTTTTGGGGTAAAGAAAGACTGAAGGGAGTATACCAGAGCTGTTTTGTTTAGGTAGACAATAGGAGCTGATCATTCCTGGCTATGGGGGCATTTCTAAGAGGGAGCTCACAATGCAATCAGGCAGATTCAGTATGTTGGATATCAATATAAGATCTATAGACTAGAATTGGTCTGTTAACCGCTGAGCTGGGTGTGTATAGACATGAGTTAATTTGTCTCAGGAGCAGAGATCCCCCATCATGCAGTGCTTCCCTGCTTTGCCAATCCCAGAGTTCAGTGAGACTTCTGCCTTGGAGCTTGATTCTCCATTCAGCATGCTAATTCTGGTTCCATCCTTGATGCAAATGAAGTTTCTGCTGGCCATTGAGTGTGCTAATGACTCACATCTTCACTGTAGATGAGGCTAGGAGAGTTGCCCTAATTCCATCACCCTTTTTCCAAGGGGTTTAGGTGTGTCCCACTGCCTTTTCATTGGTTTTGGTTTCTGGTTCAAGCAGAGGCTGGGAAGGGGAGGAGAGGAGGCAGGATACTGTGCCTGGTTCCAAGAACACAGAGCTGACAAGTAACAGCCGCAAGGGTCAACAGTGGCATCAGTAGAGGCATTGCTTGGCCAGCACCTCCCCAGAGTTGACAGATGCACTCCCAAGAATGCACTTCTGAATGCAGGAATTGGTGACTTTGGACAACCAATTATGGGTGGAGTATAGTAGAGGGAAGTGGCATATGAAAGGGACATTTGTCCATTAGTGTTTTACCTCACCAGATTAGAAAGTGAGACAAAGTACTACAGCCCGAGATGTGTGGGGTGGGTCTATACTTATCCTTTAAATTATTGTTGAGTTTTCCCGAATTCATGCTGAGTTCCCTCTCCCTTTTAATAAAAGTTTTCTTTTGTGATAAACAGACAGTGCTTGTGAGTAGTGAGGTATAACACACAGCCCCCTTGGCAAAGAGTTCCCTGTTTCTAGCTAAATCTTTATTCTTAAATAATCCTACTTCTGTTTTATTACAGGTGCTCATAAGTGCTGTGTGGTTTACAGCAGTGCTTATTTAAGGTAAAACTGGTAAAATGGGATCCACTGGGTGCAGAGGATCTGGAATTTCTGTGAGTAGCCCGTGTGAGGTTAGATATCACAGGTGAACAATTCAAAGAGGATTAAGATGCAACTGTTTTTATACTGCAAGGTGAAGGAAGGGCTGGCATAAACCCAGAAGAGAGTGATTGAGTGGTTAAAGGACTGGGAGTGTCAGAGACGTGATACCAGCTAAAGGCAGGCGGTAACAAGGTTATCTCAGAGTCTGTTTGAGAGTCTTGGGTACTCTGAGAATTGTCACAGGAAGTACTGTCTCTTAGAGATATCCAGGAGTGTTGATTAGTTTTCCCAGATTTCTGAATAAGGTCTCAAGCTGGATCTATTTTATTATGTTAAGAGGAACCTTTAGATATTGAACCCTGCCCTTCTTGAAGCTGACACCTTCTGGCAGAAGAGTTGCATATGCAAGAATAAATCATGATCTGGCCCTGCTTTTACATAGTAGCAAGATGGCTTGCCCCTGTGGACTGTTTACTCCCCTTCAATTTAATACACTCATTTTCAGTAAGAATGTAAAATATAATTGGAGACAATCAAAACTCATGAGGAAGCTCATGGAAAGACCATGTCTGTGAAATCTCTCTCTGCACAAAGTATATATTTTTTATTTGTTCCTTTTCCTTGGCTTTGTATGTCTTCATTGGTCTTAAGTTTACCTGTAATTTGTTCAAATAGTAGCCAACATATAGAGCATGTGGTCACAATAGTGGTACAATTAATCTACTACAATCTAAAAATATGAATTTTCTTTAAAGTATATCCAGTGATGATGATTGACCAAACTTTGCCAATAGAGCTTCCTCAAAAATGTGATATGTGAATTTTGTTTTGTTTTGTGAAAATCTGCAAAGAAAATGAGATTTGGGGTTTTCTTTTAAGATGTACACAGTGTTTTGATGATTCATCCAAAACTGGTTTGATTAGCAATGAGAGTCCCAATTGTAATTGCTCCTCATATACTTATTTTCTTATGATCTGGAATCCCCAGCTGGGCTATGTCTCCCATAATGCACCATGAGCTTCCCTCACCAAGAAAGAAGATTGTAATGCACTAGGGAAGACAAGGTGCAACCGGTGCACATATATCTTTTGAAAAAAATGAAGCCTTTTTGTGGCTTCAAAATGAAAATGTTTTCATCAAGAATCCAATTTTCCCTTTAAAATAGTTTTAGCCATCCTTTATTTTGCACCTGCAGTTGAGGATCCTTGGGGGAAAATGGCAGGTGCAGGTGATGTCACATCTCTGATATCAGCTCTTTGGAGTAAAAGTTAGGCTTGTATTATTGTAGTCACACATAAGATGGCTGTCAGTGACATAATTTGTGCTAACAATACTGTAAGAACAGTTTTGCCAGTAGAATAAAGCAGCTATAATTATATACATATGAGGCTAGATTTGGGCTACTTACTAATATCAGGCTTCTGATGTCAGACTATGTTGAGTGTGGCTATGCTCTGTAATAGACATTATGAGGTACTAAACAAGGTATTTCACTTAACTGTACATCTCCACTTTGTCTTGTTTCATTGATCTTGATTGCAAATTCATATAGAAGCCATTGTCTTCAGTTAGTTTGGGGTTTTTCAAAATATGTCCAATTTCTCATTCACTTCCATGGATGTCAGTTTGTTAAAGTCTGATTTACACAATTTAAAGAAGAGACTTTGATCAAAATGGCATAATGCAAAATAGAAGAATTAATGTAATCAATTAATATCAATGCATTTCCAGTCCAGTTCAAATCAAGAGTAACATTACAATCATCCTGAAGTAGATCCATTCTAGTGGTCAGGTGGAGAGGTCCTGATTCTCTACATTGTGAACAACACAATTTAGGAGGAAGGATGCAAATCTTTCATTAAGCTATAAATTTGCCCCCCCCATCCCCTGCCCCCCTCATTCTGTAGATATTTACCTACCAGGTCAGCCCCTAGCATAAAGCAGAACAGATGTGATGGTTAGGCGCCCTCCATCTTTGCAGTTGTTGTTAGGTATCTAGATACCAAGTTATAGACACCTTAAATCTAAAACAGGAAGTTAGAAGCATAATCCATAATTTTTTTAAGGCTGGTTGACATTGGCCAATAACATAGAAGACAGAACCTCTCATGTCTTATTGCTTAATATGCAATTAATTAAAAACTGGTGGGCAGAAAGTAAATGCCAATATAAACAACAAGAAAGCTTAATGTATCTTGAAATCGCTCAGCACAGTGACTGATTGCTCCACCTGATAATTTACAGGGTTCTCTGCTATATTATAAAACACATCTGCTGAAGTTATTGTACAGGAATATGATTTATCCGCTGTTTAAGTAGACTGGGCCTCGGAAATCAGACACTAAATCAATAGTTTACACTCAAGTGATTGACTTTTTGTTATAAAGCTAATAGTATGCTTTCCAAATGATTGACAGTTCAGAGATTTATGGCTTCAGCTGTCCTTTGTTGAACTTTTTCTATCATGAATTGGAAATTTCATTCTTTAATTCTTTTATAAGAAATGAGTACAGCACTCGACTTGCTTAAATTGCAGTAATAAATTTCATCAATAATTTAAGGAGTAGCTTCAGCAGCCTTTCTCTCCCTCCTCCGCCCCCCCCAACCCCCGCTCCCCCCAGTTTCAATGGCTTATGTCTTACCTATGACAGATCAGCAAATAAGACGGATTGAAGTCAAGAAATATAAAACATTATGTACGTCGATTTGCATACATAAAATGACGTGTGTGGTTAGTGTATGATGATCATCCAAAAAAGAAATTAAAAAAAAGACACTACTACACCAATATATTTATGCTGTGAGATAAAATGTCTGAGGAATAGCTTATCAAATGCAACAGTGTATTAATCACAGTAATCTGTGGTCATATCAGTTCATTTTCAAGACTAATTTCTTCATTTTATAGCTTTACTGCACAAACAAGTATGTCTCAATGAAAAAGCAAGGTCAATATATAACACGGTAAAAGAAGAACAGGAACTCTCTCTGTTCGCAGGTAGTGGAGCGAAAGAACCAAACTGTTGCTGTTGACTTTTTATAATATTTGTAAGACGCTTACATATCATTGAATATTGACAAACCTGCAGTGTACTATAAACTAATTTTCACATTGTGGTAGTTTTACATAGAAAAGGTCATGTACGATCTGAAACTCAAGATCAATTCAGATTACATTTGTAGAATGCAAATACTCATTACCTCATCCTCCACTGCGATGCTAAAGTGGCAGTTCCATACAGAAGTATAGGCTCTAGAATTTGCAAGTCATATTACCACTGAATTCTCCATTAACTCACCCTTCAGATGTCCACATTAGACTATTGTCCTCTAAATGCTTTTCAACTATTTAATCATGTTTAGATATAGGTAAACTATTCGCAGTGAATAATATTTTGATGGATTTGCCTTTTTCTTTGTTCGTAAATTATCTGTGAACAAATTTTGATTTTTACAATCAATTTTTAGTTTCTCAAAATTGGTTAATCATCTGTGAATATACCCCAGCCTATTTCATTTGTAGGCTCTTCATTTTAGCAAATGTTTGAATTTATAAATATTAGGTCACCTACATTTAAATAATACTGTATTTGCTCCATAATAAGTTGCCTACATTTTTATAAATGGTAAAAAAAAAAAATCAGAAATTTCAAGATGTTATGAAAAACTTCATATGAACACCTTAACTTCAATGTTCATGAAGCTCATTTTCCTGAATCTTTAGTAAATGAAATTTTGTTTGAACTTGAGTCACAAGAAGCTGTTTCTTGAGCTAACTAACTTTTGCACCTAATTATAATATACAGTTATCAGAACAATTACACATGTGCCCTTTTTTTACACTTGAGTTTTCTTGCCAAACACATAGGTAGGGCTACCTTTTTAGTCACACTTTTGGTGATGCCTCTAAAACGTGTCTGAGAGATTCAATAAAGTATAAAATTCATATGTGCCCTATTGATTCTTGCCTCTGCTCCTACCAAATAAACCTCTTGGCCACACCTATGGTTAGACGCAGGTCCTATGTGTGCACTTAGGTGAATCATTTTGGTCTCCCAACTGGCCATGGAGACAGCACTGTTCTGAAAAACATGTGACAGCCTTAGTGAGTGAGGGCATGAAGCATCTGCTGCCATTGTGCTTCCTCCACAATAGGCTTCTGAAAAGCCTCCCTATCCACATCTGAGAAGGGTGATAAGTCAAAAAATCACCATTTTAGCTGTCATGGCATTCAGTGAAAGGGCTTTGGGGTGAATATGATTGCACTTATTTTCTTGTTCTACAATCTTCCTGGGACTCAACTGAATCATTCAATCCCTGCCACTTCTCAGAAGCTGTTTATATGCTGCTGCTTGTTCTACTTCACCTGCTGGTCTGTCTATTGAGCAACATAGGTACTTGCCCTAACAAAATGAACTGAGAAGAAATTATTTCCCTTTCACCTGTAGTTCATACAATATTCTGCCATTTGAGGTCTGGATTTTTCAACACGTGTTCATGGTACTGAAAAGATGTTACAGAAGAAAATTTCTGAATAGATCAGAAAGGTGCCCTATATTTTTCAGTGATGTGGTTAATGATTTGCTGATGTGTAAGAACCACATATATGAGACTATTGCCATCATCAGAAAACATAGCACATCCCTAATTTTGGAGTAGTTTTTCTTTTTTTGTTTTTTAATCTCTTCCTAATTATTAGATTGCTTGCTGCTGACAGGAGATTTTGCCTCTCACTATAGCATATGAAATATTGATAATGTTAATTACAGAGGAGAAGCATAAAAAAGATTAGCATTGGAATCATCACCCTTATTATTGGGAGAATAATGTGAAAAGCTCTCTGCTATATTTGCTCAAATTCTTAAATGCATTTGCTTTGCCTGTGCCCATACTTCTTTTGTGTTTGCTCTCTAAATATCAGAATGATCAAGCTCTAACTGATCGAGAGTTTGCAGAAAGTTGCATGAGCAATCAGTAGTCAGAGTAATGAAAGTTCATATTTTTACACGTGAGCATTTATGCTGGGAATGCTTGCACATTTATATTATTAGGGAGCAGAAAGAATACCAGAAGGTTTATTTGGCCAATCACAATTAAACTACGCAGCTTAACTTACAAATATCTGTGATCATTTCCGTTTTTAAAACCAAAACTTTAGAAAACTTTGGACACTGGCAGTGGGTTACTTGTGGCAGCAGACAGTGTTCCACCCCTACTCCTGTCCCACCCACCATGGTGATGAAGAACCATTATGTAGCCCTAGCAATGAGAGATGAAGAGAGGCAATATACCCCCAGGGATGGTAGGATCACAACCATCACACACAGGAGGAGACATAGGATAGTGGTGGTTGGGGACTTTCTTCTGAGAGGGACAGAAGCACCCATCTGTCACCCTGACATGGCATCCTGGGAGGTATGCTGCCTACCAGGGGCCCATATGTGAGATGTTATGGAGGGATTTGTCGAGAATCATCCACTCCTCTGACTACTACCTCATGCTACTCTTCCATGTGGGCACTAATGATAGCATGAGATGTGACCCTCAACAGATCAAAAGTAACTGCAGGGCTCTGGGAAAATGGGTGAAGGAGTTTGGTGCACAGGTTCTCTTTGATCCTTCTGGTCAAGGGTAGGGGCTTGGGCAGAGACCAATGCATCCTAGTGGTAAATGCCTGGCTGCGAAGATGGTGTAGCCAGGAGGGCTTTGGCTTCCTCGACCATGGAATGCCGTTCAAGGAAGAAGGACGCTAGGCAGAGATGGAGTCCACCTATCGAGGAAGGAGAAGAGCATATTTCGGACATAGACTGGCTAACCTAGTGAGGAGAGCTTTAAACTAGGTTTGAAGGGGGAGGTGACTAAAGTCTACAGGTAAATCAAAACCAGGGAGACCTAGGGGAAGAGTCAGAACATGGGGGGGACCCTGAGCTGTAACAACAGGGATAAAATCCAAACAAGAAGACCTGTGGCACTTTTGAAGACTAACAAATGTATTTATCGCATGAGCTTTTGTGGGAAGCTTACTTCAAAGCGTCTAAGTGGGATTTTCTCCCATGAAAGCTCATGCGATGAATACATTTTTCGTCTTTAAAAGTGCCACAGGACTCCTTGTTTGTTTTAACAGGAAAAAAAGAGAAACTAGTTGGAGCCGGGGGGGGGGGCGGAACAAATCAGTATCTTAAGTGTCTGTATACTAATGTGAGATGTATGGGGAATACGCAGGAAGAATTCAAAATGCTAGTATCTAAACACAACTATGAAATAGTTGGCATCACAGAGACTTGGTGGGATAATACACATGACTGGAATATTAATATAGCAGAGTACAGTTTGTTTAGGAAAATAGGCAGGGAAAAAAGGGAGGGGGTGTTGCTTTGTATATTAAAAATGTATATACTTGGACTGAGGTTGAAATGGAAATAGGAGACAGATATGTTGAAAGTCTCTGGGTAAAAATAAAAGGAGTAAAAAATTAATGATGTCATGGTAGAGGTCTACTACAAATCACCTAACCAGGAAGAAGGGATGGATGAGGCTTTTTTCAATCATTCACAAAATCAGCCAAAGCACAGGATTTGGTGGTGATAGGGGTATTCAACTACCCAGACATCTGTTGGGAAAACAACACAGCAAGGCATAGATTATCCAACAATTTCTTGGACTGTATTGGAGACAATTTTTTATTTCAAAAGATGGAGAAAGCTACTAGGGGAGAGGCCATTCTTGATTTGATTTTTGAGAATTTGAAAGTGGAAGGTAACTTAGGTGATAGTAATCATGAAGTGGTAGACAATTTCCAGAGGGGTAACTGTCTTAGTCTGTGTACAGCAAAAACAATGAGAGTCCTGTGGCACCTTAAAAACTAACAAATTTCTTCAGGCATAAGCTTTCATGGGCTCTAACCCACTTCATCAGATGCATTTGGGAGGTTGTCAAATCTCCATCATTAGAAGTTTTTAAGAGCAGGTTAGACAAACACCTGTCAGGGATGGTTTAAGAGGATACTTGGTCCGGCCATGAGTGCAGGGGACTAGATTTGATGAACTCTCATGGTTCCTATGATTCTATGAAAAACCTGCTAATTTAATAACAAATAATCAGAACACTGTAATCTTATGGATATTTCAAGAATCAGAAGAGGCAGCTAAATTAATTGTTTGCCAGACTATAGATGGCACTTTATTCCTAACTGCAATCTGTCTGCAGCTAATCCCAGCATATTCAAGAGCCTAGGCTAGGAACTTTTGTCTGCTACAGTGGGAAATGAGAGTTAATAGGAAATTTGTCATCAGAAAGGTAAAGGAAAGATTCTTTGGCAACCAAAATTTTCTCACTACTTCTGCATGATTCTGCAGGCCCTCCAGCTCCTCTCTCATGTTGTGTTTGTGGCTACCAATTCAGCATACACATCATTTTTAGGAAGCCTATGAAACTTCCTCTTGGCAATCTGCAATCAGCAGTAGCCTTCTCTTCTGTGTTTCTATTTTTAATCCTACCCTCTAACTCTGACCTTTATATCTCAGTGCTCTTCCCTGGTTAGGACTAATACAGAAAAACTTCGGGGACACACTCTGAGGATTTCAGGAGGAACTGTTTGATTGAGAGGTGAATAATGCAACCCCCCCCAAAAAATCCCCTTCAATGCACCCTACCTGGCTCCTGCTCTTAGCCTCTCATGCTTCCTTGGAAATTCTTGAAAATATATATATATTTTTTAAATTAGTGGGTGCAACATGTCTGCATCTGTAACTCTGACCCTCCTTGTTTTATGACAAATGTGTTATTTGGTTGCTGGCGTAATGGATGATTGATTCATTAAGTGGCTAAGCTTAAATATCCCATGTTTAACTTTATTTTTGCTTTAAACAGAACCCAATAATGGTCAGGAGAGACAGGACCAGTGAACAGGAAAAGAAAAGAAGGTAGAAAAAGAAATATAACATGAATAATGATTCAGAGTGCAAAACTGACATTACTGACTGGCTTTGGATTTATTTTTGTAAAGGGAATTGAGAACAGGGGGGAGAGATTCAACAAATAGATTAAGTATAATAGTATATTAGTGAATATAGGAATTAAGTTTTTTTAACTGTGAAGAACGAAAACTGCATAGTATTCTAGCCATAATTAATATGGCTGATTTATTTTTGTTTAGAAAAATGTCTGCTTTAGTTCTTAGGTCCTGATTCTGTAAGGTATTCAGGTAAATGTGTAACATTAACAGTGTGGATACAATCCTTTGAAGTAAATTGAATTAATCATATCCGTCAGTTCCTTCCAGAATTAGGTCTTAATGCAATTGTCCTGGGGGGGAGTGTTCTGGGTAGAAGAAGGAGATCTGCTTAAATTACAAGGGAAGAAAGGGTTGTCAAATAGAGATGTTTACAGAACCTCAGCATTCACAAGTTACGCCCCTCCTCACTAGATACTTAGGCTAAAACCCCAACTGAGAAAATCCCAAGGATGAGGAGGGGATGAGCTTGAGATCTTTACTTTGAGGAAAACTGTTGGTTATGTGATGTTGTAGAGCAAGACAGACAGAGCCCTGTGGCACTTTGAAAGACTAACAGATTTATTTATCGCATGAGCTTTCGTGGGAGAAAATCCCACTTCGTCAGAAAAATCCCACGAAAACTCATGCGATAAATAAATCTATTAGTCTTTAAAAGTGCCACAGGACTCTGTTGTCTGGATATATTAAAGCATTGGGTCTGAATGTGCCAATGTCATGCATGTGGAACTACCACAGGAGTTTTGAGTACAGATCGATAGTATGATTAGTGTTTGATTTATAAATCATGGTCTTATAGTTATGTGAAAACATTCTGGCTTGTAATTACTTCATCAAAATTAGGATACCTTCTCCACAGCTGGCTTCTAAATGATGACTTACTGCTCTTTGCACTAGTGATGCTCTTATAGGTTTATAGGTGCAATTTTAGTTTCACTCATATACTTTTGGTTTTATCTACAGAGTACTTAAAGGCATATTTTACATTTGTGGTCTTTTAGCACACAACGGCCACCATCTGGATAACAAACAGACACTCCTTTTGCTCTGCCCCAAAGAGCTTACAAGCTAATTAAGATGAGGAAACAAACAGGTGTAACACACATCAGAAGGAAGAGGTGAAGGATGCTGACTGAGTTATCAGTTTACAAATATTAGAAGTCCCTATCTGAGCTTCACTGGTGTTGGAGAACAATGAGAAAATGCGAGGAAGGAACTCAGAGCAGACAAAGTCTTATTGTGAAAGATAATTCTGCCATACCCTGATTCCTTCATTCTTTCCACACATGGATTCACCAACATGCATTATTTTGCTACAATCCAAGTTTCATAACCTACAAGCCACATGGCAACACTTAACTGTTTCACCAATAATTTGGATGGTGTTTTGGGGTGATAGTGGAACCGCGTAGGGGAGTAGTGTGGGCGGATAGGAACCAATTTATTTTGGAGGGTGGAAAGGTTCTTCATTTTAATTGACTTGTTTCTTTTGATTTATTGATGGGGTTTTTTTAGTTCTTTTTTAAAGAGAAGAGGTGGCTTTTGAAAATATAAATAGTCTTCGACTGGCCTGTATTTTCCCTTATAAATCTACCCTCTGGCTATGTAGCAACAAAACTCATTTAATCTGTTCTCATAGCCACTGTGGCTATTCAAAGAAGTCAACTATGCCAGCTCAGGATTTGGTGATGGTATCTCTTTTAATAATTTTTTATTCACTTTTTTTCAGATATACCAGTCAAAAGAGGAAGCCATAGATGGTTCATGAACTTTCTAATAGGATATCAGGCCTTTTGTATGTAGGTTATCAGTGCAAATTCCTGCCACATTAATACAGACACAAAATCTAATGAGTACTTTGGGCCCAGGTGAAATAAATTGTTGGACAAGGCAAGTGTCCAAAATAATTGCCAGTTAGCATTAGTTGTTACTAACTACCAACAATAGGTGTAATAAGCCAAGACTGAATCATGGAGACTACCCTCTTGCTGTTATGGCTAGTTGTACTTGAAAAACATGAGCATGAAGCTAGAAAGCCTGCACTGCTGTGGCCCATGTTGTGCCTATTTCTATAGATGAATAGAGGACTTCATTGTCCCCAGCTGTCACTCTGGCACCATTCACCAAAACATCATTTATTTGTTCACGGGTGGTTCATATGGTTAAGGTGCTCCATTTTTCTCTGTAAATTCACCACTAAAATCAACATAGATTCATTTCATAAACTGTCAGACATAAGAATAATTTTGTAGTTAATGCAGTGGATTGAGATTTGGATGCTCTTGGTTCAGTTCCAGACTCTACTTCAGATGTCCCTTGGGATCTTGGGTAGACCTGATAATCTCTCTATGCAATAGTTCCCCATCTGCAAACTTCCCCCAAACTTTCCCCCCAAATTTCCCTTGTCTTTTCTATTAGATCAAAAGCTATTTGAACAGGGACTCTCACTTACTATGTGTAGATACAGCTCCTTGCACAATGCATCCCTGGTCTGGTTGGAGCCTCCAAAGCACTTGCAGTAATCAAATAATAAATATTTTGAAAGGGGGACCTTTGGGTTTCTTAAAAGGAGACAAATGTGTTTTAAAGAGTATTGACTGGGGAAATGCATATTCTAGGTTCCCACATTTTCTTTTTATTTATTTGTTAGTTAGTTTTGTTTAGTTTCCTGCAGTTCAGAGCTGGTTGATAGTGATGAGGATAACAAGTTTTAGAAGTAGGGCTGATGTGACAGCACTCGATGTGTTAACCACTGAAAAGAAACTTTTGGCCCCTCCAGCTGCATTGAAAATATTCTGCAATTTCGGCAGCTCTGAAAGCAGTAGTTGATAAATAACACTTTCTGTTCACGTGAGATTTATAACGTAGGATAACAGGTACAATAATATCATTGAGAAGAAAAAGAAAAATCATCCCACATTACTGATCTGGATGTTCAGGGTTATACATTGTGCTATTCCACAGATAATCTCTTTTTAAATAGTTTTAAATTTGATTTTTGAGTGAGAGACTTGCTGTACAGCTACACTGACAGAGAAAACAAAGTTTTCAGCTCTGCTATTTTATTTTATCACCTCTTGGGGCAGGAAAAAGCTGCACTTTAAACTGGATAGCCATTAAAAATTATTTTCTCTACCTGTAGAAGCATGGTTACAGAAAATATTATAAATAAGGCAGACTAACATTAAAAGAATTGTACAAAAGAGTAAGCCATCCTCCTGAAAAATAAGAGTTGTGTCATATACTTAGCTAACTTGTCCTACTGCTTCTGGTTAGTTAGAATCAGTTTCTATGGCTGTATTAATTAACAAAGCAAACACTTCTCCCTTTCTCTATAGGGGGCCTCTTGTAGCATCAGTTGGAATCCATCGTTGTACAGAGTGGTGTTGTAGCTGTGTTTGTCCTAGGATAGTAGGGGCACAATGTGGGTGAGGTACTATCTGTTATTTGTCCAATGTCCATTGGTAAGAAAGATGAGCTTTTGAGCTTGCACAGCACTCTTCTTTAGGTCTAGGAAACTTACTCAGTGTCAGAGCTAAAACCAAGATGGAACAGATAGTTTAGCATAAATAGTTCACATATATTTCAAGGGGCTATGCAAAGTGAAGAGATGCATTAACCCCCTTTCAGTCATATGGAGGAAAGGAGGGGGAGGAGAAAGCAACTGGAGTGGTTGCTAGTGGGTTATAGATAGTTGTAATAAATCCAGTGTTTCTATTCAGTCTATGATTTTAGTGTCTAGCCAAGTTATGAATTTAAGCTCCAAGGCTTGTCTTTAGAAAGATTTGTGCATGTTTCCTTTGAGGATGAGTTCTGATAGTCAGATATAGTATGATAACTTTTGAAAAGGTCTTCACTTACAAGTGATTTGGTGGGTTTTTTTTTTTTTGTCTATTTTCTTGTGAGAGTTCATCTGAGGGTGTAGTGACTCTCTGGTTTCACCCACACAGTTGCTTTTGGTGAATTTAGTGCACTAGATGAGGCACGCCACATATTTTGTTAGGCGTGTGTAGGACCATTGATCTTTTAAGGTGTGTTGGGGTGATTGTTGATCACTATAACAGTGGATATAAGTCTGCAGGTTTTGAATTTGTTATTCTGACAGGGTCTGGTGCTATATTGAGTCAGGGTGTCCTGGTCTGTTAGGAGTTTGCTTCTGATGATGAGTTTGGAGAGATTTTGATTTGTCTAAAGATAAGAAGAGGGGACTTGGGAAAGATTTCCTCCAGGATGGGATCTTATTGAGTATGCATTGTAGCAGTTTGAAGATAGACCACATGTGTTCCAATGGTAATGGAAGTTGACAACTAGGAATATGCAATCAGAGGGAGTATTATTTCAGTATGGTAGCAGGTTATCTCGGGGTATTTGGGTGGACCATTTCATGATGTGATCCATTCCTCTGATGAAGTATCTTTCTTTGAAGGTGGTTTTGTGTGTATTAAAATGTATATCATGGTTCTTCTTGTAGAGCACATTCCGGCCATTTCATCTTAAACTAACCTGTGGAATATGTGTTAACTACTTATGCTAAACAACCTGTTTCATCCAGCTCTGACTTTGAGTACGTTTCCCAGACCTGAAGAAGAGCTCTGTGAAAGCTTCTTGCTCACTGTAACAGTGTCCAGCCTACGGCGTTCAGTGGCCTCCTAGCCCTCAGGCAGGGCGGGGCAGGCAACACACCAGAGTCGGTAGCCCCCGGCCCTCAGGCAGGGCGGGGCAGGCAA
>ML685796.1:14387989-14412046 GCA_007922175.1 Pelusios castaneus
AGAAACCCCTGGGTTTCCTGATCAGCTGGAGCACTGGCAATTGCTGATGCCGCAGCTGGAGCACAGGTCTCAGGGAGAAAGGAGCCCCACGCTCCCTCCTGGCCGTGACCGCTAGCCGGCGCTCTAAACAGCTGGAGCGCGGCACTGGCCAAGGGAGCCCCGGGCTCCTTCGCAGCCGGACCAAGCGGTCGCGGCCAGGAGGGAGCGTGGGGCTTCCTTCTCACCGGGACCTGAGTGGTCCCGGCAAGAAGGGAGCCCTGAGGTCCCTTCTTGCTGGGATCCCCGCTCCAGCTGCACGCTGCTGATCAGCTGGAGCGCGGGTCCCAGCCCGAGCTCCAGCTGTTCAGCAGTGGGCAGCGGGAGCGCAGGTCTCCAGCTCTCCCTCCTTGTTGGGACTGCAGGGTCTTGGCTTGGCGGGAGCATGGGGCTTCCTTCTCCCCAGTGTCCACACTCCAGCTGCCCAGCAGCTGGAGCACGGGTCCTGGGGAGAAGGAAGTGAGCCCCGCAGTCCCTTCTTGCTGGGACCTGAGTGGTCCCGGCGAGAAGGGACCCATGCCCTAAGTTGACTAAGTCGACTTAGGGCTACCCCACATCTACACTGGCTTAAGTCGACTTAAATAGTCGACTTAAGCCTCAAAGTCGAGTTTATAACAGGTGTTATAAAGTCAACTTTGAATTTCCTTAAGTCGACTTAAGCAGCTGCTTAAGTCGACTTAAGGAAACTGTAGTGTAGACGTAGGGTAATTAAGTTGACTTAAGCAAGCTTAAGTCCACTTAAATTTCAAGTGTAGACGCACCCCTAGAGTCCAGCTATCCCATGCTTCCCTGGAGAGCTGAGAGACTGGACCCCTCTCCCAGTTGGGAATGGGGCAAGAAGCTTCTTGCCCTGGGGAGTGGAGTCTAGCTACCCTGGCTGTTTCTCACTTCCCTTCTCCCCAGGAGCCAGGGGAAGCTGCCTGGGTCTTCTCTCCCCTTCCTGTTCCATGCTAGGAGCCAGGGAAGTTGGGGATGTGAGACAGCCCATTGGCTGCCAGTCTCTCAGCTCCCCACAATGCCACTCTTAGGTGGGTGGAAGTAGAGCCGTCCCTAGGGGGGAGCAAACCGGGTGATCGCCCCAGACCCCGTGGTTACGTGGGCCCTGCGCTGTCCCACTCCCAGTGGGGCCGTGCGGGTCCTGCACTGCAGCCTCCCATGACCACACTTTTCCCTGCTCCCCAATGCCTTTGTCAGGGAGCCGAAGGCAGCAGGGCAGGCCAGGAGCACTAAGCCCGGCCTCTGGGCTAGCCCTCCCTGCCCCTGGGGCAGAGCAGGCAGGTAGGCCCAGGGGCGGGGCAGGTGGCTGGGGCCCGCCTCTGGGCTGGCCTCCCCATGCGGCCAGGGCCAGCCCTCACCGGTGGCTGCAGCAGCCTAGGGTCCCGGCTGCGGGGCCGGAGCCAGCTTCCTGATGGCGGCCTCAGCCTCCCCGCCCAGGCTGGCTCCCTGGGGGGGTGGAGCGGGCTGCCTCCCCTCCACTGTGTGGGGGGGGGGGGCACCTAGGCCAGTTGGCCCTGGGCCCTGCTCCCCCCATGGGACAGCGCTGGGTGGAAGTACTCCTGGTGAGGACACATTCCACAGACCCAATGATGGTAGTAATTAATGTGGTGTCTGTCGACTTATCTTTGTAGTGTAGAGAACTCTTAAGGTGGTTGAAGAACATATAATGAAGCTAAATGTTTGTCTTTCTACAGATTTAAGAAGACAGTTGGTTTCCAACAGATATCAGTGTGTCCATTGATTTAATATATTGTTCTTCATTTTAGTAATATTTTTTTAAAGAGTATCTACTTTCATAATGAGGACAGACTTTGATTGGGTTGTCCCATTAGAAAGACTTCTTATTGTATTAAGAATCGAGTATTGGAATCTGGTGTTTTATAACTTCTATTGTCAGAAGTGTGGTTAGATTTCCCTACGAATTAGGCTATGGACATTCTTCTGCTTCTGGGGGGAATCAGGCAAGGGCAAGAAACAGATGTTAAAAGTGGATGAGCTCCAGTTTTGCACTGGGGCATGGAAGATCCTCAACAATTCAGGCCTACCTTGTTGGCATGCTATATTTTAGAAAAAAAATCATTATTTTGTCTTGCTTTTTAGAAAATGTTTTTGTCTGTAATAATAGATTCTAATTTTCCATGCCAGAATACTCACAAGCTCCAGAGGAGTAGCCATATTTTTTAATTTCGGCAAGACAAACAAGGGGTCCTGTGGCACTTTTAAAGACTTCCCTATCTTAAATGTCATATAGCCCAAATTCTTGAAAATATCAAAATGCAACAGCCTGTAAAAAAATCACCAAATGGTAAACAGATAGCCTCCAAATTTTGGTGTAAACAAAAAAAGAATTGTGATTGGAATCGTATAGCTAATGCCAGTTATCTACGTAGAACTTCAAAATATTATTCTAGCCCTGTATAAATAGTGTTTTTAAAAATATACAGAACAAGGGTACATATAATTAATTAAATGATTAATAACTACATTTAATATTTTATAATATAAATTAAATTAAATGATAAATGGTAACTTAATTAAATTACCATTAAATTAAGCATTTAATGATGATTAAATGGTTTTTTATTTATTTAATTAAATTATTCTCCGAAAAGCTAAGCTTTGCCATTTTTTTTTCAGTGACATCAGCAAATCTTTTGAACTCACTCCTGTCCATTTTGTGGCAAGGGGGACTACGCCTTTTAATGACTGAGCTTCTCTAACACAGTCTGAATGTGATGCTGTGACAATCTTGTTATGTGATGCTCTGTGCAACTGAATACAGAATAAAGCAGAGCTCTTGCGAGCAACTTGATCACTGAGTGATCTCTTCAGAGAGGTAGCTATGTTAGTCTATTTCAACAAAACAAACAAGGAGTACTGTGGTACTGTTAAAGACTAATAACTTCATTTATTGCATGTGCTTTCATGGGCACAATTCCACTTCATCAGATGCATGAAATGGAAAAAAAAAAAGCATGTTAGGTATAAGTATATAGATACAGAGAAAGGTGGGTCACAATGTTAAACATTCTCAGTAATGATGGCAGAGGGTGTAGAGATAGTGAGGAATATTTTGGAGGGTAAAAAAACCAAGTTCAAGATTTATGCTGAGATTTGGATCAGCTTTTATTTTATCCAGACCGCTTCATGGACCTGTAATAGGCAAGAGGTGAATAAAATACAGTACTAAATGAGCACCCTAGAATTACATCGAACTTTCTCAAACTAGTTAAGCCAATTTTGATTGCCTGTCATTTCCTTCCAAAAAGACAGGAGACATATACCCTGTGTCCTGGATATATAATTTATATTGTAGTGATGTTTATTTTGGAGTTGACACTAAGAATTTTTTTAAAAAGACATATGACTGGTTCATGGAAAAAATATTTTAATATTCAGCCTCTCTAGCCTAGCTTTTTTAAAAAAAAGCTGGTGATCTCACCTCCTTTCAGCGCTGCTGGAATTGCCTTCTAAAGACATCTGTTTTCTCATTCTCTGCTAAAAAAGTATATATGATTCATAAAAGTGAGAGAGAGCTTTTAGGGGTTCTTTCATTGCTAACATCTGAAATATTTGTATGTTATAAAATGTTATAAAAACCGTTCAAGGACAATAAAGTACAAGGTGTCCTTTGACTTCATTCAGAGTTTTATTTTCAGGTTGAATTTTAGTCATAAATACAAAAAAAGTTATAATATTTGTGTACAAG
Organism: Pelusios castaneus; assembly: GCA_007922175.1. Classification (NCBI taxonomy): domain Eukaryota; kingdom Metazoa; phylum Chordata; order Testudines; family Pelomedusidae; genus Pelusios; species Pelusios castaneus. The sequence goes on from ML685796.1 coordinate 14,391,732, forward strand.
TGTCCTTGAAATGTTTACTGAAAAAGTAAGGCTGTGGAAAATTTATGTTGCCACCAACTTAAGACAGTACAGTGGAGACTGGTATATAAAAAAGTCCTGTTCTCAGTAAATATATTTGCCTCTTGGCTGGCTGGCATTGTGCATGAATAGAAAACCACTTTTTTTCAGAATTGTAGTTGTTTAATATTTTGTGAGGGTTATGGGAGAGTGTGGGTGGTTTACAGGTCATGTTTCCCATATCTTTTATTATTCTTGTTGCTCCCCAGTTTGTACACATCTTTGTTAAAGAGGGGTGCAGAGAACTGGACAGAGTGCTCCGGCTGAGATCTCACCAGCAGCTAGCTAAGCAGAACAATTACCTCCTGTGTCTTAGATATTGCCCCCCTGCACTCGAAATGTTTGGGGAACACCATATATCCAATCAAATAATGGAAATAGGAAAAAGAATTTGTAGTGTATTCAGCTTGCTTTCCCAGGTCAGGACTGACATGAAATGTCATGATGCTATACAACACAAACCATGTTTTTCTGTGTGCAGGCTAGGTAGCAACAGTGTTTATTAGCGCCTAGGACTCTCAGGGAATCTTCTTTCTTTATTTTCACCTTCTTCATTTGCCCTCCAAGGGAAGTGACTCTAGAGAATAGGTTAGGGAAAGGAAGTAATTGAGCCAATTAAAAATGACATCAAAAGAAGCAGGTATCTGCCAGCAAACCCCTAAAGCTTCTTTTTTGCTAGAAGAACAAAAAGTAAGAATAAAAGTCAATTTATTAATATTGGTATTTAAAGTAGGAATACTACAAATAATAGAATAACTTTAAATACTGTGAGTTCAAAATATTAATATTTCATCTGAGTGGACCTCCTGTAAATACGTAAGTAAAAAATGGTTACCACATAAACAGTTTAGAAAAAAATAAATTCTTACTATAAATAATGGCATTACATTACAGGCATTTAAAAAAATCAAGATACTCTATGGCAAGTGAATCTTATATTGTTGACATTTAACACTTGTAATAAATTGGAGATCTGAAATCAACAAGATGAAATAAAATAAAGAAACTGCAAAGTATTACACTGAGGTAGGAAAAATCAAATGCACAATTACAAACTAAGGATTAACTGGCTATGGAGTAGTACTGCAGGAAAGGATTGGGGAGTTGCCAATAATGTGATGCAACTCCAAAAAAGGTTAATACAATGCTGGGTATATTAACGGGTGCAATATCTGAAACATGGGAAGTAATTGTTCAGGTCTTCTTGGTGCTGGTGAGGCTTCCGGCCATGGAGCACTCTCTCCATACTTGAAGCAAGATGAATAAAAATCAGGGAGCAACAAAAATAATAAAAGATATGGAAAACACAACCTGTGAAAATAAGTTATGAAAAGCAGAAACAGTTATTCTTCAAAACAGAAAACTCAGTGGGGACCTGATAATAGTCTTGAAATATGTTAAGGGTTGTTTTATATAGTACCATTGATCAATTATTCTCCATGCCCACTAAAAGTAGAGCAAGAAGTAATTTTAAGTCAAAATTTAAATTTAAAGTACATCTTAATTTGCAGCAAAAGAGATTTAGGTTAAATATTAGAAACTATAAAAGTAGCTAAGCACTGGAATAAGTTACCAAGAGAGGTTGTGGACCCTGTCACTGGAGGTTTTAAGAAAGATGTTAGAAAACACCTGTCAGGCATGGTTTAGGTTTACTTCGTCCTGCCTTCCACACAGAGAGATGGACTATGTGGCCTCTCACAGTCCCTTCCAACCCTATATTTCTATGATTCTAAGATCCTAAATATAGAAATTTATACTTACCTGTTCGGTGTTTCATTATATGGTAATCAAAAGTTTAAAAAATACTACAATTTTAATCTCCAAATTAAAATTCTATTACTGTGCATATAATTTTGAGAGTAATAGACTGAATCACCACAGCTATACCCAATAAGTACTGGGCACATCTGAGAAGAAATAAAATAATACTTTGTATTTCTCTAGTTCTGGGAGAAACTATTTCCCTTCTCCCGGTACTGTATGTTTTAGGGCTGCCTTAAAGTACAGTAGACTGCACAGTTTCTAAAAGGCTATTAGGTTGGCAGGGACCTCTGGGGCATGAGGTTTCTGCCACACTTTCATCATGCCCCATTTGCTGGGAGTTTGGGATGAGGTGGCAGAGAGTCTTTAACTCTCTTCTCTTAGGTCAGTTTCGTGACGCCAAAACATACACCTTGTGCATCCTATACCTCAGTAGATGGCTCTAGAACTGTATCTAATGTAGTATATTTTTAAGACTACCCCCCCATCTGTATTTGTATTGGTTTATGCATTTGATAGCTATAATGTTAGTGTCTTCAACAGACTCCATATTATTTTTCCAATCACTTTATGATACTACCTATGGCAGTCTTTTTCTCATGACGCATATATAAACTTATATGATAATATTTAAATTAGATAAGTCGATAATGTAAGGGCTATAGGCTATAAATAGGGATGGACAAACAAATTCAGATAAAACCAGAATTTACATAACTTTTATCCAAGTTTTTACAAGACTGGAATTGAATAGTTTTGAGGTTCGAAAAAAGGTAGTTAATTTTCCATTCTCATTTGTATATGTCTCTCAGATTGTTAATTTCAACTGATGATAAATCTCCACAGTTTTTTAAAATTATTTTCAATCATGCTGAAACCAGCTTATAAGTTAAGTAGAAATAGAACCCAGCTCTCCCTGGGTAAAAGGATAATGATAAGGTCAGAAGCTTCTTTGGAGCGGAGGGAAAAAAGGCAATGCTTTGCAAATCTCTTGCTGCCAAAGTTGAACAGAGTGCACCTATATTATGTTAAGACACTGTATTTAGTGCTTTCAACACAGTATAGCTCAAGAATTTGATAAAATAAGGTGAACATTCAAGGATTGCCGATTGCTGAAGCAACAGACTTAAAGGCTATTCCATTATGGTTTTGCAAAAGGACAGCCACTCTAACATTTTACAGTTTGATCTTTAACAAGCTACACAGTTTTGTATATTTGGGTAATTCATTTAAAAAGTCATAGACATGTGAAGGCTAAACACTTAGTGCAAATAGTCCCAAACTAATTTTCTCATCCCCAGAAAAAGCAATCTTCTGTTCAGCAGGCTTCTGCAAATCTGTTTCTTCTGCATTTCTTTTTCTTCTTGAATGCTCAGTTTTTGAATTATATGTTCCACATAAGCACATCTATGGATTGGCTTCAATGAGTCTTGCATCTAGCTCATTCTTGGAGATATTCTACACTAAGCCCCTACTTCTGAGTCATATTGGGTCAGATGATATCTTACAAATATCTTACAGAGGTGCAAATTTTTACCAACAACATTTCCTTTCCTTTATAATGAGCCCTAAATATCAATGGGGAAAATAATCCCACAGCTACTAAGGCCTGGACTACACTCACCACCATTTTTGTTGGCAGTCGAAAGAAGATATGCAAGCTTTGTAAAACAACTTCTACTAACCCCTACTTACTGTGGCAGTTCCACTGTACCAAGTCAAAGGGAAATGCCCTCTCTTTGACTCAGTCCCACTCTTTTTCAGTGGGTGGGCTTACCAGGTCCACTTCCCACTCAATGGATTGGGTCTTCACTGACCTGCTCAATTGATCTGGAAAGATCAAACGGACATGATGAATTTTGCCACCGTCAGTATATACTTGGCCTAAGTTTGCAGGTAGTTCAGAATGATAAATATGTCAGAACAGGTAGGTTACTCCTCCTTGCATTTCATACAAGAACTTTTTCTCAGTCTAGTTCTAATTCACAACGTGTCTCTCTCTCTCTTAACTAGCTGAGATATGATAGCAAATCTGGAAGTGTGTCCTGTTTGGTTTTTATCATCTGATTGTTCATCCTTTCAATTTAAATGGAGGCTCTCCTCTGATAATTAACTGTGTGCAAAGTGGTATTATAGGTTTCATTTACTTGTTGATTCTCAGAGTACCAAATGTAATAGTTTTACAAGTACAAACCTTTTTCTTTTTTTCCCTAATGATTGTTCTGCTCCTTAAATGGGGGGTAGGGGGAGAGGGAAGGCATTGTCTGGCTTGCTGGGGAAAGAGATATAGTACTTTAAGGGAGATAGAGAGGCATGGTTGCTGTTGCAGAGTGGGTCTGTGTGGTGTCACTGATGCGCGTGTGTGCGCATGCGTGCACACAGTGCCTGGAAGGAAAGACAGTAGATAAAAGGACAAACATGGACTCTTGGGTTGACAAGGCTAGAAGGTATGTGAATCAGCAGGTTGCCAAATTCATAAGAATTATAGGGGTGTCAGTAACTTTGCATCCTGACCTAGCACATGGGGCACCAGAATTATTTAGGGAGCATGGGGTTTATCTGTTAGACTTTGGCACAAACATGCTTTTGGCAGATACTAAAAAGGGCATTAGGAGATGTCTTGAACTCGGCTGGGTATGAGGGAGACAGGCACATCCTGGTGGTGGATATCCAGTGTAGATAACATAAGGAGGGGCTATGATGATTAGTTACATGGTTTGGTAAAGGATCTATAGGAGCAGCAGAAGAGGGGCAGGGTCAGGGCCGTCCCTTGTGGGGGGGGCGGTGGCGGCGAATGGGGTGATTGCCTCAAGCCCTGTGATTATGTGGGCCCCGCCCCGCTGTCCCCCCTACACTGCTGTGCTTTGCCCTGCTTCCTGCTGCCTTTGGCAGAGCAGCTGTCCCAGGGGAGGGGCGAGTGCATGGGGCCCAGCCATTCTGGGCTGGCTCGCTGGCCTCTATCTCCCCAGTGCAGGAGATGGGATGCCAGAGGCCCTGCACAGGCCAATTGGCCCTGGGCCCTGCCCCCCTTAGGGATGGCCCTGGGCAGGGCACCATTTCTGATTTTTGTGAAGGGTGTGGAGATCTTAATTGTGATTCCAGGGACTACTTAGGCACCTGACAACTTTAGGGTTTTTACTTTTAATAACTTAACAATTAGCTGACAGGAGCACTGTTTCTAATTCTTATATAAAGGAAGAAAATTAGACCCACTCACTTCTAGTACTATAATTGTTCTAACATCTTGTGTCAAGTCACTTAAGGGACAATAGTTAGATTTAAGATTTTAATGTATGTTCTTACTTTGTTACAAACTCTTGAATAGAACAATTGAAACAATTACGGAAAAATCTCAATTACTTTCTACCATTTAGGCTGCTAACTTTTTGCAATTCACCAAGCTTGGAATAGATCATTTAAATTTTTGAAACATCATTCTACAGCAAGGCCCTATCACTTTATACTGCACTTGACTGGAGTTTTCGGGGTGTTACCATCCTACAAATAATAGACTAGCAACTGACCTTAAACAGAAATAAAATTGGTACTTTCAAGTCACTTCAAAGTATTACCAACTTCAAATTTTCAAAAATCATGAGTCAGGCTCACCAAAAATCACAATATTGGCTTAAAAATCAACAGATTATGTAAAAACAATAGAATTGGTGTTTTTGTATTTGCTTTCTGCTCTTTGGTTATGTCTACACTTGCTAAAACTAGTTTGAATTAGTTAGTTCAAAGTAACTAATTCAAACTAATTTTAGTTAGTTTGAATTAACTTAATTCGAACTAGCATGGCCATACTAGAATGCTAGTTCGAAATAAGCAAGCACTTGCTTAGTTCGAATTAGGGATCCCCATTCATTTCAATGACCGGTTAATTCGAACTAAGAAATGAGTTCGAATTAACATGGCCACATTGGTTAATTCGAACTGGTTAGTTCGAAATAACCCCTTAGTTCGAATACCCTATTCGAATTTATTAGTTCGAATTAAGGAAGCCCTTAATTCGAACTAACTAAAGCCTAGAGTAGCCATGGTTTTAGTTAGTTCGAATTAAGCCTCCTTAATTCGAACTAACTTGCCAGTGTAGACATAGCCTTTGAGTCTTTAGGATACACTCGAATCCCATTTTGAAGCTTTTTCCATAACCCTAAGGGCTATAAACTTACTTTTCTGTTAAGAATGAAGGTTGACATTATTACAGATGGTGCCCAATGAATAATGCAAATCATGGCCATAATTGTCGTCTTTATGGAGTCTGTGGACGCAATTTCTGTTTTTTTGTTCTGGAATTGGTCTTTATTCAGCTGAAACCCTAAGAATTTGAATAAGCATATCTGATATCTTTTTCATTCCTTCCTTTTCTCAAACTCAGAACAAAAAATGACAGAACAATAGTTTTCAGTTAAAATGTAAAATTTCATAGCAGCCATTGCTCTACAACCCAACATAGAGCAGACTGAGCTATCCCTTGGAAGTGAAATAATCTACTCTCATCCGAGTCTCGTTCTCTCTTTATCCTTCCTGATATCTGTGCTGCTTTCCATGTTGCTTTCCATGGGACTATTTTCTAAAGTCTCAGAGAACTGACTTTCTTAGAGTTGCTCCCATCTATCAGAGTCCTGTGGGTTTTTTTTCCCCCAGCATGCAGCAGATATCTTGGTCCAGGGAGTAGGGAGCTAGCCCCGATAGACCTGGGTTCTACTTCCCCTTGGGACTTCCTATATGACCCCAGGCCCACGCAAAGGTTTTTAGGCACCCAAAGACGCAAGTAGACATCTAGTAGTGTTCACAAAACACCTAATCTCCTAAACACTTTTGAAAATCCCAGTAGGTGCCAAAAATCTAGCTCTTAGTCTCTCTGGGTACATTTACACTAGCAAATTAGGTCGATTTAAGCAGGCTTAAGTCGACTTAATTTACTCAGGGTCCACACTGGAGTTTCCTTAAGTCGACTTAAGCTGTTGCTTAAGTTAACTTAAGGAAATTTAAAGTTGACTTAATAAGACCTGCTTTTAAGTTGACGTTAATGCTTAAGTCAACTTCTTAAGTCGACAACTTCTTAAGTCGACAGTGTGGACTAAGTCGACTTAGGGCAGGGGAAAAAGGAAGCTCCTTCTCCCCAGGAAGCTGCTAGCAGCTTGTCCTGGGGAGAGCCAGTCCCGCGCAGGATGGGCTCTCCCCAGGACAAGCCCGCTAGCGGCTCATCTCGGCTCCTTTCTCCCTGGGACCCCAGTGGTCCCGGGGAGAAGGGACCACGGGGCTTCCTTCTGGCTGGGACCCCAGTGGTCCCGGGGAGAAGGGAGCGTGGAGCTCCTTTCTGCCTGGGATGTGAGTGGTCCCAGCTAGAAAGGAGCACGGGGCTCCTTTCTGCCAGGACCCCAGCAGTCCTGGCCAGAACGGAGCCCTGCAGCTCCTTTCTGGTTCAGACCATGCTCAAGCTGCTGGAGCAGCGCTGTGCCGGCAATTGCCGGTGCTTCAGCAGCTGGGGAGCCCCTGGAGGTTTCCCAGCAGCTGGAGCAGTGCTGTGCTGGCAATTGCCGGGCTCCAGCTGCTGGGAAACCTCCAGGTGCTCCGCAGCAGCTGGAGGGCCGGCAATTACCTGCACGGCACTGCGCCAGCTGCTGGAGCGCTGGCAATTGCTGGCACAGCAGTGCTCCAGCTTCCGGGGAGCCCCTGGAGTCTCCCCAACAGCTGGAGCGTGGTCCCAGACAGAAAGGAGCCGCAGGGGGTCCCGGGCAGAGGGGAGCCACCTGCTTCCTTCTGGCCGGGACCCAGGGGTCCTGGCAAGAAGGAAGCCATGGCTCCCTTTTTGCCGGGACCCGCGGGGGTCCTGGAGAGAAGGGAGCCCCGCGGTCCCTTCTGGCCAGGACCATGGGGACCACTAGAAGGCCTCCTAGACTCGCCAAAGGAGCCTCGCCTCCTCCTGGACCTAACTAGTCGACTTAGAGAGTCTAGTATAGACTCTCTAAGTTGACTTAGTAAGGCCGGGTTTAAGTCGACTTATTGTCCTGTGTGGACTCTCTAAGTCGACTTAATAAGGTCACCTTAAAGTCGACTTAGTAAAGTCGACTTGGTAAAGTCAAACTAAATTTTTCAGTGTAGACATAGCCTCTGTGGCTCAGTGCCCTGTCTGTACAATGGGGTTAACAGCTCTTTCTTGTCTTAAGCACCCTGTGTCTGTAAACCAAATAATGACTCTTGTGCAGGGGCACAAACTGGAAGCAGATGCTCTCCTCTACAAAAAACTCATATTTCACTCATATTTTAAGAGCTCTTTCTGGGGTTAGAATGTCCCTGCAATCAGACTGCCTGTATAAAACTTGGGGGCTGGGGGAAGAAGCCCCCTCCTCCTGTCTAAATTGCACCCCTGAACACTTGGGAGGCTTGTGACTTGCGTGGCAGGGAGGAAACCCCACTTCCTTTATAGCCCATCTTATCCCTAGTTGATAGGAAGGATGGCAAGGTCCCTGCAGTGGGTTGGCTAAGGACCAGAATGGAAAAGTGGGGGCTGACAGAAGCCCCTGGGTAGATATTGAAATTACCATGGAGTTACCTGCACTGCACACTTTTATCTGCCAGGCACTCCCTAGACCTCTAATAATAAGGTTGCAGCCTGATTAAACCATAACCAGTGTCTCCTGTCCCTCTTCTGGTATAGTTGGGCAATTGCCAGCTCTGCAAACTCAGATATAAGAGCAGTATTGACTCTTTCCTTCTGCATCACCACAGGTTAAAAAAAATCTATAGGCCAAGGAAAACACTATATATAGAAGCATTCTCATTATTGCCTGAGAACAAATGCTGTGTTCAATTTAAACTAGAGTTGAAAAAAATAAGGAACAGATGTTGAAGAAATATTAATACTGAAACTTAGATTTTGGCATGTTAAAAGATGTTTCCATTGATAATTAAAAGGCCTTGCAGAATTGGTCAAACATGTTTCAATGAGTGACACCTGCTTTTTCCTTCAGATGACCTTATACAAGTGTAACTGATTAGAATGGAAATGCCATGCAGTTTATAATGGACAAATAGGAAGTGAATTCAGTTTACAACCTCTTCACTGTGTTGTACTGCAGGATAAGAGGAGTAAAAAGTAGTAAAACCCTTATTTTTGTTGACTGAAGTCAGCAGATCTCTACTAATTGTGCATCCAGCAGTCTCATATTGATTAAGGTGGTGTCATTTTTACACACACTCTTCAGAGTTGATCCTCACTGTAATCCCCAAAGCTGCCCACCTGGAAACTTCCGCACGCACTAAAATAAATAGAGGCAATACGTAAAAGGTGATACAGTGCCTATTTTTAAGCCTCTCATATTTACACAATGGAGTGCAACATTGTGACAGAGCAGAGGAGATAAACCGCTTCTGCTGGCCCTGGCCCAAGGGGCTGGAGCAGGTGCAGAGCTGATGAGGATGAGTGAGAGCCAGGATTAACAAAGTGTGGAGGAACAGCTGGGAGCCTGGACAGGCAACCACAGGTGTGGTCAAGACAAACAGTGAGTGTATGAAGATGAAGACACTGTTAGTCAGACTGCTGCTCGACTAGGAGGGTTCCAGAGCCCTAAACCTCTGAGCCTCTAGGACAGGGGTCCTCAAACTACGGCCTGCGGGCCGGATACGGCCCGCCAAGGTTATTTATCCGGCCCCCGCCCCTGCTGCGGCCTGCCCCATGTGTCTGGGGCAGCGGGGTGGCCGCAGCCAGGGCAGGCTGCCGGTCTCCCACCCACCGGCCGCCTCGACTTCCTGGCCCAGAGCCGACCCCGCCCCGCTCTGCCGACAGCGTCGGCCTCCCGGCACGGGGCCAGGATCAGGCTCTGTTGCCGGGGTCTGTCTGCCCTGCCGGGGCCACGTTCGGTCCCCGCCGGTGCTCCCTCCCAGCTGTGCAGGCTGGGCCGGGCTGGGGAGATTCAAATCTCCCGCCCTGAGCATGCGCAAATAGAGCGTGCTCAGGGCGGGAGCAGCCTGGCCGACAAGCAGCTCTGCCGGCCGTCCCTGTAGTTCCCAGCCTCCAGCCAGGTAAGGGGGCGCTGGAGGGAGGCCTGGAGAGGGGTGGGGGGGACAAGGAGACGGGCTGGGTTAGAGGGGTGGGGGTGGGGACAAGGAGACGGCCCGGGTTAGAGGGGTGGGGGTGGGGACAAGGAGACGGCCCGGGTTAGAGGGGTGGGGGTGGGGACAAGGAGACGGCCCGGGTTAGAGGGGTGCGGGTGGGGACAAGGAGATGGCCCGGTTTAGAGGGGTGGGGGTGGGGACAAGGAGGGACCCCCGCGCAGGCCGGCAGCCCCCACCGCCCCCTCCAGACCCCCGGGGCTGCTTCCTTTCTCTTTTTTCTCTTCCTCTTCCTTTCCTTCCTTTCCTTTTTTTCCCCTCTTTGTCTTCCTCTCCCCTGCCTTCCTTCCTCTTCTCTGCCTTCCTTTCTCTTCTTTCTTCCTTTCCTTTTTTTCTTTTTCTCTTCTTTGTCTTCCTCTTCCCTGCCTTCCTTTCTCTTCTTTTCTTCCTCTCCCCTGCCTTCCTTTCTCTTCCCTGCCTTCCTTTCTCTTCTTTCTTCCTTTCCTTCCTTTCCTTTTTTCTTTTTCTCTTCTTTGTCTTCCTTCCTTACTGCTCTTTCTCTCTTTGCTTCCTTCCTTTCTTTCTTTTTTTCTTTTTCTCCTCCTTCCTTCTCTTTTTTCTTTCTCTCCCTTCTTTTTTAAAACTTTTTAAAAATTATTTTTAAATAAAAACCTTTCTTAAAATTAGATTTCAATTCCAAATTCATTCCAATTAAATTAATTAAACACAATTAATTAATTCTATTTACAATCACTTTATCTTCAATTAATGCCTATAATTTCTGTCTTGTGAGTTTTCCCCAAAAATTTATTCTGAAAAAGTTTTTCACACGGCTTGAAAATTTTGCACACAAGCCACCAAACCTAGAGGGAACATTGGCTACTAGTTGCGTACACAACAGCAGGCCAGCAGGCTAACATCGGTCAGTCCCACACTCTGGACCTGGCCGGAGCCCACAGCACCAACAAAAAGTGTGTGGATGCATTACTGCCTGCCACCCAGTACCCAGAAACACAGGCCAGCAGCAGACGTGATAGCTACGCATTCACGTTTTTTTCTAATTATAATACGGCCCCCCAACAGTCTGAGGGACCGTGAACTGGCCCCCTATTTAAAAAGTTTGAGGACCCGTGCTCTAGGACGTGTGGGGCAGGAGTGGGGGGATCTAACTGTAAGCACCGTAAACAAATAAGCACAGGTGATGGCGAACACAATGGTGTGGTGAGTCTTTAGTGGAATCTCTAATACCCAGGGAGCAGACCCAGGGCTGAAAGTGGAGGGTCAGGTGAAGCGGTCCGCTACAAGCACATAGTGTAGGTTTGCCAACAGCATAAACCATATTAATGAGAGAATTACTATAAATTGCTGTAATGTAGGACTAGGTACATAAAATGTGTATATTTAGCTGCAAACTTATCTTGTGGTGTTGACATCAGTACTTTACCAGTATTATGTTGCATTGGACAAGTGTAGGGATGGGGGGTGGGCTTCAGTGCCCAGATTAAAGGGATTTGATCCATGGTGAATATAAGTCCTCAATATTTCTCATACCTTTTGTGTGGATGACCAAGTTAGTGATTGCACAGTGGGCTATAATGTAAAATAGGTTGGACCAATTAAAAAAAACCTTTTAAAAAAGGGCTGAAAGCAATCCTACCTTCAATATCCAATTTCCAAAGGGGTAGCCGTGTTAGTCTATTGTAGAAAAACAACAGAGTCCTGTGGCACTATTAAAGACTAACAGATTTATTTATCGCGTGAGCTTTCGTGGGAGAAAATCCCACTTCGTCAGATGCTTTGAAGATGGGAAACTTACAGAATGGGAGGTACTGTAGTTTTAAGAATGCTTGATAGAGATCCTGAAGCTGTCTGTCTCTGACTAAAGGATCAGAGCAAATCCGGTTGTATCTTACAGTACCCACCCGCCGAAGTGAAGAAACAAATTGACAGAGCCAGATGGGTACCCAGAAGTCAACTACTACAGGAGAAGCCCAAGAAAAAAAACAACAGAACGCCAATGGTCGCCACCTACAACCCCCAAATCAGACTTCTTCAACACATCAACAAAGATCTACAGCCTATTCTACAAGATGATCCCTCACTCTCTCAAGCCTTGGGAGACAGACCTCTCCTTGCTTACAGACAGCCCCCCAACCTTAAACGGATACTCACCAGCAACTACAGATCATACAACAGAAACACTAAAGCAGGAACATATCCCTGCAACAGACCACACTGCCAACTTTGCCCTCATATCTACACTGATGACACCATCACAGGGCCTAATCAAGCCACCTACTCCATCAAGGGCTCGTTCACCTGCTCATCCACCAATGTGATTTATGCCATCATGTGCCGGAAATGCCCCTCTGCCTTATATATTGGACAAACAGGACAGTCTCTGCACCAAAGAATAAATGGACACAAATCTGACATCAGAAATTGCAACACTACAAAACCAATAGGGGAACACTTCAATTTCTCTGCTCACTCCATTGATGACTTGCTAATAGCTGTGTTGAAACAGATGAATAACAAATCACAGCTTCAAAGAGAAACTGCAGAACTCGAATTTATATGCAAATTTGACTCAGATGCCTTGGGGTTAGACAGGGACTATGGATTTTTCTCTCATTACAACACGTGATTTGACCTCACCTTCCTCTATGTGCTGTTCCCCAGTGTTTGAATCCTAACACCTATTTTGATTTGGTGTTACAGCCTGACCTGATCCTATGTTATAGACTCCCCTGCATTTAATTTCCTCCCATTCTGTAAGTTTCCCATCTTCAAAGCATCTGACGAAGTGGGATTTTCTCCCACGAAAGCTAATCTTTAATAGTGCCACAGGACTCTGTTGTTTTTCAATATCCAAGTTTCATTGTTTTGCGTTTCTCCTACAAAACCTATTATTTATCTTTTGCTCTTCCGTTTTGGTGTAAATAAAGCAAAACACTTTGTTATGCTCAGTTGCACAAACTCCTACACATATTTATTCAGTAATACTTTAGGAAAGGTTTTAGGAAAGTAGGGCTCACTGGAAAACTAATTGGGACTGCATCTTCACTTGGCTTTTTAAAAAATCCAAGTGCAATAGGTAAGTAAGTAAATGGGTTGTGGGTTTTTTTTTTTTTTATCTCCTTTGTTCAATTGTGTTCTTACATCTTCTAACTATTTTGTGTTCTTACGTCTTCTAGCTAACTTATAGCTAGAATGTGACAGAAACACAATGGGTCAAATTGTATTGAACTTAAGGGGTATTATCAGAAATAAATTTGACCCACTGAATTTAATTTAAAATGCCTGTGCTTGGGTTACTCTGACTACACTGACGTGCTGATGATGATGTAACAGGCATGCAGTAGTTTTTCCTCTTAAAATATATATAACACCACTGACTTCTCATTGGCATATAGACCTGGCTAGTCCTAACGTACGATACCATAACATATTAATACATGTATATATGAAAGCTATATGAGGAAATTTGTCACTGTTTTCTTCTTCCATAAAAGATCCGTGTAGTTTGGCTTGTGGTACTAAGGGAACCAATTGGAGGGGCATGAAAATAGCAGTGTTGGGTTTTTTAGAGCTCTCTAAAACATTTCTACTTACTTTCTGAATAGATGATGGTGTAAAGTAATCTAAACATTTTATGGGAACTAGTTTGGAATGACTTGACAATTTCACTGATAGCTCTATTACTCATGAGAAGTAAAGCCATCTAAATATGTACAGGAAAGAAGCTTTAGATCACATAGTAATGTATATATTAAATATATAAATAGTCAGTGTGCCTTTAGGAGGTCAGTCAAAATCCATATGTGTCTAAGAGGATCTGCAGTTTGTGTTGGTATTCCTATTCTTTTTTTTTTCTTCAGGATAAAAAATATATCTCCAGTGGTTCCTGGGGAAGATCAATGGATCTTGAATTGTCTTGAACCCTATTTCATGGAAAACTACATGAGGTTCCTTCCACAAAGTTCCCTTTAGTAGTCTCCCTTACCCTCCCCAAAATGAGCAATCGGTCCTAATTTTTTCTAGCTGCTTGCCTCCTTCATTTGTTTTCCAAATCCAACTACACGCAAAGCACACTTTTTAAAGATGGTCAGTGAGGAGAAGGCCGGCAAAAAGTCAGAGAAGCAGTTGTGGATATGACCATGGGAGCAGGGAAAGAGAAGTCCCTGGAGGACAGGCCTGGGAAACAGGACTTCACAAAAGAATATACCAATTTTGTATCATCATTGTCTCTTCCTGGCAATAATAATGTTGTGAAGCCCCCAGTATTAACTAACACTTGGCCAAAAGGCTGGCAATGTATCTAAGTAAAGAGGGAGAGTGGAAGGTGGAGATCTCTGCCAGGTCCACTTTAGCAGAACTAGTGCATAGAGTGATTGGTCTTAAATGGCTATAGTCTGATTTTTGACACTCTCATTTCTTTCCAGTGACATAACAAAAGACACTGATGATTTTGGTTTTAAGTTAATGGACTATTGGTTTTTAAATTATGGGGCATACCCCTCTAGGAGTGTATGTGTGGATAAATGTGTGGAGAAGTGAGTGATGAGGCCAGGTAGCTCAGGCCAGCCCTGTGCAGTGGAGCTCAGGGAGGTAGCGTCACCTTCACTTATGACTCACCTCAGCTGGCCACCCAGCCTGGTCTCTTTGTCAACATCTGTCACAACTATTCCTAGGCTGATTTCTGCTTCTGGAAGCATCCGTGCCAAGTGCTGGCACTGCCCCCAGAGACTGTTGCACATGCCTTCACCCATCCTGAAAACCCAAGAGTGGAGGGGCAGGTAGTGTGTCTATTTTTTGTCTGCATTTGGGGAGTGCAAACAAAAACTGTAACGCAGTGTGTGAGGGGAGGGAGCTGGTGGCTCAGCTCAAAGTTTGAAAATCTGTGGCCTACAGGAATGTGTAGTATCCATTACTTTTTGTGTTGTTACAAACATATTCACTACAGAAATTTGTACTGATTCGGTTGGAATTGTTTTGTATCCAAAACACCTTACACTTTCTGTTTTCCAAAATACACACTATTGTTATGTATTGAACTAAAGCATTTAAAAATGCCAGACAGACACCAAAAGCTATTTAATAGATTCTGAATAATTTGATTAAGCTCCAGAAAACTTTCATCCTTATCCAAACACTATTCTTTTCCCCTTCCCCACAAGAAATGAAGGGGGAAAATAAGTATCTGCTAGTGACAATTTTCAAATCTATTTAATTTCTTTTATAGTCATTGAGGGTTAGATTCTGATTTCATTTACACCACTCTCAACCTGGTGTAATTTTATCTAATTGGAGGTGTTCTTTTTTTACACTGATATATCTGTGATTAGAATATGGCTCTATTTCAATACATTTAAATAAACACACTAGTGATGTTTGTATTTTATACCTTTAGAAAAAAAAGGGAGGGAGATTACAATCTGAATATTTAGCCTAGGAAGAGAAATGCAGGGAATTTTGGTATTTTGAGATACAGTACTAAGAAGAATGACAGATCAGCTCAAGAACATAAAAAGGAAAGATTAAATATTGTAGCCAAGGCCAGTCTATCTTAAATTAGGCATTCTTTCTCCTGCTTCCAAACCGTTTTCTTTCTTGTCTGAAATTAAGACTTTATTTTTTTAATTTCAGTGATGTGCTGATAACTTCAGCGATGTACCAGATCACAAATCCCTGCTCCCTTTGAGCACTAGTTATATTATGAATGCTGACAATCTTATGCATGGCTAAATACACCACAGTAAATAAAGAATGATGATATTGCTTTCAGATTAAGTACATTTGCAAAGTGGAGACTGATGATTTTGCATGCTTTCGTATTATTCTGTTTACTAACAGGATTTGTGGGTTTTTGGCTGTTCATTCTCTTGCCCTGATGCAAAGGAATTCTTATTTTTAATTTTTTATTGCTACTACTGTAAATATGACTTATAGGTTAAGTTTAGATTTCAACACACTTATTATTTTTTGTGGTTTCATGTTATAATAAAATATACCCACTAAAACACGCATATAATAGCCAAGGATTTCTCCTTTGTAACCCAGATATTGTAACTGAATTGGAGTCGTCATTCATTGGAAGGAGAAATAAAATCAGCAATTCCATAGTAAGCACGCTGATGTTTCTGAAATTTAGCACTAAATTACAAGTACTAATAAGGAAATTGAAATTACTTTAGAAAATGGTTGCCATTCCAATATTTGATTAATATGATGCATAATACCTGAAAAAGAGAATCAATATATACTAGCTCAGAAAACCTCTTTCACAATATAAAATTACTTTTTTAACATTAAAAAAATGGGCACAGTGACTCTGGGCACCTGATCCTGCAAATCTTAAGCTTGTCTTTTGTGAACAAATTGCACTAGTTGTGTTTTAATCTGGCTTTAAACCCTGATGTGGACACTTATTTTGATTTAAGAATGCTAATTTTCATTTTTAAGATTCCTAATTGCTTTAAGATATTCTAAAATATTTTTAAAATTAAGAGTGTCCACACAGGAGTGCTGCATTTAACTAAAATCTGTTAAAAATCACTCCTGAGGTCACAAAACTTTCTTGTGTAGACAAGGCCTTATTCATTGAAGAAACCCTTTTGTGATGTAAAGAAACAATAAATCAACAAATTATTAAGAGGTAAAAAATATGGGCTAATATGCCAAAACTGCCCTAGTACTGCATTCCTGTTGCACTAAAAAATCCCATTGATTTCTGAGGCATCTGAGCATTCAGAATTTAACTCTAAATCTAATTGCGAAATAAGAAGATAAGGTGTTCATGGAAGCAACCCTGACTTCTTGGCTCCTTTCCTTTTGATGTGCGTCTGCCTAGCTGCTGGAAAATACATGGAATCTATTAGGATTATTCCACAATGTTGTTGTTTAGGATTTTTGAAGCCACTTCTGTTCTATCAAGGAGTTGCTTTGTATGGCCAAATTGAGGAGATCCAGTCCTTTAGTGGTATTTCAGTTCCTAAAGGGTATAAAATTAAAGAGCAGATAACATACTACTTGGAGTCTCATGTAGCTACTAAGGAAAAAAACAACAACCCCAAAATCAATTAAAAAACATGAAAAATACAAATATGGAAATAATCAGGTGTACATTTGATAATGAGAAACTTTATTACAATTGTCTACAAACCACCAGGTATAAGTGAATAGAGTGGTATTACTAGATCATTGCTTAAATTTTTTGAAGATTTTATCTTCAGATGAAGCATATCAAAGTTCACATATATGACTTTGATTTCAATAAGTGTTTAGATTTTTCAAACAAGGTGAATTTACAGCACTTTCTTTTCATAATAAGTATTTTCTCTAACAAAACATTTCTTTTAATTTTAGCATGCTTAGCTTCCAAGGAAACATTTTGTTTCCTTTCATTGCAGAAAATATGCAATATTTTAGGGTTATTATTATGGGGATAATACACAAGTTGAAAACTAGACAAAATGTTTTTGCAAATTTCAATAGCAGTAATGCTGCTTTTTTTATAAGCTCTTCTCATTCCTGTAAGCATGATTGCCCATTATAGTCTGAACTTTTCTACATCTAAAATAGTAGGCTTAAACATAGCTATTTATGTACTGTGAGAAATGCAGTAATTTTGCAAGCTTCAAGGATTGCAGGTGTAATCTATGAAACTATTACAGGAAAGGCAAAAACAACAAATGTTTAGATCTTACTTTTCATTGGTACCCTCACCAGAGTCAAGCCCTGCCTGAAATTGTTAATGTTCACTTCCTAGTTCTCAAAGAAGTTTCTGAAGCAGCCCTTTGCCTTAAAATAAATAAATAAATAAATAAATATTTTAAATGCCAGTAGATAGCTTTTGATTTTGTTTTTCTTGCCTCAAAGTAAGTGAAAATCCCGCTTGTGTATGTGTTTGGGTGTGTGGTTAAGTAATGATGTTTTTGGTGGAGGAATGTGATGCTATAAAAACATTTCCATACGGTGAAGGCCTAACTGCAAGGTGCTGGCATCTCTCATGAAATGCTGCAAGCATTCAACAGCCACTGAAGTCAGTTTTCTGTATTTCAACCCTTACTAAATGTCATTGGGGTCACTCAGCACCTTGAGGTAGGCACTAAGTCTCTTGCTGAATTAATCTTAATGTGCTGAAATGAATCTGCTAATCCAATTATTACACAAGCAGTTTATTTTGAGTATACTTTAACATTATGAACACCCTACTAGTTTTCAGACACAACATATCAAAATTATGCAGAGACAATACTTGTCTTTCATAATGAATATTTGTGAATGCTGTCATCTCAGTAAGCTTTCTGATTGTGACTTCTTTGAATAAAGATTTTAAAAGTTTTTTTTTAAATTACTTGACACAGAATCCCACAATTGTCATGCACCTAACACTGAAAGAAGCACACTTTAAAAGTAGCCTCAATTGGCAATTAAAACACAGTCTGTTCTTTTCAATGCATTAGTCCTGATCTTATACTATATAGCATATAGGAGGACTGTTGACCCAATGTGGAGTCCGAGTGGCTTGCAGCTGGGCTCCATATGGGTGCAGCAGTCTATGTAATTGCTACACAATGTAAAAACAAGGTGCATATTTGGTACATGCAAAAAAATCCTCATCTGCATAGCTAACATTTCTAAGATCAACTTGAACAATGAAATTCCAAAGTCCTGATTTGGGGGCACAAGTTCAGTTTGCATGTATAAAAATATAATCACAAAAGCTACTGCCTCTAGTTTTTAATCAACACTGATTAACATTAGTTATATAATTTTCTTGAATGTGGATTTCAGTATTATGGCAGACTGAGCACTCTGTCCCTATGAGTCCTGCATTTCACATAGTAGCAGCCAGCTGAGGCACAGTTCTCCACCTCCAGCACTATGAATCCTCAGTCCCTCCTGCCCTCAGGCTGGGCTCTTCCCTCCTCCCCCAGAGCCCTATGGCTCATCTGGGCAAACTTGCCCTGACTGCCTATTCTTCCTAGGTACTATCAGTAACCGCTACTGATCAGTTCTTCTTTACTTTGTTCTGCTCCTACCTCCCAACAATACACCCAAACTCCTTCACCACCTGGTTGCAACAGGGGCCTTTTAAACTGCTTCTCTTAATTTTGTCAGCTGCTCCAACTTACTTCTAGTGCCTGAATTGTCTCAATGCCCCAGCTACCCTAGGAACAGAACTTTGCTAAGTCTGGGACTAACATGTCTATCCTCTAGCACCCTCCTGTTTTTTCTCTTTTGATAGCAATTGGACCAGAATCATAATTTAAATGCATTGAGGAGGTAAAAGCATTCATTGATTTCTTGAACAATGTGTATATTTTCCATTTTTATCTATTGTTAGAAAAACCTGCAAAAAAGAAAGTTATTCATCTTTATATGCTTTTGGTCACTTAACTTATACACAGGATATAATGTGCAATGGGGTGCTTGATATTTTTTCCTCTTTCTATTCAATTTGGTCCACTTCAACATTTCTAACCTTAGTAAATAATTCCCATTAGCTTCTGTCCTTGAACGTTCTGTTTTTCCCAACCATCCGTCCCTTTCATTGTGTTCCATATGTTTTTGAGGAGCTCTAAAATAGAGGTACTAAATGACACTTCAATCAAGGACATTTTCTTTTACTTCAGTTTTCTCATTTTCTTCTCACAATACTGTTTGTTTCCTCTTGAAGAAAAAATATTTATTAAAATCAATTTACCTAAACAACATAGGAAACAGAGGGTCAATGGAAGGAAATTTTTTAGTAACACATTCTTCAATAAAGGCTGTCTCCATAGGGCACTTGTTGCCAATGGACCCTTGCAGGTACAATGCTAATCATCAATTGAGATGATTTTGACTGAGATTTCCCTGTTGCTTTCACTAACAATTTACTATTGTGATTACAGTCCATGTGAGTAAGTTTCATCTGA
Source organism: Pelusios castaneus (assembly GCA_007922175.1). Lineage (NCBI taxonomy): Eukaryota > Metazoa > Chordata > Testudines > Pelomedusidae > Pelusios > Pelusios castaneus. The sequence continues at coordinate 14,411,534 of ML685796.1, forward strand.
CATATTTAGGCTTGGTTTAGGTTTGTAAATCATTCATGAATCAATCCTGTTTTCTATTATCTTACTGGTATTAGTAAGCCCTTACCAAACATTATACAAACAAAGTTTGGACTATGGGTTGTTTGTGAATAGTACAGGTAGATTTGATATTTGTTAATCATAGTTTGTGACTGGTCTCTGTTTACGTGGTATTTTTTCAGTTTCACTTAGATGACCAGCTTTATAAACAGGAACATGTTTGCTATGATTCATTTACTTGCAGGATGTTATTTTGCCAGTAGATGTCTCTCAAATATATTCACCTCTCAATTTGCAAATATTTCAATGAATAAAATGGTAATCTATCAAACATAGTGAATAAGATAAGAAAAACAAACAGGAGAATGAACTTGCCATTCTTATTTGTTACAGTTTGTGAATCTGTTTTGTATTATCTAACAAGCTTTAAGTCTAATACTCTGATGCTAAACAAGCTCCTGGCTTCAAAGGAATTCTTTGTGTGTGTGTGTGTGT
>ML685796.1:14412056-14471107 GCA_007922175.1 Pelusios castaneus
TGTGTGTGTGTGTGTGTGTGTGTGTGTGTGTGTGTGTGTGTGTGTGTATAAGAACATAAGAACATAAGAAAGGCCGTACTGGGTCAGACCAGAGGTCCATCTAGCCCAGTATCTGTCTACCGACAGTGGCCAGTGCCAAGTGCCCGAGGGAGTGAACCCAACAGGCAATGATCAAGTGATCACTCTCCTACCATCCGTCTCCATCCTCTGATAAGCAGAGGCTAGGGACACTATTCTTAACCCCATTCTGGCTAATAGCCATTTATGGACTTAGCCCCCATGAACTTATCCAGTTCCCTTTTAAATATTGTTATAGTCCCAGCCTTCACAACCTCCTCAGGTAAGGAGTTCCACAAGTTGACTGTGCGTTGTGTGAAGAAGAACTTCCTTTTATTTGTTTTGAACCTGCTACCTATCAGTTTCATTTGGTGACCCCTGGTTCTTGTATTATGGGAGTATTTAAACAACTTTTCCTTGTCCACTTTTTCCACATCAGTCATAATTTTATATACTTCTATCATGTCCCCCCTCAGTCTCCTCTTTTCCAAGCTGAAGAGGCCCAGCCTTTTCAATCGTTCCTCATACGAGGCACTCTCCAAACCCCTAATCATTTTAGTTGCCCTTTTCTGAACCTTTTCTAGTGCTAGAATATCTTTTTTGAGATGAGGAGACCACATCTGTACACAGTATTCGAGATGTGGGCGTACCATGGATTTATATAAGGGCAATAATACATTTGCAGTCTTATTTTCTATCCCCTTTTTAATGATCCCTAACATCCTGTTTGCTTTTTTGACCGCCTCCGCACACTGTATGGACATTTTCAGAGAACTATCCACAATGACTCCAAGATCTTTTTCTTGACTCGTTGTAGCCAAATTAGCCCCCGTCATATTATAGGTATAGTTGGGGTTATTTTTTCCAATGTGCATTACTTTACACTTATCCACATTAAATTTCATTTGCCATTTGGATGCCCAATCACTTAGTTTTGTGAGATCTTTTTGAAGTTCTTCACAATCTGTATATATGTATGTGTATATATATATTATTTCCACTATTTGAAGACCAAAATCCCATAATCCAAACAGCTGTGTTATCTAATAAATCCCAAGTGAATAAATAGTTCATTAACTGAACACCCTAAAAGAAACAAATGCAATGCATTTTATTTTAGCAGCCCCATGAGTTAATGTTTCTCTAAGAGGTTCTCACATGATAGCGTTTCAGTTTTCTAATAATATAGATATAGAAATACAATGACCACTCAGTCATTTCTCCAAGTTTATGCTATTGACACACCAATAAATCAATCATAGTTTCTGAATAACACATGCATTAAAAATATAATTTACATAACTTGCAGTAAAAGGAATCCCCTGAATTCTGTCTGTTTCCAAAATTACATCGCCACATTTCTACTAAAATTACTATTTTGCTTTTTCCATAAGAGTTCACCATATAATATCTGTCTTATTTTCTGTCCCATTTTCTTCACATGAGTAAAGTGGGTAGGATTTGAACCACAGCATACAAAACAAATAGCGTCCCAGTTCCTACCTCTCTCTATGACAAGAGATGAGTGGAAAATGTACAGCAAAATTTCTGCTTTAATGAATGTCCTTGTAGCATAAGCTTGAGCTTGTTAAACAGCTTTTGTGACTGTCAGAATAGCGGTGTGCAAACAGCCGCACCATAGTCCATTAAGACAAGAAAATACATGGTTGCTCAGAGTATAGCAACACCCTAGCAGCCCTCTACAGGAACCAGTTTAAATTTATAACATTTGTGGAGTTCTCATACGGTGAAATGAGCCCTTGAGGTTATATGAAGCATTGGGCTGTATGCACTATACAGCCTACACCGCTTAACACTGTGCTTTATTGGCGCTTAGGGTTTTGTGCAGCCTCTCTGCAGTTAGGCAAAGTTGATACAGAGGATTGATTAGTAAAAATGAAGATTATACATCAAGCTGTTACTAGGTGACCAGAGGGGAAGTCAGGGTGATTATAGCCAAATAAAATGGCTCTTCACCATGCTGTACAGTAGGGTTCTGATCTGACTGGAATAGTGGGGCTTGGCAGTGCAGTCTCCTGCTATGTATCCTCCATAATTGTCCTTATGATAAGTGTGGGCAAGGTCAGCTATGTACAACTCACACTCAACATTCCCACAGGCAGTACATTGCTCTCGAAACAGCCTATTCTTAAGAAGGAACCTGAATTCCCTTGTGAAAAACTCTCAGGTTCCTTGTCTGTGTGTGTTGAAGGCCAAGACAGCATTCAGTAGGATCAGTTAACAATACTAAAAATTCCAAACAGCCTCAGCTTCACAAGTTTTTTAGAATTTGTGATACACTATGCTTTGTATTTTAATATTTCTGTTTATATTTATAAATTCACATAATGGCAGTACCTCCTTATCATGCACACCTGTGTACTTTCGTATTTAAAATGGCTGTAAGTATAATCCTTTTCAATACTGACTATAGATATAGTAAAAATAACTTTTGTAGATATGCGGATGCTTTACGGCACCTGACAACTATAATGTACTTGAATGCTCAGAAAATAAGCCACTTCACTATCTATTTTGATCAAAACATTTCTGCCACCAGATCTCCTATTTCAGTCATTCTGTATGAATGTTCGAAGCACTGGGCACTAGCAAGACCTACTTAAATTGTGGTTTGTGGGTTCAGTGGAGTTTTTTACAGACTTACATATTTTTTACTTTTCTTAACCATGATCCAGGAGTTAAAATAGCTGATTTTTAGTCTTATTTCTGTTTTATTTGAAATATTTACCCTTTGCTCTCCTTTGATCCAAAATGCATACAAGCTGTATTACTTTTCTTCTACTTCTTTTCACTATAGACTGGGCATTAAATCTTGATCCAGCTGATTTATAAACTCGTCTCTAAAAGCAGAAGTGCTTAAAGCTGAACAGGGCAGACAAGCGCTCCTCCCTTTTTTTCATTTCTTTGGAGATGAGTGTTTTTTATTCCTTAAAAGGCAATGAGGTACAATAGCTAGTTCCTTGAGATGCTGCTGATGGGTGGTGTTACAGCAACAAGGCTATGTTTGAGCTGCCTCATACAGTGTAGTCCACTCAGTGTTTCATATGGAATTTAGAAACAAAAAAAGGAGTAACATTGGAAAGTTGCTTGACACCTTTCTCTGCTTAATAAACTTTCATAAAGTTGTGTGATTGTAATGCTTGTGATAAGAGGGATCTAAGTTTTGATAATGAAGTCCTATATTTTACTTGTAAAAAGTTTCAGCATGCTGGAAGCAGTGCAAATCCTCCATGCAGCCCCCACTAGTGTGCCATTTCCTTGCCTTTAAGGAACAACTCTGGAAGTTAGAGGTTAGTCCATACTTCATGCCTATTCAGGCTACTATCAATCACCTATTAGAACCAGTTGTAGGTTGGGTATTTTATGATGCAATGTACTAAAACAGTATGAAAGTATCAAGCCATCCAGCCCTCTGAAACTGCTTTCTTCAAGTATTAAATTCAAATGAAGATGTTTTCCTTAGAAACTTGATTAATTTCCAGATGGTGAATGCTTGAAATACAAGTGTGTGCAGTTTCTGGAGAACAATATGAACTGAAGCAGGAAGGTTTAGTCTCAGGGGACAGTCAGAGGAATTAGGTCATTTGTGGGGAAAAAGGGGGAAATGTATTAAGGAAAATTTGATTACTGGAAATAAGGTTTAAGTAAAGGCACTCCTGGGTAGGATAGCAGTGAGGAGAATATTGGGTAACTTCCTAGGCTGTTAAGTTCAGCAATTCTGAAGAAGGGTCACAGCACGTAAGGAATTTCAAGTGAGCTAGGCAACTGGGGAGGGGAAAAATATGACCTGATTTTAGCACTGGTTCGTGTGTGTAAATTACGGGCAAACTGTACTTCACAGCACTACAGTGCCCTTTGATGAGGGCAGGTGTATTTGTCTGAAGTGTGCTATGAAGTAGTAACCTCATAGCATATATGGTTTGTAAAAAAAAAACACTGTTTAGAAACCTCTAAAATAGGCACAACAGGGTTAGTTAAGGATTAGTTCAGGCTTTAATCTAAATTTCATCTCTGTCAGTTTAAAATAGACCTGGACTATATTTACAGGGAAATTCAGTGGCAGTCAATGGGAGTTATGTAAGCTGCACAGAGTAGCTTGTGTAACTTGTGTCAACTTCCTAAATCCTTTTCTGTGCACCATCTCCACTATGCTGCGCCAACTGTAAATACGTACTCCTTTGGTGCAGCGCTAAGCTTTTGGGAGGTGGTTTTATTGAATTGACTTCTGGATAATTGAGCAGGTCGGCAGATCTGTTCAACTGATCCTGATAAATTGATCTGATAGAGGTGAATTTGCTGCTGTCGGTGAAGCCAGACATATAGTCTTTTTGTATTTACATAAAGGTGATTAATGCTTTAAATTTAGTTCTGTTTATGTAAGAACACCGCACAAGGACCTCTTGTGAAGAGACACACAGAGATAAAGTCTTCCTTCTAATGCCTCTTATTGTCTAGTCCTCCACTCCACATGATTCCTATTTGCTAAAGCTGTCATCTTTTGCTTATAGTTTTAAAGTAAATTGTTTAATTAAAGGAAATGGGACATCTTAACACATATGTGACTGGGGTTTGGGTGAGCATTGGTATCACCTAATAGTTAGGTCACTGTGTCCCAGCTCTCCCATCTCTGGCTGGATTTTACTCCAAAATGGTGGCAGTTCATCTTTTGATAGGTGGCAACATGACCCTTTGGCCTGATCACCAGTTGAGTTTGTCCCCTTCTAGGGTGATAGAATCTAAGAAAATATATGGTGCCCAACATCCTCACAACAACAACAACAAAATCTTGAGTTCACCTCTGGGTCCCTTTAGGTGGCACACCCTTGATTTAGGCCTTACAATAGCAATACCCTGTCGCTCACCTTGAGGGTAGTTAATGTCCCCCCTCATAAAAAGAGATTGGTACGGAATCAAGGACCTTCCTCTACACTAGGCTGTAGCCCAAGACTCTTTGGCTATGTCTACACTAGAAAAAGTTAGGTCAACTTTGTTAAATTGACTTAACAAAGTGGACTAAGTCGACTTACTCCACTTTGTTAAGTCGACCTTAATAAAGTTGACTTAAGGGTTACTCCATGTCCACACTGTCCTTAAGTCGACTTAAGGAGTCGATTTAAGGCTTAAGTCGACCTAATGAGTGGTTCTTATGAAGTTGACTTAAGCTTTCATTAAGTCGACTTAAGAAATTTCTTAAGTCGACTTAATGAAAGTCTGGTGTAGACAGGGAGTAATTTAGGTCGACATATGCCTCCTTAAGTCGACCTAAATTGCTAGTGTAGACATAGCCTTTGAGAGGAAAGGAAATCAAACACTACAAGGCTGCCTCCTTGGACTACTTCTTACCAGTCGATTCTCTAAAAGGCCTCAAAGTCCAAGGGAAGATAGCAAAAGCAACCAAATCTTCAGCCCACCAAGTAATCTTCCCTGAAGGATAGACTTGGCTTCAAACTGACTTAAGTTACTGGATTTCACTCCCATTGTCCTGGGGCCTGTTACACTCTTCCTCTAAATGGGGTTTTAGGTAGGCTACAGGCCCATGTCAACCCCACTCTCTACTCACGCTCCCAGCTCTGGGCTCAGCCTCCCGGGCTTCTCTAAGTCCTCAGCCCAAGGGAGACAACTCAGTTATCTCTCACCATTTCCTTCTCCATTACCTCTCTTCTAGGACTTAGGGAGCTGTCACTTTCAGGAACTTCCCTCTCAGTAAGGACTTCTGCTGTGCTCTTACTCAGGAGAGCTCCGGATAGGTTTATGCTCTTATCCTGTCTGCTCCTCTTCTTTCTCTTGGGTTTTGTGGTGTAGCGGACTACTTCCCGAGACTGTCACCCATTCACTGCATTTCATAGATAAGTTAAGACTTAGTCTGTCATCTTTCCCAGAATTCTTAAAAAACTTCAGTATCATTTTTTTTTTAATTGGGTCCCATTTTCCTTGTATTCTGGACAGGTCTTGCAAAGAAAATTTTATTACTTTAGATTGTTTGTTTTCCATAAAATGACTGCTTTTGCTAATATGGTCTTTACAATTGCATAGGAGATGATTTATTATTTCCTGGACCTTGCACATGTTACACAGTCCCCCCTTATGTTTGCTTATTAGAAATAGATTACTATTTAATTCACAGTGATGTGTTATGGCTCCCCTTCTGAGTTTCCTGGCTTCCTTTTAAGCTCTTCCTCTCACTGGAGTAGGCTCTGCAGGTGTCACGAGGCAGTCACCAGACCTGCTTCTTGATCCCTTCCATCCTAGTGTGGGGTTTACACATCTCATCAGTTTATATATGGTAGTTTAGATGAACCAGATGGGCAAGACTGTTGAGACAATCTGTAACTCAGGGCTAGTCTACACTGGAAGCATGAGTGTTCTCCCATGTCCCTGCCAGCAGGTAGAGGATCTTGGGGAGCAGCTGCCACGCACACACACACACACACGCTAGCGAGGTTTGAATTAATAAGTGTTTTTATTGGGGGTGAACAAGGGTAAATGGAATGGGGCAGTGAGGTGTATAGGGGGTACTGGGAGATGGGCCTCTCTATTGAACAGTATAGTGTCACAGTGTGGGAATCGATGTAAACCAGTGTAAATTAATATGCCAATGTAGCTTAATATAAACCAATGTAAATTAATATAAACCAACGGGGTTTTTTACAAGCATAAACATACAAGGCAACTGTATCAATGAGAGAGTGAGGTTACATAAGAACATAAGAACATAAGAAAGGCCGTACTGGGTCAGACCAGAGGTCCATCTAGCCCAGTATCTGTCTACCGACAGTGGCCAGTGCCCAGGTGCCCCAGAGGGAGTGAACCTAACAGGCAATGATCAAGTGATCACTCTCCTGCCATCCGTCTCCATCCTCTGATAAACAGAGGCTAGGGACACCATTCTTAACCCCTTTCTGGCTAATAGCCATTTATGGACTTAGCCACCATGAACTTATCCAGTTCCCTTTTAAATATTGTTATAGTCCCAGCCTTCACAACCTCCTCAGGTAAGGAGTTCCACAGGTTAAGGGAAATGGGCAGGCAGTAGCAGAGGGGTAAGGAAAGACACAACAGCTGAGGCTGCAGTAAGCCTTGAAGCCCTGCAGGGGGAGACCTGGAGTAGTCAGTCTGCAGGTCCGGTGAGGAGGCACTGAAGACCGGCTGGAGCGTGCTTGGAGCAGAGGTGAGTAGGGGGGCGGGCCAGGGAGACACACTCAGAAGGTGGGGGCAGGGTAGCATGTGGAGGGAGCGAACGGACTAGGGACGCACACTTAGAAGGTGGGGGCAGGGTGGTAACACGTGGAGGGAGTGCGTGGGGAAACTGGGCAAGGGAATGGAGATAAAGAGGGGGTCTAGGGTGGATCTGGGAGGGGGGTTGAGGGGAAGACCAGACAGGGGTTTCGGGGGGCAGCAACGGAGGGCGGCGGCTAGCAGAGAGCAGGTTCGAGGAGCTGGGGAAAAACGGCAGAGGGGCAACAGAGCAGGGAGCGGATTCGGGGGCAGCAGAGGGGCAATGGAGCAGAGAGTGGGTTAGGGGAGGCGGCAGAGGGATGGCAGAGGGGCTGCAGAGGGGCAATGGAGCAGAGAGTGGGTTAGGGGAGGCGGCAGAGGGACGGCAGAGGGGCTGCAGAGGGGCAATGGAGCAGAGAGTGGGTTAGGGGAGGTCGGGAAAAGCAGCAGAAGAGGAGGAGAGGGTTCGGGGAGGCACGGAAAGGATCTTAAAGCTATAATAGGACACAATGATAAAACTTAATCTAACAAAAATAAAACTAAGGAGAAAAAAAACTAACAGCAAATTAAAGGTAAAACTTACAATGTTAAACTTAACACACTAATCAGCAACAATTTAACAGCAGCCGACTTGCTAAGCAGCAGCAATTCAGCAGCAGCAGCAGCTGACTTGCTAAGCAGCAGCAGCTGACTTGCAAGGTGAAATTTAATAACAATTTATAATGAAACTTAACACAGCTAGGGCAACCAGTATAATAAACTTAAACTTAAACTTAGTAACAACTTACAATGAAATTTAACACAGCTAAGGTAACCAGTATAAGAAAACTTAACACAACTAAGATAACACACTAACAAAACTAAGCACAGTGTGAGGCTGGAACAGCTGGGAGCAGGGAGCTCCGGGCAAGGTCCCCAGAGGCAAACAGCTCAGCAGCGGCACAGCTTATGCTGCCATGGTGGAAAGGAACCACAGAGCAGGAGGGGGTCTCTGTTACAGACCCTGAGGTAAATTTAGAGAGAGTTTGAGAGGGGGGAATCTTACCAATCCCCAGGAGAGCAGCAAGGACAGAAACTGAAGCAGCAGCAGCATAGAAGAGTGCAAAGAGGACTCGGTTCTCGTAGTTCGTGGTTCAGGAGATCTCCAGGAGAAGATTCGTTGTTTGTGGGAGGGGGGTTGAAAATGGGGGTATGCTCAATTACATAGCCTGGAGTGGAGAAAGGTCCCCAAAGACCCCGGGTCAGGGGTCAGTGATCAGGCCAGGAGGCAGTGCAGGAACCTATTCTGGGGTCTGGCCCCAAAAATCTCTGGTTTTAAAGGCAAACTCAGGCAGCTTCCCGCCAGTAACTCTGTTAGGCTCCCTGAATTACAGGGGCGGAGAGAGGGCAGGGAATACTGTAGGACAAGTCCGGGCAGAGTCTTGGGCTGCAGGTATGTGACTCATAGTCACAGGTGTTGGTGTGTGACTCATGCCCTTTGTGAAAAACTAGCCACTCTGGTCTTGCACTCCTGGGCATTGTCCACCCTACGCGGAGCCAGGGCTGGAACAATAGTTAAGGGGCCTCCTCCCTAGGCAGGGACATGGCACAAAAGAAGCTGAAAGAAAAGGGCCATTCCCATGAGCAGCTTGGGAGGGGTGGCCAACCAAACAGGGGAGACAGAAACTGGCACAGGGGAACATCTGTCAGGGACATCCCAGTGAATCTTATTTGCTAAAGTTGTCCTCTTTGCCTTTAGGATTTTTTTAAAAGTGTGCACCACTGTAGTACTTCTGGTGATGATGCTATATTCTGACAGAGGAGAGGGTGCCCATCGGCATAATTACTTCACCTTCATGGGAGGTGGAAGCTATATTGGCAGGAGCACCATCTCCTCTGACATAGCACTGCTGAGGACAGCACTTAGGTCACAAATATAGCCTGAGATTCTGTGCGGTGCCTCTTACTGGCATAACAAAGAACTTGCATCCTGGTGCAGTGATAAGATAATGTGGTTTTAAGCCACCTATGCAGTCTTCTGATCCTGGGCTGCTCTGAAGACCAAGACAACTCCTGGTGTAATATAAAAACCCTGGAGGACTGCTAAAATTATGTGTATGTGTTCCTCATTGCCTACAAGCAGTAGCACTGTCGACAATTTCTGCAGCCCTGTGTGCTATGGCCCTGTCCCTGACAAACCCTGCCGAACCTAGCTCTGTCATTGGCTCACCCTTTATCCTAGAATTTTCAGGGTGTCCACAGAAGATTTCCTTCAGCTCAAGAACACAAAACAACAGCTGTAAGCTTTTTCCTCAGTGAGACCTGAGATTTTAGCATCCTATTGCCAGCAAACATTCTCTCCTCTTGTGTCCTGAGTACTTACTCTTAAAAGCTGCTGATCATCTTTTGTGAGGAACTGAGCACCTACAACTGTGAAGTCGTGTGTGTGTTTTAGGGTTGCCAGACAAAAACCTTTTATAATTCTAGACTGACAAACCCATTGTATGAATAAAAATACAGGGATGGGAGGGTGAACCACAGGAGGTGGGAAAAAAGAAGCTTCTTAGTTTTTTTTATACATAGCATTTCACGCAAATGACGAAATTCACTTTGACACAGTGCTTTTAACTAAAAGGCATGTCTATAAATTGCACATGCCTGGATATAAGAACATTTCAGGGTAGTTTTCCTCCCTTCACTTTCCCACTAGTTCGTTTCTCTAGTGAAGGAGCTGGGAGGAGAAATAAGCACTCCTGAAAAGTAAGGAGACTGTATCATAAATGAACTAATCTATCTTCCAGTAGTGACTCCAGTTTTGTAACCTGGCTCTATGATTGTATCATAAAACTGTTTCATAGTTGAAAGCTGTTTCATAGTTCTGAAAGGAAAACATTCAACATTTACTGAATTTTGTGTCTATCAATTGCTCTTGGAATTCAGGTGATAAATAATAATTTAGTTGCATACATTAAATGTGAATATCATACCTGTCTCTTCCATTTCATTAGCCTTGTCCCATGGAGAGTGACACAGTAATCCTGAATTTCTAATTTAAAACAGAAGAAAATATGTTAAGGTTTGCTATTTTATTTTTATGTTCCATTAATCCAGAGAATGATTTTACAGAGGTCTGCAATGGTGTCTAAACAGTCAAGTTGTGGGGGTATTTTTATTTCTGTTTTATTGATTCCTGATTCTCCTTTTGAGATTTCATCACATTCTCTATAAATCTTTTTCCTGGAAAGTGCTCATCTCCTGAGTTGCAGGGGAGGTTTCTAGGGTGGCTAATCCTTTCTGTTTCCTGCATTTCTTTGATTAAAAGGTAAAATGAAAATGCCCTATATGTGAGATTTTGAGCTTACCTCCACTCCTCTGGCATTGGCCTTTCTCATTCCTTCCTTTTTAGGGATCCTTATTATTCCATATAGGAAATAGGGACAATACATCAAAACTATATTTATTACAATTATAAACACAGATTAGTAAAATGATGGCTTGTGTAAGGTTCAACTATGGGTGCCAATCAGACACACATACTCCATTTAAACTACTGTTAAAGAGAATCATACAAAAAAGGATTTTTTAAAATGTGTATCAGTTTTTTTTTAGTGACCCCTTACAGTAGTAAAAAAATTATGAAGCACTTGATAATGCACCAGAACAATTATAGTATGCATGCTTAACATTCAGTTGATCAAAATGCTATTTTTCAGTGGACTGATAGCAGTTTTTATTTGACTACAGATTCCATACTGGCCTAGTAATGTCTACTTCTTCAAGAAATTCCATGTTGGAACTTTCTGTATAGTACAGTGAAAGGTTCTGAAAGTTTCTAAAATCAATGCCAACCTCAAAATCTGTGGTACCATTGTTACATTACTGAATTTGAGCCATATCCTACCATCAACATTTAACTGACCCCATGATCATAGTGAATCACTGATCTTGAGTGTGTTCTACAGAATGACCTGAAGAGTTGCCTTGTCTAAATGCACCTGCCCATTAATATGCTGAAGAATGGACAGGACTCTGATTACATATGCAAACAAGATTGCTGAATCAGACTTAAAGTTTGTAAATACAAATCAATTACCATGGCAGCCCTTCTGCAGCCACAGATATCCAGACTTTGCTATTTTGGCTATGTTCACATAATATTCTACTTGATTATTTATCAAGGACTTCTGCCCCCCCCCCCCAATTTATCTCAGTTTTCTTTTTCTTTTTTTCTGGCAGATTCCTCCATCATTGAGTCTTGCTTCTGTTTCTATTCCTTGTAATACCCGCTATAATTTGTTGGTGATTACTTGTGACTCCAGACTCTTTTATTAGCTCCTTCCAAAAATGTCCCCAAAGTATTGTTGATTTAGTGCTTGGAATCTACTTCTATTGAAGGGATATCTGTGTTGAGTAGCCAGGATTAGTCTGTATGGAGCTGGTGTGAGGCACCATACAGATGCAAAGGTTATCCTCCATTTTGGAAGATAGGGTTCTGGACTGCAAAGAACACAAACTGGCCTGTTCTCTTAAACTGGGCTCTTCTCTTATATATTGTGCTTAGGGGCTGAGAGGGACCATCTTTTTGTTTTGGGTTTGTACAGTACCTAGCATAATGGATCCTGGTCACTGACAGGAGCTAGTAGACATTATTGCAAAACAAATAATGAAAAAAGCTATATTCATAAAGGAGAAAGAGAGAGAGAATTAAGGCATGGTCACCAAGGGCTCATTCACATTGACTTCAGTACTCACAACTGTACAATATTGGGCCCTAAATTAAGCCTAATTATGTCTTGTCTAACTTGACCATTTAACTAACATATGGCTAACATATAGATATTGATGACATCACAGAGTTGGACTCCTGTTTTTTCTAGCTTGGGCTTGTTTTAAATTGTGTAATATTTTGAATCAGATGTTAGTACATGTTCACTATAGTCTGTTATACTATAAAGTTTGAACTTCAGGATTTTTACTGAGTGATCAATAAAGGTATGTCCACACTGGCAATTTCAGTCAACTTAAGTAGCCTTAAGTTGACCTAAATTACTCCCCGTCCACACTGGACTTTCATTAAGTCGACTTAAGACATTCCTTAAATTGAATTAATGAAAGCTTAGTTTGACTTAGTAAGAACCGCCTGCTAGGTTGACCTAACCTTTAATTCGACTCCTTAAGTCGACTTAAGTACAGTGTGGACATGGATTAACTCTTAAATCGACTTAAGGGCAGTTAGGTCAACTTACTAAATCCCCGTTCAGGGTAACCACTTTAAGTCAACTTAATAAGATTGATTTTAAGTCGACTTAGTCGACATTATTAAGTCGACTTACCAAAGTCAATCTAACTTTTTCTAGTGTAGACATAGCCTAAAAGACTAATTTAACTAAATTTGTCTCAATATGAACTTTGAAATACTATGTTGTTACAAGCATTGATATAATAACTTTGGCCTCTAGAAGCGTTCTATAGTATCTGGAAGAATTGAAGTAGCCTCATGAATTTTTCTGATTGCAATTAGTTTCAATGCTTTTTAACATCATTGTATAAGTAAAACGTGAAGAAACCCAAAGATGTGTTGGATTTATAATAAATATTAGCTTTTAGTAACAGCACAAATTTCCTCCTACCCTCTATTCTTTACTACCTTTTATTCCTAGATAATTTCTCTTGAATTGATATGCTGCTTTAACTGTCTGCCTCGTAATCTGAAATTTAAAATATTCATTTCCTGTAGGTGATAGGAATGGGTACATGGGTCATAAATAGGGATATATAAGCTTATTCAAATAGTATCACTATTTTCTATATACCTGCCAACAAAATGAACCTGAGTTCCTCAACTCTGCTCAGATTGAATCACTTCTGAAGATCAAAAAACTTGGTTCACTTCTTTTTCTTCCTACTTTTATTTCTGACATGATTCTATTTTGCTTGATTCCACCCAAAATTGGAAGTTAAAATGTCAAAATATATAGAGCCAACCAATTCTCATGAGCCTTCCAGTTCAATTTTGCAAACTCAAGCATTTCAGATAGTTTTGATCAACTTGGAAGTTTTTAGATGCTTAATCTAATGAATTTCATCCATCACAGTCCTCATGTTTTATCTTATATTTGGATTAGGAGTTTGTGGTTTGGATTTGAGAATTTGGTTATCTCAGAATTCCTTATTTCTCTGCAACCTACATGTATCCTCCTTCTCTGAGGCATCCCCTCATTCACCCCAACTCTTTCTTCCTGAAATCCTTCCTCCTCCTCTTCACCATCCAGCTCTCTCCTTGCTGCTCTGAGATCCCTTTGGAAGTCCACTGGTTTACCATGATTTTGCTAGGTGTGATCCTGTCGCTGGTAGTTTGAGGTCCTATAGGGACTTTGATGCTACTCCAGTCAAATCTTGCACACGAGGTACTTATGAGCAAAGCTGTTTAAACTTTTTCTGATGAAACCTTTTTTTTTTTTTTTACCAAAACACGTAGATTTGGTCAACCAAAATATTTGACAAATTTTTGTAAAATTTTGAAAAAAATCAAAACACTTAAACATTTTCAAAAATAAGTACTTCGAATTTTTTGTTCAAAACAATTTTTCAGTTAGTAATTTCATTCAAAATATATTTGAATAAGTGAAATTAATAAGATGAGGGAGGATGGAAGAAACCTCAAAATCAAAACAAAACAAAACGAAGCATTGTTTTTTCTGGGGTACACTCCGTGAACAAAAAATCAGTTATTCACATAGCTCTACTTATGAGTCAGTCTTCACAAGACAGGGAATATCTGATATTTGAACACTAACACTAAACCCCAGTAAACAATTGTATTTTCTTGGCCAAGATGAGGTATTCCTTCCTCCCCACACACATACTTTGTAATGTTTAAAAGTAGGTTGCCATGAATGAATTGCAAGGTGAAAAGAAGCTGGAATGAAGAGGATATCAAGAAGGAAGGAGGTATAGGCCTGAGTAGTAAGTGTAAGAAGAGGCAAAAGATGGACTCTGTTTTAGAATTTGAATGCCTGTGAGATTTGATTTGGAAATAGAATTCCATATATTACTAATAATACCATCATGCACTTCTTTTGTTCAGTATTCATTATTTGTTTTGATAGGCATGCTTCAAAACTGGAGAAATAGTCTTAAAAAAAAAAAAAGCTGACCTATCATATGAAATTTTGTTTGGGGGTTTTGGGGCTGAATTTGGAGCTAATTAAAGTGAGAAATTAGTAGCAAGCTTTTCCAGACAGCTGTGCCAAATCATTTAAATCCTGACTTGCAATACCCCTGTTATTTCAGTCCTGAGTCTATTGTGATTGTAAACTGCCTATTCTGTTGTACTGTGCCAAACTCCATGGCAGTTTTCTGATATGCAAAAAAATCCACAGAGTATTCCCTTCTTAAAAAATTAGATTTTTAGCCCTAGCTGCCACAAGATGCAAAATATCCCACACAGTGCTTGCTAGTCAGCAAGTGCATTGTGTTCTCCACTACCTGAAGTAATTAGTACTGGTGAAGCACATTTCTCATTTGTCTTATATTATTCCTTCATAAGCCTACTGTCTAATTTAGCTTTTGACATAATTATGATGGCAGAGGTCCAGTGTTCAATTAAGATGCCTCTTGTGTTAACTAATGGTTGGATTCTGCATCTTGTAGTTGGGTGTTAAAAGGATTGATATGTACATTGGTTGGCTTAGTTCCAGTACCACAGCTGCTGATGCATCTCTTTGGCTTTGAGTACTATTTTTTTTTTAACTTCTCCTAGTTTCAGATGCAGCTCTGTTGTGCTGACTTTAAAACACAAACACAAAACAAAAAAACATCTCCCAGACTAAAGACCTTTCTTCTATTTAGAAATTTCCAGAGGGGTAGCTGTGTTAGTCTGTGTACAGCAAAAACCACGAGAGTCCTGTGGCACCTTATAGACTAACAGATTTTCTTTGGCATAAGCTTTCGTGGTCTTGCATCTGACGAAGTGGATTATACCCTATGAAAGCTTATCCCGAAGAAAATCTGTTAGTCTATAAGGTGCCACAGGACTCTCGTTGTTTCTTTTATTTAGATTCTGTGCCACAGCTTTCAATATTGTCTTAATGCAGGCTGTTGGCAGAAGTCTAGTGTTCAACTATTATTCATCTCTGATATCATCAAGAAGTAAATCATAAGAACGTATCAGCCTCTGATGTCATACAAAAGGTTGTCTGTTGAAGTTAGCAAATTGCAGAGGGATGAATGAAGTGGCTGATGAAGCCACAAAACCCTTAGTGCATTTCACATTTATGATTAATTTAAAGTGAAATGTACAGTGCTAAAGGGAGGAATATATATGGAGGAACTTAGTCAGTTTTGTAGACAGCTTCTTCTTAGAAATAACTAAGATTTTTGAACAGTGGACATTAACAACTCTGAACTGAGGATCTGACCCTGTCAGTTTGCTTGGTATATTTTCTTAATATTAAGCCTTTCCTGAATTTCAAGAAATACAGGAATGAAAAAAGGAATTGAGAAATTCTTCAACTGTATAATTATATTTAACAACAAAAATTATTCACCTTTTTGAAAGTTTATGGTTGTAGACCTCAATCCTGATATCAAATGAACTCTTATGGACCTTAACCTCATGCAGAGTGCCACAAACTTCAACACGACTCTGCATTGGCCTAATGATCAACATGGGAACATCCCAGTACATATATACAGATTATATAGGAAGTATATATTGGTCAGATACCCAGCTAGTGTTAATGAGCTCTTGGAGAAATCAATAGTATGTCAATTCTCACCAGTTAAATATGTGCTGACAGGATCAGATGTTCTACTCTGTTACAAAGTTATCCTCTTCTCGAAGCATATATATAATATGTTTTAATTACAAAGATCTCTAAGGACATTTAGCATTTATAACTTACTTTTGGCATAAATATGTACATATCATATGTGCATATATATCTATCTACCTGGTTGTATTTTTATAGGTCATTTGATAATTAACTGGATCCTGTGATTCAGAAAAGGAACTTCCTCTATAAATTTAGATCCAGTGCTTTAACTTCCTATTATTTGGATGCACTGAGGAACCAGATTTTGATTTGGACCTATTATGAATTGTAATCTAATGATAATTTGGTCACATTCATCAAATTATTCCACCAATATGAATACTGTTGGCAAGTGGGAGAAGGTAGGTCGGGATGCTGTCAAGAGTCTTCTATATCTTTTTCTCTCTTCTCCACCCTGCTTTTTTTTTTTAGAAGCATCATATGAATATGTAAGAATATAACATTGTACACTCACAACAAAGCTGTTGAAGTTTGTCAACTGAACTTTTAAAATGTCTAGTACTTAAAATATGGAATTCAATTCCTTCCGGACCTGAAATTAAATTAGCAATTAGTATTTCAATCATCTGAATTTCAAATTTGGCACATTAGTAACAAAATAAATCTTTAGAACTGGTCATGACCAATAAATATTGTAGTTATCATTTATTATTATTTTAGCATTCAATAGTGTATTAGTTGCTTCAAAAGCCAGAAAAAGACAGAGGACCTGCTCAGTGTCAAAAACTGCAGCCGTTAGCAACAGACATCAAGTACTATTGCATTTTGCTGGATATTCAAATCCTCACATAGCCAGATAAAATGGCGGTATGTACTTGATTTGTAATCCCTATCTACCCCTGAGTCATACTACTTTTTTATGTGCATGGTAATTAAAACTTTGCTGACAACTAACCACTACTTCTAAATTTCTGCCTTTTTAATACTGTTATTTACATACTTTATTTCTGCAGAGCTTTAGTGCCAGTCAGTAATGAGTTAGCTGGATTTTAAAGGTCTGTTTCCTAGGAATAGCAACTCTGAGTTTTTATTGTTTATAGTGGGGTTCAAACAATACAATAGCAACATAGCAACTTATCCATAAGATTTCTTCATGTTTTTCTGAGTAACCATCTATGGTTGTGATGGATTAGAACACAGCTACATACTTCTCCCTAATATTGCTATGAATTTTTGAAAGATGAGGACATAATTTGGAGATTAATTGGTTTGGAAAGAAAAGAAAATATACCACTTCAGATAAACTAGCAAACTTTTTTGAGCCTTGGATAAACTTCGGGAAATAACTTAAACACAAACATTTTTTTAAAGTTATGAAATGTTTGGGTAAGTACATTTCCAGATAGGAACCGAACTCGGGGGGCATGGGATTTTCAAGAGAGCCTGTTGTCATTTGATTTCCAACCCACACAAGAAGTTGAGATTAAAGTTGCATCGATCTTCTTCATGCTCATTTAACCTTGAGCTTTGTGAGGTTTGTCATCTCTTGTGAGATGTAAAGTCCCACTACTTACATTATAAAAATGTGTGGATATGCAGTTAACTACCACTGTTACAAAATTACATGCCAAAATTTAATAATGGTGGCAACCTTAATCAGGATATAGTATAGTTCTTTGTAATCATCTGAAAGAAAAGCTGCTTATTTGAGCTGTCTGAATCTACTGAGGATCCTAAGATGAGTTGCAGCACTACAGAGCTACATATCTCCTGACAAAATATGTTTCTATCATAATATTCCCCCCTCCTCCCACACACATCTTCCTGACAGGTATTGTTTGTGGAAGAGGGCCTGAGCAGGAGTAAAGAGAAAAGGCTGTTCAGCGTCTTCACTGACAAGATATCAGACATGCTGCACCTGGCAGCTCTTATTGCAATACTTATGGTCAGTTTTTCTAGAGATCTCTTCACCCAGTGGAATGCTAAGTACTTGAAAATCTGGCCATTTATTTTGATGCCTAAATGTGAGCTGAATTCTTTATAAATCAGTCTTTGAATGATTAATACAATAGAAACTGTTTTAAAGAATCATAAGGAGTGGGCATGACTGTGTTGTCCCCCATAGGCTCTGTATGGGACTATTTTTTGTTAAAACACCCCATGCCTTCAGCTGAATCATGTAGTGTCTCTATTTTTCTACATAGTAGGACCAAAGGATCACTTGAGACATTAAGGTAAATTCTGAAATAGGGCTTTAATCTCCTATTGGTATGTATATATTAGAAATAAGAGGAAACTTTGTCTCCTGCTACAGGGCAAGTCTCTGCCTTGTGCTTTCGATATTATCAGGAGGAAGTTAAGTTGTGGCCGAACCCCCAAAAGGAATTCTATATGAATTAGAATTCCCCTAATGGTCTTGTATCTTGTGCATGCTGGAACAGTAGGTTGATTACTTTTAGGGTCTGACTTTAGTAGAACGGACAGGTATAAATTCTAGTTCCTGGAGGCTGATTGAGCTACAGCACAAAAATAAGTGTAGCCATATCAGCATAAGTGGCAAGAGGTGACACTTGGTGCCATGAATACATAACTGTTTTCGATGGGACCATGTTAGCAGAGGAATTGGTTAGCTGCCCCACGTACAGTCCCATCCTAGACCATAGGTATGTATTTGGGCATCTAGCCCTTTCTGTCATTTGTGCCACTACAACTACACTTCTATTTTTAGTGCACTAGCTAAATCACAGCTAACAGGTATGCCTCCTCAAGCTGGAATTTATAGCGTCCAGCTCTACTGCTGACATATTCTTAGATGGGATGTAGCATGCTATCTGTTCTACAATTAGCCAGGTCTGTAGGGCGGGCAGGTGGGAGACAGAGTCTGTTTTATTTTGCATGATACAAATCATAGAATTGTAAGACAAGAAGGGATCTAGAGAGGTCTTCTAATCCAGTTCCTGCACTTATGGCAGGATCAAGCATTATCTTGACCATCCCTGACATATGGACATATCTATATAACTAAACCACAGTTGTATATATGTACGGAGGGTCCGGAGGGCAGTCCCATGGGCGTGGGTTCTGGGGGGGGTGGGCGGTCCCATGGGTGGGCGGTCGGGGGGGATGGTCGGTCACATGGGGGAGAAGTGGAGGTTCTGGGGGGAGTGGTCTCCCATGGGGGGGGTGGTCCCATGGGGCGCGGGGGTCCTTACCCGCCGGCTCCGGGCACATCCCTGCTTGGCTCCGCACAAAGGCTCCGCCCCCCCCGACCCCCGCTCCGTCCGCCCGGCCTTGCCAAAGAGGCAGCCACGCCTGGCCCGGCAAGAGGCTCCATCTGGCCCCGCGAAGCGACCCAAGCCGGTGCCGTGCAGCGCCGCCCCTGGCCAGGAGCGGGAACTGCAGTCTGGGGGGGTGCTGAGCAGGGAGTGGGGCAGGTGATGGGGTGTGGAGCTGGGGGGGGCACTGAGGAGGATATGGGGGACAGGTGATGGGGCACTGATGAGGGAGTGGGGGGCCGGTGATGGGGGCGCTGTGGAGGGATTGGGGGGCAGGTAATGGGGGCAGGGAGCTGGGGGGCGCTGATGAGGGACTGGGGGGCAGGTGATGGGGTGGGGATCTGGGCGGCGCTGAGGAGGGAGTGGGGCAGGTGATGGGGTGTGGAGCTGGGGGATGTGGGGGGCAGGTGATGGGGGGGTGACGGATTCTGCCCCAGTGTGAGAGCTGCAGGAGGCGCCACATTCACCAGAGGCCGCCTGGCTGCATGGACCGGCTGAGCCAACGTGGGCAGCCGGGGTGTAACGGGGAAGGTGCGTGTTCGGGTCCCTCGGCGTCTCCGAGCTCATTGCTCTCGCCTCCCTGGGGGCAGCCTGGAGTCTGCAATGCCGGGAGTGCAGAAAGCCCCCCCACGAGGGGTCCATTGGGACGGGGAGTCCCCAGGGCCCAGTGAAAGCATGCTACTCACTGGCTCTCCGCGGTGGCTGCACAGAGCAGCTCCCACATGGTCTGACCTGGAGCCAGGACAGAGAATCCCCGACGGCGCTGTCGAGCCAAGAGAAGGCGGCTTGATTGCTCTTATGGCTCCAGCCACCGCCTAGGACCTGCCTTCCTCCCCCCCGCCCCCTCCATCCAGCTGGGTCCTCTGTACCAGGGACGGATCCTGCAGCTGGAATGGAGGGGCTGATTCTTCGGCCGCTGCCCACGTGGGGATCCAGTCCATCTATATAACTAAACCACAGTTTTATATATGCATGGCGGGACGTGGACGCAGCTCCTGCGCGTGTATATAACTGACACAGTTGTGCGCGCGCAGCAGCTGAATCCACGTGCATAAGCCTGTGGATTAGATAGCTCGCGCGCACGGCTGCCCGCCCTCCCTCCCACCCAGCGGTGATTACCATTTTTCAATTTGCGATTCTTTAGAGAATCGGGGGTTTCCTGGTAGTTGTCTAATGTGCTCTTGAAAATCTCCAACAATGGAGGTTTCACAACCTCCCTAGGCAATTTATTCCGGTGCTGACTATATTTCCTGCTTTGCCTGACAGAAAGTTTTCCCTCATGTCCAACATAAATTATAGCCCTTAATGTAATTTAAGCCCATTGCTTCTTACCCTATCCTTAGAGGTTAAAGAGAACAATGATTTTGTTTCCTCCTTATAGCAACCTTTTATGTACTTGAAAACTGTTATGTCCCTCCCCCCTAAGTTTTCTCTTTTCTAGACTAAACAAACTGTTTTTCCCTCAGTCTTCTGAGGTGCAAGACTGCTGGAGAATCAGGCTTTAGTTATATTAAATTAGATACATAGGCCATCAAGAAATTTATACAGCTTTGGACATGAATGGTAATTGAAGAAATTGTGATGAGAGCAGTTCCCAAACATATTGCAGGATGCTCTAAGAAGATACAGTTCTGCAGCAACATAGTAAATGAGACATAAAATTACAGGAATTACATGACATGATCTATCATTTTGTTGCTATTACCTTTCTCGAACATTGCACACTGTGGTCTGGTTGTGAAAAATGATGATAGCTGTAAAGGACACATAGCTCATTGAAGACATTAGCAAATATGGTAGCACTTGCAGCTGGACTTCCTCATCAAGAGATATAAATAGGTAGATGGTCTAAGCCAGTCAGATTGTCATCCAACCATTAAGCTTTGCTATCCCAGCTGTCAGTAATTTTATTATTTGTTATGAAATGTTTGCATGTTACAGACTTACTAAGTTATTATGTATCTAGTGTGAATGCATCTTTGTAACAATGAAGCCTGGAACAAATTATCTGCTACCTTAGCTGCATAGCTAAATATGAGAGGTTAGCTATTTTGTTGTTTAGGCTTTCTGTTTCTCCTTTTACTCCTGGGCTCCCAGTCCACTGACACAGTTTAATTATGGGTGAATGGACCATTTCCAGCCTTCTTGATATATTGTTTTTAACTACATCATGCTTTTTTTTTGAGAACTGCTTCATTTCACATATTCTTCAACTATTCTTGGTCAATTTATGGAGCTTTGTCATGCAAAATGTTTTATGTATTAAAAATATGACAATATATAAACTTTGATTTAGGTGATGGCCTGGCGCTCTGGTTCTGAGCCAGTTGGCAGAGAATTAGTACTGAGAAAACATTAAATTACTATGATTTAGCCCAGAGGTGTCCAACCTTTTTCAGTGAGGAGCCACATTTCAATTCTTTTCTCACTTGGGCACCTGGGAGCAAATTTTTTATAGATAAAGCAGGGGTGAGAAGGGAGACTGGGGAACATAGATAGGGCGGGGCAGGGGTAGCAAGGCAGAGCTGGAGAGGAGGGACAGGGCAGGGGTGGGATGGGATGGTAGGGAGAACAACGTTGGGGTGTTAGGGGAACTTGGCAAGTCAGGAGAGGGATGGTGGGGAGGAGAGAGTGGGGCCAGAGGGCAGTGCCCCTGGGTGTTGGGACCCACTGTTTCCTTTCCCCCTAAACTCACTGGTTCCTGATTTTCCCCGCTCCCCAACCCTGTGCTGGGTCAGCTCCTGAACTCTTCCCCCTATGCTGGCTCCCCCACCCTTAGTCACCCCCTCCCCCAATGCTGGCCTCCACTTCCTCAACCTGATCCCATCTTCCTAGACCCTTTCCCAGTCCCCCACTGTCCTGCATCGCCCCACACCCTCAGGCCAGCCCTGCATTGTCCCACCACCCCCTGGCCTGATCCTGGCCTCACACCAACTCCCGGCCCCAATCCCAATCCTGCACTGCTTCCCTGACCCCCCACTGTGCACTGCCCCATCTGATTCTGACCCCACGCCATCCCCATGCCTCAATACCAGTCTTGTGCTATCTTCCTGGGCCCAATCCTCACCCTCACCACCCTGTGCTGCCTCCCTGGTCCCTTCCCTGGCTTCATGCTGCACCCCCCCCACCATGCACCACCCCTGGCCTGATCTGGGCCCCACACTGCCCCCTGCCCCAATATCAGCCTCATGCCACCTTCCTGGGCCTGATCCCAGCCCACACTGCTTCCTTGGACCCTACCCAGGCCTGTGGCATCCACCCCCGACGCTTTTCCCACCCTCACGTCACTCCTGGGGTCCCACACCACACCCTCTGGCCCAGATCCTGGTCTTGTTCCACCCCACCCCTAGCCCTGCACCACCTCCCTGCCCAGGCTACCTCCCCAGCCACAATCCCGGCCTTGCGCCTCCGACTCACCCCAGAACCCTGACTTTTTCTTCCGCTCCACCCTGTGTTGACTCCTGATCCTCCCACAGCCTTGCACCCACCCATCTTATCTTGCTCAAAGGCGCTGGATCCAACCCCCAGAATTTGGTCCCTGGCCAGGTCTCCCATCTTGGGCCACATTCATAGGCATGCACAGGGCAGGAGAATTAAAAAGGCCCCAGCCAGGCCCCAGCTCCCGGGTGCCAGCACAGCGGTCTGCGGGCCAGATAATAGTCTTTGGTGGGCCGGAGTCTGGCCTGCAGGCCATAGCTTAGACAGGAATTAAATGTAAATGAGAGGAATGGAAAGAGAGAGACAAGTTAATTTTTGTAAATTTTGAAGTTAGTTTTGATACTTAACAATCCAGTGGCTTGGTATATGATTAATTTTCATGTTCCCATATAATAATTCTCAGTGTTGTACTTGATTGTGAGAAGAAAACACCAATATATTTAGGGATTTTCTTCGCCATTTGCATTATAAGTGTTGGAAGAGAGAGAGAGAAAAAAGAAGTTTCAGGCAGTTAATATGGAGATACCTGAATTGTTCATCTTATTTGAATATTTTTACAAACAAGAACAGCTGAAAATTCTTGTCATGCTATTTCTTAATTGAATGAACTTCATTCTATTTTTTAATCCCTATGAGAAACCCTATCAAAACAATAAAACTTATAGTTACGAAACTGTACTCCAAGTATTTGTTTCTGCAACAGCTGTATATTTTCCCTAAAGTTTCACATGAAAAACAGGGAAGGAAATGAATCCATTTTAGTGTAAATTCTCCTATAAAACTGAACTATTGTGAAATGTATACCAAGTAGTGTATTCTTCCATAAGATATATACACGGAAAAATGATTAATGTTGTTTGCTTTTCCATGTTAATCTCCTGTGTGGTGAGAGGGAATAGACTGAAGGTCACAATTACATTGGTAAAATAAATGTGTTTCTGAAGTAGTTTTAAATATGGCCAAAATTCCCTGTGGCTACAAGAATTTTAATGTTGTTCAGATGGTCAGTGTGGATCCTGGCCAAATCATGTTAAAATCATTTTCAAAACTGTGTTCAAGACAAGATGAGACAAAGCGGGTGATGTAATATTTTTCACTGGATCAACTTCTGCTGGTGGGAAAAAAATACGTTGAGCTACATAGAGCTCTTCTGAGCTGAAGAGTTCTGTGTGGTTCAAAAGCTTTCCTTTTTCACCATCAGGAGTTGTCCAGTAAAAGATATTGCCTAACCCATCTTGTCTCTCTAGTATACTGGGACCAATGTAGCCACAGCACACTTCAATACAATATATCAGGCAAAAGAGGCCTTTACACTTGCTTCAAGAAAGTTCAAATGCAAATTTTTACACTGTCAATATCATTTAGAGAGGACAAAAACCATTTATGTATTTTATTTATTTTAGAAATGTTTCTCAGTCTTCACTACAGAATGATGTTGTGCATGTACCCTTCTTTCTTATGGTACAACACAGATTCTTGAACTTATTGCTGGTATGACTGATACTGCACCATCTCTGTGATGTCCAACTCTTCAAAAGATGTTCAGTTTTACCTGTATGCCTACTCATGTAATGCTGGGTGGTTTGCACCAATAAAATACAAATAACTGAATTAACATTCAGTTCAGAGTTTATATGATTAGGCTGATATACATAATGTATGGAAAGAAGGTCTGTTTCCTTGCCATGACAGGCAACAGCTGTATTTCAGATGACTCCTAGTTCATCATCAAGCACTCATTTTGTAGACAGGCCAAGGGTTCTTTATGGGGTCTCCACACATTCTGGAATTTTCCCATACTTAAACTTTATTGAAGTCAGTATATATGCGAGAACAACAGGCATAGGAAGGACAAGCCACTCAACTGTTTAGTATCCTATTGATGTCCATCTTTGCTTATATGGTGAATCTGTTTTTGTTGTAAAATGTTACATTATGTGTCCAAAAGCATGATATGATTCAACAGAAATCCCTAATTCAATATTCAAAATACTTTTGTGCATTAATCTCACCAAATATCAATATGCTTAATTTTTTTAGAAATATCTATAGCTATTAAATTACCTGTCTTTTTTGTTTAAAGGCTAATGAGAAGCTGAATTTTTATGAACATTTGGAAGATAGCTGTACCTTGTAATTTTTATTGTATTTCTGTGTAGTCTCTTTCACGCAGTAAGGCTGAGTTTTTGAAAGCTGTCAAGAGATTTAGACACCCAATTTGCATTCAAATCTCTTAGGCATCTTTGAAAATTTTAGTGTATAGGTGTGGGGTGAAATCCTTACTTCACCGATGTCAATGGCAAGACTCCCATTAGTTTAGCTTTTGACTTCAGTGAACCAGAATGTGACCTTAAATGATTGGGATCAAGCCCTAAACTACCTGATTGTTCCTTTTCAGTAAAATCATTAATGCCTTGGTTCAACAATCCACTGAAGTATATGCCCAACATTAATATATATATATATATATATATATATATCCCTTTTACCTTAAAGGAACTAAGCTCATGCTTAAAGTACAATGTTTCAGTGCTATGAATTGGGGTCTAAAATAAAACAGTACATGTCATCATGGAAAAATATAACATTTTTGATAGGTTGTTAGCCACAAGGCAAATTGCTGCAGCCACCTGGGAGGTAGAGATACTTTCTGTGTCCTGATGTTCATGTTACTGGTTTTTGAAATTTTCTTAAGTATAATGAAGAAAAAGGAGTTCATGTCTTCAAAAGTACATATGCCACTAAATGTATAAGTTACATTTATACCATATTCATATTACACAATCTTAATGGGAAAAATTGAAATATGTATTTGACCTAATGTAGAATTATTGTAATCTAGTGTGAAATGCCCTTTAAGTTTAAAAATAGCATGTCATTGGTCACTGAGAAGTATACAGGGCAAAATTAAGGAATAGTCATTTTAAGGGAACTGTACTAAAATATGTTGTTTATTTTTTTAATCAATGTGTTTGAAGGTTTTATGTGTGAACAAAAATTTTGGATTCATGGACATTCCTGAAAAATGTGTTTACTATCCAATTTTCCTAAATCATCTTCATTAAAGTGTGTGGCTGGTTGAGTTAATTGTTTTGGGGATTATTTAGATACAGAACGATTGCAATGCTTTCCATACTGAGGGTGATGCACATATTTTGAATCACTTTATGGCCCAATAAAACTCAGTTTTGCATTGGTTTTTGTGTGGTTTTATCTAGTTCAAAGTGTCTAAAAGCTGAATAGAAAATGGTAATTTGTCTAATTTGTCCTTTAGTCTATTTTTCTGAGTCTCTGCAATTTGTTTTCAACCCTTTGATTAAAAAGGCTGTTATATTCTAGAGACACTCCTCCAAATCTACCAAAAAGAGAAAATGGCAACAGCCAGAGCATGCATTGCTACTATAAAGAAAAAATCCAATGATTACAATGTGATTAAAGAGAGTACAAGTTATGGAAAGATCACAGCCTTAATTAGACCATTCCAAGATCAGTTTAAGCAGCACTGGTCTTTAGTCAAAGAACTACTTATACCACACACAAAGAAGACAAAGAGTAATGACTTGGAGTAAAATTACTGTGTTTTTTTCTAGAAGGGCAAAAATCTCTAATACACTGAATAAGTGACTCCCACATTCTTATCAGAGTATAATACTGTCCAGATACTCATGTGCTGTAATATGTGTTATATCACACTTTACATTACATATTTATGAAATCAAGGTCTAACACTGTACTAAATACATGTTTTTATAGTATAATAATATTGCACCAAATACCTGTAATCTTACTCACTTATAGACAGCCCCTTCAACCTTAAACAGATACTCACCAGCAACTATAGACCAAACAACAGAAACATTAAAGAAGGAACGTATCTCTGCAACAGATCACGTTGCCAACTTTGCCCCCATATCTACACTAAAGACACCATCACAGGACCTAATCAAGCCAGCTACTCCATCAAGGGCTCATTTACTTGCTCATCCACCAATGTGATTTATGTCATCATGTTCCAGAAATGTCCCCCTGCCTTATATATTGGACAAACAGGACAGTCTCTGTGCAAAAGAATAAATGGACACAAATCTAACATCAGAAATCACAACATTCAAAAACTAATAGGGGAACACTTCAATCTCTCTGCTCACTCCATTGATGACTTGTTAATAGTGGAGCTCAAACAAATGAATAACAAATCACAGCTTCAAAGAGAAACTGCAGAATTGGAATTTATATGTAAATTTGACTCCGTTGCCTCAGGGTTAAACAGGGGCTATGGATTTTATTCTCATTACAACAGGTGATTTGACTTCACCTTCCTCTATATGATGTTCCCCAGTGTTTGAATCCCAACAACTATTCTGATTTGCTGTTACAGCCTGACCTGATCCTATGTCATACATTTCCCTGCATTTAATTTCCTCCATTCTGTAAATTCCTCATCTTCAAAGTGTTTGACAAAGTGGGATTCTCGCTCATGCGATAAATACATTTGTTAGTCTTTAAGGCTATGTCTACACTTGCAAGTTAGTTCGAATTAAGGAAGCTTAATTCGAACTAAACTTAAGCCTTGGCCACATTAGGCTTTCATTATTTCTAATTAAGGGCTTCCTTAATTTGAACTAATAAATTCAATTGCTTAGTTCAAATTAATGGTTAATTCAATCCATTAATTCGAACTAAGTCAAATGTGGCCATATTAGTTTGAACTAAATGCTTAGTTCGAACTAATCAGCAGATTGACCTTCCTGCAACTGACTAATTTGAACTAAGCAAGTGCCCTGCCTGGACATGGCTAGTTCGAACTAGCATTCTAGTGGGGCCATGCTAGTTTGAATTAAGTTAATTCAAACTAACTAAAATTAGTTCGAATTAGTTAGTTCGAATTAACTAATTCAAACTAGCTATTGTACGTGTAGACATAGCCTCTAAGTGCCACAGTACTCCTTGTTTGTTTGGCTGACCTAGACTAACATGGCTACCCCTTTGGAACTAGTAAGGAACAGTATCACTGCTTCATATTATTTTATTTTTCATGTTTCTATACCTACAAGTATCCCTGTTGAAATTTTCCACTAGTTCATCAGCACTCATCTCACTAGCTCTCTTCCTTCCTCAGTGTTCTTTTCTCTAGGGACTGGATCTGATTTTTCCTGTTTACACTCATGTACATCAGAAATAACTGTACTAATGTTACAGGAGTTAGACTCCTGTAAAAACATGGGGGAGGGAGTATCTCTACTACTGATGCACAAATAAAAAAGAAGCTAAGTTTGGTTTAACTGCAGTAGGAACCTCAGGATAAGGATATAAGGAGATAGGACAGGAACATAAGGACACAAGGAGAAAAATATTTAAAATATATCAAAGACCTTTTGTGATAAGACCCAAACTGTCAATGAGTGGTCAGACCCAGCTACACCCTGCAGCATGTCAGGTGGAGGTGGGAGGTAAAAGGAGAAGCTCTAGCCCAGATCTGGGTTGACCAGGGAGGAGAGCAGAACCTTGTTTCTTGTGGTGGGATAGAAGCCCCATTGCAGCCCAGAGACTGAGGTCACTTGCTAGCTTGATGCCTCCCTGCTACAGTGACATCATTTCAAAAACTTTCTGTAGTGGGTGTGGGGCCAAATCATGTCACATTCCCAGCTTCTAGGGGCTAGGGAGTGCAGATTGGTCTTATTCCAGGCAGTAAGGAGTGTGTTAGCCTCATCATTGGCTGTCCTGAGGCAAGGACTGGGGCCTGTCTCACTCTGGCTATGTCTACACTTGTAATTTTAATTTGACTTAGTGAGTATACACTTAAAATTAAAGTTGACTTTGAGGGAACTTAAAGTAGACCTAGAGCGTCTACACTGGATGCCTAGGTCGACTTCAAGGGGCTTGGGGGACCTAGGGTAGGTCCACAGGGGGCACCCCTTGCCCAGTGCCAGGGGGCTCAGCCCTTGCCCCATTGTACATAGGTACAATGGGGCAAAGGGGGTCAAGAACCCTGGCAGGGCATAGGAGCAGAGTGGGCAGGGCTCTGCCCTGCCCTGTGGGGGGGCATGCCAGGCTCCCCCTGTGCCTCCCCCCCTGGCAGGGAGGGCATTGGTGTTGTCCTGGGGTAGCCCTAAGTCGACTTAGGGCTACCCCACGTCTACACTGGCTTAAGTCGACTCTAGGGAGTCGACTTAAGCCCTAAGTCGACTTATTTCGAGGTTTAATAAAGTCGACTTAATTTTCATTAAGTCAACTTTATTTTCCTTAAGTCGACTTAAGCAAGCTCCTTAAGTCAACTTAAGGAAACTGTAGTGTAGACGCAGCCTCTGTGCTCAACTCTAGACCAGGCTACTGTGGCTACTTCCAGACTGGCTAGTGGAGGGAGGCTCAAATTGGTGCTGACAGTTTGCCAATTAGCAGTTCCAGCTCACCTCACAGCAGACCCTCTAGTCTAGAGAGACATCGCAATGCCAGCTGGCGAGCAACTATGGAAAGTAGAAAAGGGGACAAATCAAGATGTGTGGGGGCAATTGCTTCCTATCATGTAGTATATGAGAACCGTAGCCTACCAGAAGGGATAACCAGACCCTGGAAGAAAAAGCATAAGCACAGATGATTTGGACACAAACCCTGAATAGAAGGGCAGGTTCCCACCAAAGGCAGCCTTTGGCTATTGGGGGCCCTAGGTGAAGGCTCATTGTGGGGCCCCTAATAGGGCCATTGTGGGGCCTCCATATGCCCGCAGGGGCCCCCCTCTGTGGCCCCAGCTCCCCATCCTTAGCTCCTTGCCACTGGCCCTGGCCCCAGGGCCAGCTCCTCCTCCTCCTGCTGACTGAGGCAGACGCGGCTTTTGGGATAGGCAAAGCAAGCAACGGGACCCCTTATTGCTTGGGGCCCTAGGCGTGCTCCTGCTTCGCCTACCCCAAAAGCCGCCTCTGGTTCCCACCAAAGTGTTGTATGATGACTCTGTTTTGAGTGGTGGGTCTTTTTCTTGTTGTTGTTGTTCCTGACTTATTTGGTACCCTAACGCTCCAGGAAGGATAGGACTCATGTGTGTTGGCCAGAATGCCAAAGCACTGATCACAGAGACAGAGATTTACCAGAAGAGGCCTTTATCTATATGAGCTCTGCCCCGAAAGGAGTGCTGCCTCAGCAACCTATTTGCACCCTGAGTCAAGAAAGCACCCTTATTCAGGAAAACATGCAAGCACATTCTTAAATTCCATTGTCGTCAAGGGAATTTCAGCACAGCCTTAAGTGTTTTCTAGAATCGGAACCAAAATTTGTAATGAAAAATACTTAAGGCAAAAATTTTCTTTCAAGCCGCAAACAGTAAAATTGACTCCAACAACCGAACATCCTTAGGGATGGCCATTTATGTAAGAAAAGTCGAAAAAGGGCAGATACTCAACTAGGTAAATCAACAAAGCATTCTTGTCTTCACTGATTTAAAACAACTTTGAGTTGAGATCCAGAGTGCAGAACTGAGATGTGCTTTATTTGTTTTTACTTTTAATTTTTGAGCCTCTATCTGCACCACTATTACAATGGTGGGCATTATACCAACCATTCAGTAGAAAGAACAATTACACAAATTGAGAGGAAAACAATGACAAATATATGAAAATATTTTTGAAGTGTTGACCTATAGTCCCTGGGCATTTCGTCAATCAGAAGAGTAGCAGCTGAGATCCCACAAGTGCTACAGATTCACTGCCTGGCCTTGAGCAAGTTTGTACTATGTCCTTTGTGTCTCCATCTCTTCACATGTAAAATGGCAATAATTATATTGCTGCCTCACTTAAGGAGAGAGGTTAGGAAGATTAATAAAGTAATTTAGCATTAAGATTCTTTTGAAGTTGTAAAATGTGCTGTATGAGTGCTGTGTGAAATTCTTAAAAACCTCAGCTGCTTCACACTGGTTTCAGTGGGGCTTCAGAGAGCTCAGTAGTTTGCTGGCTTGGGTCCTTATGGCTCAGTTGTGAGCCACTTTAAGTATCTGCACAAGAGAGAAAGGAGGCCAGTGGCACCCCCTTGCTTTCTTGGATGGGCTATGAACATTACATAGAGCATCATAGTGGGGAAAGAAACATCAGAAGGGCCACTACTTTCCAAATAATGTGGAAGGGGGACAGGCAGTCAGGATGGGAAGTTGGTGAAATCTGTTTCCCCACCTCCCTTTAGCAGTTCAACCAGCAAATCTGAGCCATGTAGAGCAGGAAGAAATCTGCACCTGTTATAGGGATTGCATGAGGCTGTTCCCTGTCCTCTAACAGATGAGATTAGGAACCAGGCTGTTGCTCTGAGTTTCAAAATGCTGGGTGACATCCTGATTCTACTAAAACCAATAGCAAAACTTACATTGATGTCCGTGAAATCAGGATTCCACACTGATTCCTGCTCTACTGCTCAGGGAGTATGCTACATGCTGCCTCTTATTTGGAGGCCAGTGGATAAACCACAGCTGAGTTCTGAGTTTGTGATTGATCAGTAAAAGGAATATTTTTCCCCATTAGTATGTGTTTCTTTGTTTAAAGAAGGAACAGTATACTCAAAGATATTGTGTTATTGTTTCCTTGCATTTCCCTGTCAATATCCATCTGTTTTCTTGTTTTTCTTGTCTTTTCTTTGGATTGTAAGCTCTTTGGGGCAGGGACTATCACCTTGTTCTGTGTTTGTACAGCACCTGGCACAATGAGGTCCTGGTCTATGAGTAGAGATCCCAGGTGCTATGATAATGCAAATAATCACTTACGTGTATTTTGTAGAAAATGTATTTATCCTATTGTTTTCCCCTCCTTTTAGTCTGTGAAGACCCCATAAAGAAACAGAAAGAAAATGGGTTTTGATTGCAAATGGCAGCTGAAGATCTATTTTGGAATTATTTACACAGTAACATTTAAGGCCTGAACACAATGGGAGTTTGGGCAATCAGCACCTCACTGGATCAGACCCAAAGTAAATGACTCTTGTAAGGGTTCCTTCATGATGCTAGCAGCGTGGTGAATTAGTGTGCCAAAAACTACTTTAATTATCAACACAATTAGCATGTAATGTAAGTTGAAATAGAATATAGTCATAATTATAGATACCAATGTGTGGTGATTCCTTCTTTATTTCAGTTCAGGTTTTAGGAGTCAGCACTCTATTTCATTTTATTGGATTTTTTTCTGTAAACCTATTATTATTACTGAATGCAATATTGTATCTTTGAACACATTCCCTGCTGTGGAATTAGATGTGCAGCCATTGTCTCATAATGAATATGCTGCCTAGCAAAGGGAATCCTTAAAAACACAATTACATTTTGAATTTTATCATTATGAAAGATTAGAAATGTACAATTTAATTCCCATGGTTTTAGCATTAATGTGTTACTAGCTGAAACATTTACATTTTCAGTGCCAGTTTAATTAAGCATATTCATTGTCTTGATTCAAAATATGATTTGCAATGAGTTTAAATATTTCAGAATTAGATTTGTACTGAATCTGAACACTAAGACTAAAGTTACTTAGAATTAATTTGAAACTCAGGGCACTGAATCACTGGGATCTAAACTAAGCTTCTGGCTGTATTACATAGCAACTTTACATCTCTTTGGCAAATCAAATTCTAGACTGGTGTCACTTCTTAAATTTCCCCAAGGTTTATCTCTGCTTTTTCTGCTCTGACATATGCTTTTGACATACCTAGAAAATTGTGTAATAGTGACCAGGGAGTTGCAATCCATGCTATATTATGGGTCAGCTGTTTAAGATTCATTAATAGTGCCTCTAATAAAAAAGGTGTTCTGAAGAGTGTATGTAATTTATTAAATAATCACAACAACAAAGATATACATGCACAAATTTTGGTGGCATGATTCTTTTTTCCTCATCTCAGTGGGTATGCTATTTTTCTGCACATAGAGTTTGATTTTTTTTTTCTTTTAAAGATATTTTTTTCTACCACCTGGAAATTGCCTTTTTCTTTTTCTTTCTTTCTTTCTTTCTTTCTTTCTTTCTTTCTTTCTTTCTTTCTTTCTTTCTTTCTTTCTTTCTTTTAAAGAATTGAGATTGGAATGATGGTCTTCTTGTTGTTAAGGCACTGTGGATTTATCCTTAAAAGACTTATCCTTAAAAGAATTGTGCTTCTTTTCCTTTTTCTTGATCAAATCCCTCTGATTTGTCTTGGGGTCCTTCTGTCAAGCTGCTTGTTGTTGCTGTCTTCTGTTGCCTTCTCTTCTGGCCACCAGATCACCCACACTCAAAGCTGTCAGCTCTCAGCATTATATATAGTTTTCTGCCCTTTTCTGATTGGTTGTTTTCTTACTGTCACTTGACAGCACCTTCCCTATCCAGCGGTGATATCATTTTTAACAAATCAGCTGTTTGATATACTAATTAGCTATACTTGTTTACGTCAAACATGGACCTCCTTCAGATCCCCCTTCTTAGCCTTAAAGGAGTGCCTTTATTTCACCTCAGTCTACCTTTGTGATTTTGTTCAATTTCTTAACACCTCTGTTTTGTTTCTCTCTTGTTAGCATGACATCATCAGTCATCATTTTAGATTTCTAGCTAAACTTGCACATGATATAAAACTAGAATGATATAAAACTAACAAGGCATGAATTAAATAGATTTAAAACTGTTCATCCTATAGGTCTCAAAATGTAATTATAAGAAGGTAATAATCTAAGGGGTAGGGTTTTACAGATATCAGGTTTTGGCCCTTTGCTATTGTAACATTGTTAACAGTGATCTGGGAGGAAAAAAATATCATCACTGATAAAGTTTTCAGATGGCACAAAGATTGGCAGAATGGTCATGGATGCTGACTTATCGAGGTTACTTGGTAAACTCAGTGTAACAAAACAGTAAACAGTTTAATATGGCTAAATATAAATTTATACACCTAGGAGCCAAGAACTGGATCCATAGTTACAGGGTGGTGACTATCCTGAGAAGCAGTGACTCCTCTGAAGATGTGGGGATGGGCAGTTAGCTGAATATGACCTCTTTATAGAATGCTATGATGAAAAGGGCTAATTCAGTCTTTGGATACCTAAACAGGGGAATCTCAAGGAGAAGTAGAGAGCTGATTTTACTTCTATATTTGGCACTGGTATGACCACTGCCTAAATGTTTCATCCAGGTCAGGTGCCTACAAATCAAGAAGGATGTTGATAAATGGAGAGGGTTCAGGGAAGAGCCATAAGAATGACTAAAGAAATAGAAAACATGCCTTATACTGATAGACTCAAAGGCTATGTCTACACTAGAAAAAGTTAACTCAACTTTAAGTCTACTTAATAAGGTCGACTTAAAGCCAATGTTATTAAGTCAACTTAACAAAGTGGAGTAAGTTGACTTAAAGTTAAGTTGACTTAGTCAACTTTGTTAAATCGACCTAATTGCCCTTAAATCAACTTAATAAAGTTAATTTAAGGATTACTCCCCGTCCACACCGTCCTTGAGACGACTTAAAGAGATGACTTAAGGCTTAAGTCAACTTAATGGGCGGTCCATGTTAGGTCAACTTAAGCTTTCATTAAGTCGACTTAAGGAATTTCTTAAGTTGACTTAATGAAAGTCTGGTGTAGACAGGGAGTAATTTAGGACGACATAAGGGTCCTTAAGTCAACTTGAATTGCTATTGTAGACATAGCCAAAGAGCTCAATCTATTTAGCTTAAAAAAAGAAAAGAGTAAGGGGTGACTTGATTACAGTCTGTAAGTATCTATATGAGGGACAAATATTTAATAATGGGGCTTTCAGTCTATCAGATAAAGATATAACATGATCAAATGACTGGAAACTGAAGCAAGGAAAAATTAAACTAAAAAGGAGCACATTTTTAACAATGAGGATAATTTATAATTGGAACAACTTAACAAGGATTGGGTGGATTCTCTGTTAATAGAAATTTTAAATAATAAAACAGCCATACTGGGTCAGATCAATGGTCCATCCAGCCCAGTATCCTGTCTTCCAGCAGTGGCCAATGCCAGGTGCTTTAAAAAGAATGAACAGAACAGGTAATCAACAAATGATCCATCCCCTGTTACCTGTTCCCAGTTTCTGTCAAGGTTAAATGTTTTCTAACAGATATGCACTAGGAGTTATTTTGAGGAAGTTCTATGGCCTGTATTATACAGGAAGTCATATAGATGGTCACAATGGTCCCTGCTGGCCTAGGAATGAATGAAAGGAGGAAGTTCCCTCTGCCACTTGCATATGGTCCCTCTGACATTGGCCCTTGCTGGGACTACTCATTTTTCAGTTTTTTTTTATTTACAATATTTTAAAGGATTATCTAAGTGCTCTCTGGATAAATAAAATTTGGGTGGTGAAGTATCTAGTGGATTTCAAACAGTTGTCTTCTCTGCTATCTCTGGATAAAGACACTCTATTCTCTTTGGGATTTTTTAACATTTTACAATCATCTGGTGGAAATATTTTGTCAGATAGGAAGTTCTTGAATTGTGCCCTGAAAATGTTCAGACTCTGAATTAGTCTGATCTCTGCTTTAAGGGACTCCAACTTGACCTGTTTATTCTACAGGTGTGGAGCTCTGAGAAAACTCTGGATTGCCTTGGAGAAGAATGCTAGAACAGTATCACTGGAACTGTATGTACTTATAAAACCTTTCCCCTCCAGGGACCAACTTTGAATTGTGGCTTGAATCTGGCTCTGAACACTGGTGGGTAAATGCATTCATAGCCAATCTAGATTGTCCTTCTCTAGGACAATTTCCTTACCCGGTGTCAATATTGGTGTCTTTTCTGTTCCATACTTAGACCTTCATACCTCAGGAGTTCTAACTATGAATAATTTCTCTATTTCCCTTCTCATTCTTCTCTTCCTACCCCAAGCTACTAAGATTTTATATTCAAATCTGGGCATGATCAAATGCCCTACCAACTGTTTTAAAATAGGCATCAAAGGGACTAACACTTCATTTCATTTCCATTACAGTGTGATGGGTTATGGGTTCTGTAGTGTACCCAATATTTTATGATTTTAACTGAAAGAAGATCAAAGGTCCAATTTGTCAAGGAAAATAAGATCTGCTGTCAGATGTGGGAAGCAGTGTGGCTATCTTACTCCCCCAGATGACAAAGTGACAAGAAAACATACATTAGAATTGGGGATTATTGGGGGGTGAGAGAGTGAGCTGAGGTTGTGGTGGATCTACGGTATTGGGGAAAGGTATTCCACATACCCATCTATCTCAAATAATTGTTTGGTTAATTGTTGGAAAAGCGCTCAAGCTTTTGCAGTATTTTTTCCTCAAAACCAAAAGTATGTGACCCATGCAGGGATGAAGGACTATTGTGGGCACCTCCTGTACCACCTAGTGGTCACCTACTATGCCATTTAGTGTATCAGCAGTCTTAGGCAAGTGGCTCTGTCCAGCCCTGGAAAATATACCCATTGCCTGGAAGGTCAAGCAAATGATATTCAAAAGCATCATTTTCACCTAAATGACCATTCAGGTTAACTATGAAATAGAATAAGCCATATTCCTGGGGACTTCTGTGTGTCATATATTGGAAAGAGGAGAAAAAATAATATTGCTTTGTTGTTTTCTTTAACCAAACTTATTTGGGACCAAATATGAACTAAATAAAAACAAATTCTAGCTTTCTCCAGAGAAAGTGCAAAGGTTCCAGCGAGATACTTCCCTCAGCCCTCCCACCCCCCTCCAGTGCAGATCAAAGGAGTTAGTCTGCCAAATGCTGTTTTTATTTTATATAACCTTAGATTCATGCCTAAAACCAGTCTCTTTGGAGGAGTTTGGACAAAATAAATTTGCGCTTTGAACCAAAACTAAAATTTATTTTAGAATTTAAAAAATCTTTAAGGAAAGAGCCCCCTCTTTCCACCCTCAGCAACCTGCTTTCACTGAGCACTTTGATTATGAGGCTGATGGGTTACTATCTGTGATGCTACATTTCAGAGGTTTTCATAAAATTCCTCTGAAGTACTCTGCAGTTGCATTACTGCATTGGTTTGCTGATACTTAAGTATTAAGTGGCATCTTTTCTTCTCCTGGTAAATATCTGTGGCATATTTTCACTTCCTATGCACCAGAGCATCATTTCTCTCCAGAGAGATTCTCATTCTCCCAGGGGCCAAAAGTGAGCTTTCAAAGTGGGCCACAGCTCCCCTTCTGCAGGCTGCAGAAGGGAGCCACTGCCTGAGGAGCCAGGTGGAGTGCATTTCCATGGGACTAAAAGACCGGTGCAGGCTCCTTGTTACAGCCAAAGAGGTGGAAGATCAGTGCTCCTCTGTCCCTGCTGCAGCAGGGAACACAGTAAAGTGCTCTGCCTGTGTACCTGCATGCTAGGGTCCCTCCTGGAGCCAGAGGGAGGGGAGAACTGATCTTCCATCCCCTTGGCTGCAAAAGGAAGCCACTGCCCAGGGACGCAGGTAGAGCCTACAGGGCATTTGTTCCAGAGCGGTAGCCGTGTTAGTCTAGTTCAGCAAAACAAACAAGGAGTCCTGTGGCATTTTTAAAGACTAAGGGTGCGTCTACACTTACAAATTAAGTTGATTTAAGAAGGATTAAATTGACTTAATTTACTCCACGTCTACACTGGGCTTTCCTTAATTCGATTTAAGCTGCTCCTTAAGTCAAATTAAGGAAAAATTAGTTTGAATTAATAACACCTCAATATAATTCAAACTAGTGTCTAAGTTGACTTTATTATGTCGACTTAGCTAGTGTAGATGCCCTAAGTCGACTTGGTCGACTTAGGGCGGGGGGACAAGGGAGGCCCACATGGTTCCCTGGCAGAAGGGAGCCACCGTGGCTCCCTTGTCCCCTGGGGAGCCCCTGCTCCCTTCTCCCCAGACCCACGGTTTCCCTGCCAGAGCAGCTGCGGTCCTGGGGAGAAGGGCTCCCCAGCAAAGGCTCCAGCAAGAGGGGATCCCCCACTGGAACTCTGGTTGGAGAGCCCGGGAGGTGGCCAGCTAACCCTGGCAAGAGCCAGTAGGTGCACGGCTGGCTCTGCCAGGACCGAGAAGCTGCGGGTGGCTCAGGTCCTGGGGAGAAAGGACTGCGGGGTCCCTTCTGCCCGGGAAAATGGAGAGCCCTGCGGTCCCTTCTCCGGACCATGCTCCAGCTGACACTCTGAGGTTTCTTCTGACAGCTGGAGCATGCTCCATTCTTCCCTAGACCTCGTGGGTCCCAGGGAGAAGGAAGTGTGTGGTTCCCTTCTGGCTGGGACCACTGGCATCCTGGGGAGAAGGGAGACCCGCGCTCCCTTCTGGCCAGGGCCGCTGGGGTTCTGGGGAGAAGGGAGACCCATGCTCCCTTCTGGCTGGGACCTCTGGGGTCCCGGGGAGAAGGGAGCCCTATGGCTCTCCTCTGCCTGGGACCCACGGGGGTCCCGGCAAAAAGGAAGCCATGGTTTCCCTCTGCCCCGGACCCCCATGGGTCCCAGCAAGAAAGAAGCCATGGCTCCCTTCAGCCAGAACTGCTCAGGTCCTGTGGAGAAGGGAGCCCTATGGTTCCTTCTGGCTGGGACTGCAGGGCTCCCTTCTCTCTGGGACCCCTTGGGTTCCAGCTCGAAGGGAGCGCGGAGCTCACTTCAGCCTGGGACCTGAGCAGTCCTGGCCAGAAGGGAGCAGAGTGGTCCAGGCCAGAAGGGAGCTCCGCACTCCCTTCTCCCCTGGACTGCTCTGGGGCTTGCTGTGTTGGGGAGAGTCCCCCTAGCCTGGGGAGCCGAGACTCCAAAGGAGCCTCGGCTCCTCCTGGACCTAACCAGTCCACTTAGAGAGACCAGTGTAGCCTCTCTAAGTCAGCTTAATAAGGTCAGCTTTATGTCGACTTAAGAGTCCTGTGTAGACTCTCTATGTCGACTTAGTAAAGTAGACCTAAATTTCTAAGTGTAGACATAACCTAACTTATTTATCTCATGCGCTTTCATGGGTTTAATCCTACTTCATCAGATGAAGCTCATGCAATAAATAAATTTGTTAGCCTTTAAAAGTGCACTGGGACTTCTTGTTTCTTTTACAGGACACATATGGTTTCCCTGCTGCAGCCAGGGAGATGGGAGCCTCATTGAACTCTTTCTCTGGGTGCAGGGTGGGGGATGGCAGCTGGTGGAGCCTGGTGGCCCTTCAGGATTGTAAAATGATATTTGTGGCCCTCCAGTCAAGAAGGTTGGGAACCACTAGTGTGGGCCTTTCTAGGATGTGTATGCTTAGATTATGTGATGTGTCAAACAGAAGCACAATAAAGAATCTGTTGGCTCTAGAATTTCTGGTGTTCTATCAGTAGCCTGCCTACTCAATGGCTGCAGAGCTGAAGAATGGGCCTGTCCCCATGACCTTCTGAGATCCCATAACTGGACATTCAGGATTGAAACCAATAGCTCTTGGCGTATATGAGAATGAAAGAGATGAGAGTGTGATGGAGATGGGGAGGAGAGAGAAAGTGAGCAAAGGAAGAGGTAGATAGAGGATAAAGAAGAAAACTCAGTGTGACGGGGTGGGCTGACCAGTCTTGGCTGATCAGCATGGAGGAAGGACATGCACTGAAGACTCCTTCCCTGGAGCCATATCAGCCCCTGCCATGGAGAGGGAGCAACTCCAGTGACCTCACTGAGGAGCAGGTATTCTCTGACAACTGCCGAGGAACAGAGACCCAGGTATTCGCCCCAGCTAGCTGGCCCCAGGAACCTCCAGAGATCCAGACAGGAGACCAGATCCCTTGGAGAGGACCACTACAATGGCCGGGTAGGAAGTAGCTCAGGGGGCCCGACGGAAGTGACGGGGGTGGTATGTGATAAAGGTCAGCGTGTTTCAGTCCAGATCACTGCTGACTTGGTGCCATAACTCTGGCATTGATAGGGCCCTGTGCTGGGGCTCACTGGATTGGGAGGGCCTGAGCCCCCCTACCCAGACACTGTGCCCCAGAGTGTATGCCTCCAGTCTGCTCTAAACTCCTTGGCTACTAGGATGTGCTGCCCTGACCCCAGGGCTTCTATGGACTCTAGCCATTAAGCTGTGTTGCCCTGACCCAGGGCTATCTATGTACTCTAGCCATTAGGCTGTGCTGCCTCGACCCTAGGGCTACTTATGAAATCTATCTGCTAGGCTGTGTTGGTCTTATCCCAGAGCTGTCTATGGTCTAGCCATTGGGCTCTGCTGCCCTGACCCTAATTCTCTAGGATGCAATATATTAATCATATTAAGTAACTATGTTTTTGATTTTCCAAATATCTCCCCAGTATGGATGTAGGAGAAAGGTAAATGTGTGGTAAAGGTAACACCAACAATTTCTTTAATCATCTTTCTGAGTTGTTTTTCACTGAGACTTAGGCAGCTAAAAAAAAGAGAGGCAAAATGTATATCTGCAATTGCAGCATAACACTACACAAATTGCTTTTGACAGTTTTCTTCCTGAAGGTCAATAAACCATTTGCTAGTGTAGCAGGGTAGTTTCCCCACTCCAGTAGGGAAGGGTTGAAAACCCTGCGGAAAGGAGCAGCCAATACGAGCAGGTAGCTGCACAGCCAATCAGGGCCCTGGAGTCCTGTACATAAGATGATTGCAGTCCCAGCTCTGGAAAGTCTTCCCCTGGGCTATGTCTACACTAGAAAAGTCGACTTACGGATAACTCCATGTCCACACCATCCTTAAGTCGACTTAAGGAGTTGGCTTAAGTGTTAAGTCGACTTTAATGAGTGGTAGGAACAAAGTCAATTTAAGCTTTCATTAAGTCGACTTAAGGAAAGCCTAGTGTGGACATGGCTTAATTTAAGTCGACTTAAGCCTCCTTAAGTCAACTTAAATTGCCAGTGTAGACATAGCCCTGGTGTGTGGGGTGGAAGGAAGTGCTAGGTGCAGAAGTCAGGACCCAGCACAGCTCTATGTAGACTGCCAGGCTTGGCTGGAGCCCTGACTCTGTTACAAGGGTGAGAGGTACTTGGGTGTGGCATGGACATGGCCCAAGGGACCTGATGAACTGTGCTGGCTGTTGAGGTGGCACCAGGTGTGGTGCATAGGGTCTTTGGGCCTGAACCCAGAGAAGTGGCTGGGCCTGGGTCCCTCCCCACCTCTTCCAGGCCACCAGTGAGCAGTAATAGGACTAGTGACAGCCACAGACTAAAAGTGGGCCTTCTTGGAGTAGACCCTACCCCAGAAGGAGAAACTGAGGAAAGGACTAGGTTAGGTTGGGTGGGGTGCGGGGGGCAAGGCATGAAAGAAAGATCAGATGAGATGGAGTACAGGTCACTGGATGGGCATACAGTAGAGCAATTCTCCGGAACCATCACCAGGAGCCTGCCTGGCAAAATGTGCTAGCAAGTATCTACAGTGAATAATATACATTGTGAGCTAAATACTTTTATTTGGCTAAAAACACACTTGAAATTTTAGAGGGCATTCAGAATCTGAACAAACACCTCAAAATTCTGTAATGGACAGAACTGGATAAATTGAGATGTTCGAAATCTGGGTCTGAATCTTTCAGCTCAGCCTATCTGTTTTACACATGGATGGTTCTGATCTCCCGTTGATATGTATGAGTAACTTCCACTGATGCCAATGCAAGTATTAGACCAGTCTTATCCTGGGGAACAGCTTCTCTGAATTTATAAGAAACTTCAAAAAATCAGGGTCAGGCACTGGTATTTTACTAGCAAATAGAGAAATGTTGTCCCCATATAGAATCAAATAGACACGCATAGCTGCCACATTGTTATGTGTCAAATCATTTGCAGCACGTAACGTGAAGAAAAGTATATGCTTCTTGTAAAGCAAAGAGAGAACAAAAGTTCACTGTAGCTTAGAGAATTGTAAATGTATGTTGCATTGTTCTCATCTTGGTTTGTACTTCTCAAATGACTGATTGAAAATAAATGTTACTATTTGCTAAGCCTGAAGTATTTGTTTTGCCTTTGGCAGGTTTCAGCAGAACAAGTACACTGTCAGAGAATTGTATTGTCACCAATGGGGGGAAAAAAACTATTGAAAATCACTAATGTCTTAATAGCATTCATGGCTAGTATTTGATAGCAGGATAATAGGCATACAAACTCCCCCTTTCACCTCCTGTTTTTCTTTAATGATTGTAAAAGGCAATTATAATAAGAGGTAACTACTGCAAAACTAGCAGTAATTTCTTAGCATCTCTGGGGATATTTAGGTGCTAATGCGTCTTTATTCAACCGCTCTATACTGGTCTTCGTTAGGCTCTGTGTTTGGAAAAGGACAGAGAATGATCAACATATGCATGAATGAACAAATAACCATGTATCTAGTCGCTGTGCAAAATAATGTCCATTTATTTAAAAAGTATAGGTGTTGATGTGTTATACCTTCATTTGCTGATATTATGAATCATGTGAACTCTCAAATCAGGAAGCTTGCAGTCTCCAAATCCTAAAGAATCTTCCTAGATGACTGTGTACAAAATAAGAGATCAGTAGCAAATGTAAAAGCTTGTATACTGTAAAATGTCACTGACATATCAAAATAATTATTTTTCCAATAAATACAATTCATCTAGAATATGTTTGTCAAAAGTCCAGCTGTCTTTTTTATATACAATCTATATTTCATTTGGTCTTTTGTGTTTCAAGTTCACGTTTTATGACTTCAACTTAAAAGCAACGTAGATGTTTTCATTTCTCCAGTAGGTGGCAGCAGAGCTCTTTGGTATTTTAATGAGGCGTCTTTGTACTTGGGTACCATGAAGACTACTACATCACTGCGAGGTATCTAATCTACTCTGTGTGCTACTTACATTTCTTTATCATACCACATTCACACATAGAGGCATAACAACTTCCTTGGTATTTGTTATAATATTAATATGGCACTACAGAAAAAATTCAGTATAAATAGAATCTGCACTAACTTCACAATGTTTAAAAATGAGCTGTTTTAAAATTATTGAGCAGATTTTTTTTTTCAGCATAAACCTATCTAGAAGGAATCTACTCTTGGTCCAGAGCTAAAACCATGAATACCATATATTTAGAAATGGATTTGGTCAGCTAGGTAACATTATTTTGCTTGATATGTCTCTAACTTTTGGGGCATAATTGGGAGGTAGTGAGTCTGAGTCAGGCGGATCTCTTTGAGGACACATTTGGAAGGCTCTCCAGGCACAGACAAAATAACCAGCCATCTGGAAGTCAGTGACTGACTCACCCAAAGACTACCTCAGGCTTCAGGGGGTAAGTATCAGGTTCCCCCATCCCCTCTTAGGATGACCACTGCTCTTCCCACTCTTTTATTATTATTATTATTATTTTGGACCTGTTTCCAGATCTAATTCCCCCCCTCCCCCCCTTTTTTTTTTTTCAATTTACCACCATCCTTCTCTCTTTGCCCATCCTTTTACAACTAAATTGGGATGCCAGTTATAAATCCTCATCATCCCCTTCTGCAAGAAAGCCCATGGAAATAGCTATAAAAAGAGTACAAAAGAGAGGGCATGGAAATATAGTACTGGATAGGCTATATTATATTTCCTAAGGAAATAGTTTCACGTCTGTGTAGTCTACCCACTCCTTCACCAGTTGCGAAGGGAAGAGGTGTTACAAAAAAAAGCTAAAGTGCTTCTACGAAAAGTTTAACTTCATTTGGTTCAAAATGACTTTAGATTTAAAGGAAATAAAAACATATTTTTAAATTAAAAATGTAAAAATATAAAAAGAGCTCAAAATTGATACAAAGTTTTATTTCAGGAAAAAAAATTGTTCTCAAACAAAATTTTTAGGCAAATTCCACTTTCAGTTTGACAGGATTTGATTTCCCTTTGATTCTCATTCTCAACCCCCAAACTGTCAATAAACTGAAAAAATCCATTATTTGTATCTGTCTATCTTTGAGCCCAGGCAAAACTCTGCTATGGGATTGGAAGTAAAGTAAGGTTTACTTGCAGTGTATTTTCAAATCTGTAGATGTTTCTGTGTCACATAGGTTCCAAATAAGGATTGTTATCTAAAAAACAAGGGAGTCAGAGATGAAATGTGAGCTGCATGGAAGCCTATTTGCTTCTGTCTGTAATTGTAGCTGTTTGCTTTTCATGCTACGTGTTTAAGACAGACCATGATTCTCTATAATCTATATCATGATAGTTGCACCATATCACTGAGCTGGAGTGGGAAATCAGAATGAGGAAGATCCCCTCTGGGCACAGATCAATGGGTATCAGCTGGGCTTTCAGTTTCTCCAGTAAAAGTTAATTTAAAAAGAACCCAATTTGTTTTTTTTCAGTACTGCTGAATGCTGTTAACTCTCTGGTAGTGGAATGGAATTTTTCTATGAAGCAGTGTGGCTAGCTCTCCTCCTAGATGGCATGCCTACTTAGGCTTCGTAATAGAGACAGGCGTTAAGGAGAGCCATTATACCATAACCTGGTACTGAAAAGGCAACCTGGCACATGTGAGAATGGGCAAAGGAGGGAGGAGAACATAAATAAATAGTAAATACGTAAAAATAGTATTTTAAAGCTTGTCAGTAATATTTTTGTACTGCCTATATGTCTACTCTGCCCACCAAGCATTGTGGCATTTGTGCACCTTCTTTTGTCCTACTCCTAAAATGTATTTTTCATAGTGTGAAGATATATTGCAGTGGTTCCCAACCTTTATGGCTTGAGGGCCACAGATATAACTTTTAGAATCCTGAAGGGCCACCAGTCTATTTAATTAAAATATAATT
This sequence comes from Pelusios castaneus, assembly GCA_007922175.1. NCBI lineage: Eukaryota > Metazoa > Chordata > Testudines > Pelomedusidae > Pelusios > Pelusios castaneus. The sequence goes on from ML685796.1 coordinate 14,456,475, forward strand.
AATTAAATTTTTATAATTAATAAAAACCGATTAATTACATTTAAATTAAATATTAATTAAAGAGAGTAGTGGCCCTTCAGGGTTGTAAAAATTATATTTGTGGCCCTTGAGCCAAAATATCTTTTTTTGAAATTGAAAAAGCTTTTTTTTTTTTTTTTTTTTTTTTAAAAAAAAGGAAAGAAAATAAAAAGGGACTGGATGCCCATGAACAGGGCCAGTTTGTGCGCAGGCATGTGGGCCCCAGAATCAGCAGCAGGATGGCCCATGCTCTTGCAGCCACGCCTGCACCCTCCCCCCCCCCCCCCCGGGCACCCCCCAGCCGCGCTGTGCCAACTCACGGTCCCAGCATGCCCCTGGAGGCCTGGCCAGGACAGGCAGTTGGGCTCTCAGCTGCACTTCGGGACTGGATGGCATTTTAAAAAGCCCCACAGGCCAATTTTGGCCTGCAGGCCAGGGATTGGGACCCCCGATATATTGTGTACCTCACCTCACCCTCTCCCCAAAAGAAAGCCCTCATACAAAACTGCAAATAATAAATATGTTTTCTTTGTAATCTTTTAAAATTGTATCCTACTCCAAGAGCAATAAGTTTTATTGAAAGTTCAAGTAAGTGGAAAAACAGGCTGCTTGTGGCTATTTGAGTCTAATAGAGCATCTCTATTTATTATTCATTTTTGTCTTACAACATAGCACCTTCAGCAGCAACCAATACAATGACCATTGCACTAGGTGCTTTATAGTAGAAGATGCTGCCCTGAAGAGCTTACTCTCTAAATAGAGGAAACAGCCAAACACTGGAAGTAATAAGTATTAGTATTCCTGTTTTGCAGCTTGAGAGCTTTGATATATAGAGAGCTAAACGTTTTATCCAAAGTCATGCAAGAATTCTGTGGCAGAACTGGGGATTTACCCCAGATCTCCAGAATGGAGTTGGTTGGGAATTTTTTGACTTTTTTTTCCCCTTAGAAAATGCTGATTTACCAAAACTGACATGTTTCTCAGAAATTATTGGTTTTGATGAGATTTTCCCTGGGAAGATTTCTTAGGTCCAGTATGGAACTTCAAATATGTGTGAGAGATACACTCTATACGTCAGTGGTTATGCCCAAGTTTTGAATCTGACAGCAGCCACTTGAATTTAGGTCTCCCAGACTCAGGGCAAGTAACTTCATTGAGGAGATGAAGATCTCTCTCTTTTGTCTTTTTTTAAGGAAAAAAAAAAAAAAAAAAAAAAGGTCTGTTTCATTCTCACGCAGAATGAAAAGAATTTTTGATTCTCAAACATTTTTCCTGAAATGGAATTATTGTTTTTAGCTAACCCTACTCTAGAATCCCAGTCCAGGGCCTAAACTACAAGACCATCCGTAGGTCTTCTTTTCTATCTCATTGGTGCAGAATAGTTTCCTACTATATATCCTCGTGTGCTGATACACAAAGAAAGAAATTGTTTCCTTTAAGTGCCTGTTCCAATATGTAATAGAACTCATTGTTATAAAAACATTTTGTGTTATTCGGTCTAAATTTGCCTGTGCTTGGTCTCATCCCATTAATCGTAGTTACACCTCTAGGCCACTCTAACCAATTATTCTCCCTCCTTGTAATTTACAGTGTGCTGCTTTAGTGTTGCTGGGTTCAATGTATTCAGTGATTGCTTCAGAGTGATGAACAATGCATTAGATTTCTATTATTATATAATTATATCTCTTGATTACTGTTGAAGTGGAAGATTTTTTTTATTGTTTTTAAAACTGGCTGAGTCTGATCATTCATCAGTGGTTATTATTGTGTACTATACTTACAATGGTCATCACTTCAGTCATCATTAAGAAAGCCAAGCAGATCAAATTAAGAAATTGAGCAAAGCAATAGATGGAAGTGACACTAGGATCTCTGAATATTTTTGCTAAATTGCTACTATTCTCCATAAGAAATTCTAAGAGGCAATCCAAACATGAGCCAGGCACTTGAGTTTATCTGAATGTACTCAATTATGTTTCTGATAGGTGGGGGCAAAGCATTTTTTCCTATTTTTGCAGACAATATCTCTGCTTGCTCCTAGTGAGGATAGGGATGACAATGTAAATAGCAATGTCGGGGCCAAGAGTAACCCTCTGTTCTTTGTTTTCTGGCATTAGAGAAAAACAAATATACTGTTTTCTAACTGCTTATTCAGGGATTTTTGATAAAACGATAAAATCTTTCCCTCTGCTTGTCTGAGTCTGAGGATTATAATGGTTAGTGTGTGTGCATGCACGTTTTAAAGTATGCATGCCTCAGTATGTCCTCAGGAGCCATTTGAAGCCAGTATCTGAAAAGCTCTAGATGAAAAGCAATAATTTCAACCACTTTCTAGATTCTAGATAGTGTGTTTGGGTTACTTTTAATTAAAAAGGGTGTCTCAAATATACTGGTTACTATTTCCTATGCCATGGTGGGGATCAAAATTTGTTGCATAAATGTTGTGATGGTGATGGTAGCTGGTCTAGAGTCCTGATTATTTATTCTGGTGATTGTCAAACTGTGCTTTAAGGACAACCAGTGGCCAGGAGGTAGACAATTCTGTGAGCAAGGTTCATGTGGCCCATCTCTTATTTAGTGCTGGATTTTGTCATTGTTATTCACCCATTTGTCCTACTTGCAAGGTTAGGTGCCACTCAGCATAAAAGACAATGGCAGAATCTGGTTCTAAATGACCTGCAACACAGAATATTTGGAGTGACACTGCTATGCCAGTGGCACTGACTGTGATTATGCAAAGAACTATGCGGATGTAAAACTGGAAGAACTGTTCCTTTCAAGGTCAATTGTTGCTTTTTTCTCATACAAGAAGTACTATTCTACCACTCAGTATTTGGAGCAGAATGCAAAATATTCCCAAGTAAAGTAAATTGGGGACCAAATTATGAGTGGCCTTTACAAGAGTGTGCAGGTGTGGAAGGCATAAAAGCCTCCTCCAATTCCATTACCACATTACCTATGGAACAGTTTCACTCTAGTCCCTATGTTCAAGGGAGAACAATGACCCTGCCCTTTGTGAGGCTAAGAGAACAGTGTCCCAATGAGGTAGGAAGAAGGTAAGGCTATGATATCATTCTCCTCAGCACCTGTCTACTCCACACACTAGAAAGAGGTGTCTGCAACATCCTAAAAGGTGGTGCAACATACACCTTTGTGTGCAGCAGGAATGGAGTTTATTTTGCCTCCAGTGAGACAAAATCTGATTGTCTTTCTGTGCCTTGAAAACACAGTCCAGTACATAATATGGAGGTATTGAGATTATCTGCTCACAGTGTAGTCTAGATACCAAATTTAGAAGTCCTTGATTTCATAGAATCATAGAATAATAGGGATGGAAGGGACCTCACGAGGACATCTAGTACAACCCCCTGCTAAAAAGCAGGACCACTCCCACTACATCACCCCAGCCAGGGTTTAGTCTAACCAGGCCTTAAAAATCTCCAAAGATGGAGATTCTACCACCTCCCTAGGTAACCCATTTCAATGCTTCACCACCCTCCTAGTGAGAAAGTTTTTCCTAATATCCAACCTTGACCTCCCCAGCTGTAATTTGAAACCATTGCTCCTTGTTCTGTCCTCTGTTACCCTCGAGAACAGCCTACCTCCCTCTTCTTTGGAGCACCCCATCAAGTAGTTGAAGGTTGCTATCAAATTTCCCCTCAGTCTTCTCTTCTGTAGACTCAATAAGCCTAGTTCCTTCAGTCTCTCCTCATAAGTCATGTGCCCCAGCCCCCTAATCATTTTTGTTACCCTCCGCTGGACTCTTTCTAATTTGTCCACATCCTTTCTGTAGTGGGGAGCCCAAAACTGGACACAGTATTCCAGATGCAGCCTGACCAGTGTCGAATAGAGGGGAATTATCACATTCCTCGATCTGCTGGCAATACTCCTACTGATGCAGCCTGATATGCCATTGGCCTTTTTGGCAACAAGAGCACACTGTTGGCTCATATTCATCTTCCCGTCCACCATAACCCCCAGGTCCTTTTCTACAGCGCTGCTACTTAGCCGATCGGTCCCCAGCCTGTAGCAGTGCATGGGATTTTTTCGTCCTAAGTGCAGGACTTTGCACTTGTCTTTGTTGAACCTCATGAGGTTTCTTTTGGCCCAGTGTTCCAATTTGTCCAAGTCTCCCTGGATCCTGTCCCTGCCCTCCAGAGTATCTACCATTCCCCCCAACTTGGTGTCATCCGCGAACTTACTAAGCATGCAGTCTATTCCATCATCAAGATCATTAATGAAGATGTTGAATAGAACCAGCCGCAGGACCAGCCCCTGGGGCACTCCACTCGTTACCGGTTGCCAACCAGACATCGAGCCATTGATTCCTACCCGCTGAGCCCGTCGATCTAGCCAGTTTTTGATCCACCTTACGGTCCACTCGTCCAACCCATACTTCCTTATCTTGCCGATGAGAATGCTGTGGGAAACCGTATCAAAAGCCTTGATAAAGTCAAGGTATACCACGTCAACGGCTCTTCCCGCATTGTATTAACATTGTAGCATAGATCATCAGAACTCTCCTATATGTGGTCTCAAAGGGTGCATCTACACTTGTAAATTAAGTCGACTTAAGCTTGCTTAAGTCGACTTAATTTACTCTGCGTCTACACTACATTTTCCTTAAGTCGACTTAAGCAAGCTGCTTAAGTCGATTTAAGGAAAATTAAGTTGACTTTACTAAAGCTGGTTTAAAGTCGACTTTAGGCTTAAGTTGACTTTCTAAAGTTGATTTAAACCAGTGTAGACCTGGAGTAGCCCTAAGTCGACTCTAAGTCGACTTAGGGCTCTCCATGACTCCCCCATTGCCCTCCCTGCTGGGGGGGTGGCACAGGGGGAGCCTGGCATGCCCCCCCACAGGGAAGGACAGAGCCCTGCCCACCCTGCCCCTATGCCCTGCCAGGGTCCCTGTCCCCCTTTGCCCCATTGTACCTAGGTAGAATGGGGCAAAGGCTGAGCCCCCTGGCAATTGGCAAGGGGTGCCGCACCTGCCCCCGTGGACCTCTCCCAGGTCCACCTAGCCCTAGAAGTCGACCTAGGTGTCCAGTGTGGATGCTCTAGGTCGACTTTGTAAGGTCCTCCCTAAGTCGACTTAATTTTATAGTGTGGACATGCTAAGTTGACTTAGGTAAAGTCAACCTAAATTAACAAGTGTAGACATAGCCAAAGAACCCATACCAGGCCATGGGAGTGCTCACAGATGAGGACCTCTCTACCACCATAGACATAAAAACCCAAACCATACAAAATAAAAATAAAAAAACAACTAAAGTGTTTAAATATTTGAGGTGTGCCTGGTAGCCACAAAACTACGATTATCTTCTGGATTTGTATTCAGAACAACCGCAGATGCCAGCACACTAAAGTTTGAATGTGTTTTAAGTTTCATGTTAGGGTGCCTTTGTAAAAAGAGGCGCTGACTACACAATTTGGGTCTGAGTTCAGTTACAAATTGTGGGAACCTTTGAAGCTGAAATGATTTGGGGTTTTACTTTCGAGTTCCAATGTACATCAATTAATATACAGCTGATTATTTACTGCATTATAATTTACTGTAATATATCTGCATTATACATAATGTAAATTACTTGTCACTTTGATATAAATGTCAGTCTTTACAGCCACTGTTACTTCTTAGTTTGGATGGGTTTTGTTTTCCTTTTCCTTTTTTCTATTTTGTCTTCTATGACCTCCCCTCCCATCTCTACAAACTTGGATTGGTCTTGAGAATGTGCTATTATTGTCTTCAGCCTTTATTAAAAGAGATGAGCCTTGCACCTGGTCCTGTGCATGATGTTCTGAAATTACCCAGCCCCTTAGGTACTGTAGTTGACGCATCTCCAAAGAGGATAACTATCTTAGGGTACGTCTACACTGGACCTTTAGGTCGACTTAAGGAAGGTTAAGTCAACCGACAGACTCCTGCGTCCACACTGGGCTTTTATTAAGTCAACTTAAGCACTTCCTTAAGTCGACTTAATAACACCACTTCTTACAGTCGACTTAATGCTGAAGTCAATCTTATTAAAGCAACTTAATCCAGTGTAGTTGGGGAAAGCCTTTAAGTTGATCTAATTGGCCTCCAGGTCCCCTCGCAGGGCTACACACAATGCACCTTTCCTCCATTGACCTAGCACCTGCCAGTGTGGACACAGGCAGTCGAGAGCAGTGTTCAATGTGAACTGTCTAGGTTGACTTAACAAGGTCGACTTTAAGTCAACATAAAGTCGACCTTTTTAAGTCAACTTAACAGAGCCTCCAGTGTAGACATACCCTTAGAGGGTCATAAATGGGGGTAACTTGGACCTGGAAATGCCTTTGATTCTTAAATTCAGTCTGCAAAGAAATAGTCAGCAAGTATAGCTAAAGGACTGTTGTTATGGTGTGTTTATTTAGGTTATGGTGTGATGTGTGAGCTGTAGCTTTGTAGTGATAGTTATGTTCAACTCCACATAGAATGCAGTGGTCTAAACAGGAGATAAAAAATGCAAAGATCACAATGACAAAATCCTTGTTTGAGAGAAAACATCCTGGTTCCTGGTCAGGTGGAGAACTGCTGTAGTCCAAGTGATTAAGCACAATGGAAAACCCAGCAACATCCCAACGCTCTATGTGGATCTTAAATAAGTATAATTGTAAAATTACAGTGCAGTTCAGAAACAAAGCTTTCTGCTCTGAACTTCAGATAGTGACTACTTGTCCCAGAGGAAAAGAGAGAGGGTTGGATTTTAACATCAACCATTAGAAATGATGTTTTTAAGACTCCTGCACTTGCAAAAGAGGAATATGATATATAGGCTGCTCAATTTCAGACGATTTTGATGAACTCCTCTAAGCTGCATTTATTTTACATTAGGCTCTGCTTAACTGAGCCAGTCAGTTCATCACACAACCCTGATTTATGTCTGCACATGCATTTAGAAAGCTCTTTCTGCATCACTTTGGTTGCTACTACAGGGGAAAATAGTATTAAATCAGGGAACAGAACATACTGATAAGGACCCATAGCGTTAAGTAAGACCTCTTTTTTGTTTTCAGGAGAGAAGGGAAGATGAGTGAACCTTATGACGGATCTCTGGAAGTCTCCTCCAATAACCCAACTAAATCTCCAAAATCATGTATCTTTTTTTCCAGTATTGCTATGCTTGAATTTCTTATTTTCAGAGCATCTATAATATAATTACTTCCAAGGATTAGAAAATGCAGGTAATAATTTCACCTATTCTGCTCACATGCCTTAGAAAGTAGTTACTTTGAGTATTAACTAGTCTTTTGAGTTTTTTTAAGGGTAATTTTTAAAAATCAACTTTGAGTTCCAGCTGTCTGAGAGTTAGCTTCTTACCTGATAAATTAGAGGAGCAGTTGACATGCTGAAATTAACAGTTTCCATTGAGGGGATAAGGCAGGGCATTTTCAGTGGAGGACCTCTGCTTTTCACTTCCCCGTCTGATCCAACGAAGAGTGAGCTTCATGAGATTTGGTGTATAGTATGAAGCTTTTGCTAGAAGGTTTGATGAGAGAAACTTGTTTCCAAGTTGGGCTCTTTTTAAAAGTCATTTGTTGCATTCAGTTTTGTACTTCCTCCCTGAAATGCTGCAGTTAGGTGTATTTTGCACACTGACACACATAAGACCTTCATATAAAATATCAGTCCACTGATGAATTTAGGCGGCTTCTGAATTACTCCAGTACAAAATGATACAAGTTATCTCAGATGTTGCAAGTTATTATGAGCTGTCATGCAGTAACTGGTAGACTGTCCATTTCTGGTCATTTGCCCTTATTCCTCTGTCCTGTTTTCTTCCCTTCCCCTTTCATTTTTCTTTTCATTGAGATAGTTCTTTACTATTTTTTTCTGGCTTTCTCCACATTTCCTTATTTCTCCCCTCTTCTTTCTCTTCCCCCACCTTTTTTTGCACTATTTTCTTGTTCTTCTCTTATCCAACAACGCCCCAAATAATTTATTTTTAACTTATTGTTCAGCCAGTATTGAGCTTTTTAGAAAATACAAGCTTATTTCTTGAGCAAATTAAAGTAATATTTTAAGCATATTATTGATCTTATCAATTTAAACTTGTTGCTCAGAGGGGTTCTAATGATATGCCTCAAAGACATCTTTTTAGGAGGTTTTTGTTATATAAATTCTTCAATTTTGGCTTTACATTCCATTAAAATAAAATAATGCATTTGTTATCAGGCACCATGTTATTGACTGCCTTTTCTGAATCACTGGCAGTCGAAAATAAGGATTTCTTAATGCTATTGTGAATCCTTTCGTGGTGTGAAATCTGATTTAAACTGAAGGCTCATAGTGTAGAACTTTTAACAAATAATGTTACCAGGTGCCACTTACATTTTTCCCATCACCAAAAGAAGCCTTTGTCCTAAAGGATCAAAATAAAGCTCAACTCATCTAAAAATGAGATTCAGATGCACTGGGTACAGTACATAATCTTTTATTAAATCATTTTGTCGGTATACTCTGTAATAAACATGAGCAACTATTTGGTCTGGACTTAACTTGGCAAATTCATCCCTGATGGAACTCCCTTTAAGTCAGTGGAATACCTGCATGGATGAATTTTGCTTATTATTTTGGATCTATAAATCTTTTCACATTAGAGACAGTAAATTTTTTATCTGAGATACTCTACAACAAAAAGTGTTGTATCAAAAAAGGAAAACATAATCCATCTTTTAATTAAAGGTCATCTAAAAAATTACTCCTTTGTGTGAATGTGCTATACTACTGTATTTACAGGTAACATCAAAGATGAGTATAACTGAAATAAATTAGTGAAAAACATTTTTCTCCATTTTTTTCTTACTCACTGTATTTGGCAGTACTTGGTGTTATAGTGAGAACTGCAGTTTCTCCCTGCCCATTTGTACCTTGATCATAAGCGTATATTTTGTATATTCTGTGCCTAATTCTTGTTCTGATCTTTGCACTAGTGAAGTACATATTATTATCATTATTATTATTATTTATTAAATATCAGCAGGGGGTGGGGCAGAAAAAACTTGTAACAAATTTTATAGGATTTTTTTCCAATTTTGTGCCATACTAATTTGAAGTTTAACAGATCCGATTTTTTTAATGGTGATTTTTAAGTTTAATTTTAATTAAAAAAAAAAAGATCTTATAACTATCTTTTAATGTGTACTAAATGCAGACTGACAAGCAGCATACACTGAAACTCATGACTGGCTTGTTTCTTTTTTGGCTCATTTGTTCTTGGAGAAAGTCCAACTTGGAAAATCTTTCTACCTGCATTTGACATGCTATACAAGCTTGAGGGCACTCACCCAGCCCTTATATAATTGCTTACTCTACTGTAACCAACTAATATGTAAAAAATTGTTCACAGTAAAGTTAAAAAGATATTTGGGGATGTGCTTTAGAGGGCCAGCATACATGAATGTAATATAGAAGATTATCGTTATGGCATGAGCATTACAACCTGACATAGTCATAATTATTATATGTGTCATAGAATCATAGAAGATTAAAATTGGAGGGACCTCAAGAGGTTATCTAGTTCAACCCTCTGCTCAAAGCAGGACCAACCCAAACTTGATCATCCCAGCCATGACTTGGTCAAGCTGGGCCTTAAAAACCTCTAAGGATGGAGATTCCATTACCTCCCTAGATAACCCATTCCAGTGCTTCACCACCGTTCTAGTGAAAAGCTTTTCCTAATATCCAACCTAGACTTCTCTTCTGCAACCTGAAACCATTGCTCCTAGTTCTATCATCTACTAGCACTGAGAACAGCCTAGTTCAATCTTCCCTGGAATCTCCTTTCAGGTAGTTAAAGGCTGCTATTAAATCCTCCCTCATTCTTCTTTTCTGTCTGAATGCCATATGCTGTATGTTGATGGAAAATGGAGATTTCTCTTACTAAATTCTGCTGATGTGAATGACAAAAACTCCATTGATTTTGACTGGAGCAGAATTAGAATCATTATATAAAGAGAAGATTAATTTCTAAATTGATAGACCTTTAAGAAGTAGAGCTCTCATGGATAATACCCATTTTCATACATCTGATGCTGATCCATTTGCATTTTAGTAATGTCAGTACTAAAACAATTATTTTCATACAAACTAAATCTGTTTTCATCCTTTCTAGATAGTATAATGTTTCTCTGTCAAATTTTATGTTTATATTTTGTTTTATTAAATGTGGCCTGTAAAGTTACCAGAGCAGGCGACCAAATAAAATGAACATATGTGTCCTCATAGCACACTCTTATAAGACAAACTAATGAAACAACATAAGCCAAATTCATCCTTGACATATCTCCATTTCTCAGATTGTAGCCCAAGTAGTTAATCAAATATGCTGTGGAATTATACCATCTTTCAAATACCAATATTTGTGTGAGGTGTCTTTTCCACCCTTCTTTATTCTGTTCCTTTATATGATAGCTAAGAAATTTTGGACATAATCATCCCCATCTTCTTTTACTTGCATTATTCTTTTGCCTACAAGCCATACTATAAGTCACATTGGTGCACTTCTGCTCTTTGGCACTTTTTCAGTGTAAACGTATCTATGTGAAATATGACGTATTGCAACTTAACTTCTAAGCTGTCAAACTGTTCTTTTAATGGCATTCAGTAATGCTTAAAATGGCTTTGATGATGATTATGTAAATTCACTGTTCCTTATTTTCCTTTGAAGAGATAAAACGTACTAAAACACACTGGTAATCTGTAAAGAAGAAACTAAAGAATTCTATAAATGAGAGAAAATGGTTTTGTATAAATTTAACTGTGCCAGGCACATTGAGAACAGTGAAAAACTGGTATATTTGGTAAAAGGTATAACTACATTTTTTGCAAGTAAAGTATAAATATTAAAATAGTATTATTTTTTATGATGTTTGTCTATCAGTGAATAATTTTTATTTTGTTAATAGTGAGAGATCCCATTCAGGATTGAGGCTCCATTATACTCGGTATTGGACAATTGAATAAGAGACTATAACTACCTTATATAGAGAGCCCTACATGGATACAAAATTTGTATCCACATCCAATCCACAAATATGGTCTGGAGATATAAAATGGATATCCACAGATTTTCAGGGACCCGTATATAAAATTTGGATTTGCATACATCTGTGATCTGCAAACATGGTCCATGGATATAACATGGATAGCCACAGATTTGCAGGGCTCCTATCTATATATTAAAATATAGGAATGCATGATACCTACTCCAAGGAATTTATAGTTTAAGGTGCTGATATTGTAAACAAATTTAACATGTATATAGCTTTTAATAGTTCCCTTGACAATAGTACATCTCATTCAAGTAAAATTATGAATATGCTCATGTGTTTGTAGGAACATGGCCCAAAACACTAGATAACTCATAATATATGTCATGATCAACAAAACATTTCACTTTATATAGGTTTTTGTACTGCACTCATCACTGTAGAGTCTGAGTGCTTTCCATAATACATTAAGAATTACAGATTTTGTTTTAAAGCATTTTTGTTGTTGTTATTGGAATTAACACTGAAAGGTTAGGAACAAGATGTTGGACGGATTTGAATGAAAAGGGGTAAATCATTTAATATGCCAGAATGAGGAAGGAGTTACAAATTATTATAATTATAACCATTATAGTATTGACTGTCTGGATCTATAACATTAGCATTTTTAATTAAAATATTCAGATTTTTGTTGTTTGTTGAATACAAAACACTTCCAAGTAATCACACTGAGACACAATGAAAATTATTCTGTTTTCTTTTATACCAGATCTTCCAGTTAAGGCTTGGAGAGTTTGTATTTGGGCTATATGGGGAGGAGAAATTGACCAGAGCATGCTAAAGTTACAAACCAGGCATCACTGGGGCTTTACTGTTTATGAAGATATTTCTTCAAGTATAACTGTACCAGTTCATTTGTGTTGTAAGACTATCTAAGTGAATGGACTTATCAAAGATGCATGTCGTTCAGTATGTCTTATTTGCATTTTAGTGCTGCACAATTGCATGAAGTGGCTTTGTGTTGTGTACCTGTGCAAATTCTAGATACAAGTTGATATTTATTCAGAAGTATGTTGCCATTTTAAAGAAATTAATAGCTTTATCGAAACAACTATCACAACTAAAACCAAGCTAGTATCATTAGCTAGTGCTTTAAAAGAAATAACTTTTAAAAAGTTTTAGGTTTTCCAGAACTTCAGCTTTTGCATTAATATGGACTTTTTTGGAGAACCTGCTAATGGCTCACTACCACAAAAACTAGCTTGCCATTAGTACCAATAGTATGAGCATTGGCAAAGACAGAACGCAGGTGTTTATGCTATCATGTTATTGAACCGTGTTCAGAACATGTTCATCCAAGCTGCTGTCTTTTTTTACCACTCTCCAGTGTTTCAATAGTTATTACAACCAGTGGACCTGCTTTAGTGGTAGTGCAATGGAAGACTATCTCCCAAAAATCCCAGGACAATAGTATACATGGCTTATACTAGGTAGTAGCCTTTACACAAAGGGAATTGTTTTTGGAGATGGACTTAAAAGCCATATACATGGTAAGCTTTGAAACAGTGTCTTTGAAGCATTTGGATTCAGGAACAATAACTTCTGTTTGACTGGAGGAGTTTAAACACATTGGCTATGTCTACACTGGCAAGTTAGGTTGATTTAAGGAGGCTTAAGTCGACCTAACTTAAGCCCTGTCCACACGAGGCTTTTCTTAGTTCAACATAAGAAAATCCTTAAGTCGACCTAATAAAAGCTTAGGTTGACTTAGTAAGGCCTGCCGGTTAGGTTGGACTAACTCTCCTTAGGTCAACCTAACCCTCCTTTAGGTCGACCTAAGCCCAGTGTGGACACATAAGTCCACTTTCTTAAGTTAACCTAAGGGAAGTTAGGTCGAATTAATAAGTCCCGGTTAAGGGAAAGCACTTTGTTAAGTCGACCTAATAAGGTCAACTTTAGGTCAACTTTAAAGTCAACCTTATGAAGTTGACTTAACAAAGTCAACCTAACTTTTTATAGTGTAGACATAGTCTTAGTGTTTGCTTAACTTCGGAATGTGTGTACCTCTAAATTCAGAAGTTCAGCAATCTCGAAGTGGGTCTTTTTCTGTTTTGTGTCTGTGCCTGTGTGCACACATGCACTCTTTTTTTCTTATAAACTATTGTTCAGAATTATAAACACTTGTTAATAACATTGACTCTAATGAGGTATTCTGGCATACTGCAGCAAAACCTCTCTTTCAGTAGCAGCCATCATAATATTTTGGTAATGAATGTGGTGACATTTTGTCCTTGGAGCAAAGTGGTAAAGTCCTTGTTGAGAAATGTTGCCACTCATGCAGCAGAAACAGATTTTCTTGGTGAATCCTTTTCTTTGGCAAAACTGCTTTTTATTTGGAAAAAGTTGGACACAAAATCATAAAATAAATTGAATTTTCTTTCCTGTAACTGAAGGGGGAGGAAAAGGGCAATTTTGCTGATTCATCCCAGAGAAAAAAATGTTCACAGTGTGAGCATGGCTCTTACACTAAGTAAAAGTTACAGTCTCTGTTTAAGTTATGTGTCTCTTGTAATCATAAAATAACACATTTCCTGCTTGGGATAATACATTAGATAAACCTCAGATACATCATTAAAGTCCTGACTCTGAAAACATGAATATAAACAATATACTTGTTGCGTAGTAACAGCATATTCATCCTATGATCATTATGATGTTGTAGTTTATTTTTTGTGTTATATAAAGAGAATAAATGTCCTGGGCATAGTAGTATAACTTTACTGGTTGAAGGTAGAAAGGAGTCCATTTCTTGGAATCAAGAGTGTGGTGGTGACTAATGTGATTTGTGGCTGTAAATTAATAGTGAAGAGATGTCTTTAATTTTCCATTGCCTTGCTATTAAGGATTTACATTGGCTGAATGTGGTTCTCAAGCAACAGAAACTGCTTTTTAATGACACTCTTTTAATTTGGAATAGACTGTATACAAATTGTTTATGAGAATATAGCCAGAATTGCTAATTCTCTTAAGCTATTGTAACCCCTGTGCCTAAATTGAGAGTTTCTCTTTAAATGATCTGTTGGGGCTGGGTTGCTGTTGCTGGGTCAGTGTGGCTGGGTGGACTTAGCTGCTTAGAGCCAGAAGTTTCTGGAATGTGGTGTGGCACCTTTGCATGCTTCAAAAGGTTCCCTGTTGCTTCTGCTGCTGTGCTCAGATGCCTGAGAGCCAGCAGCCAGGGCAGTTGAATTGAGAAGAACCCATGTGCTCTGTGAAGGGGGAGAAGCTGAGCCAGGAGCAGACAGTATGCTGTTTTCCCCAACTCTGAGGCATTTTGCTTCACGTCAGTGACATTGTTAACCCTCTATCAGGGAAGTCTGGAGGCAATGGTTGCAGAGACAGGACCATTGGAAGAGGAGGGCAGTTTCTTTTAACTGGATACTCTCAGTTGTTTTAAATACTGTGGTGAATGAACAGTTCTTTAATGTAATAAGGGGAAAGAGCCAATTATATTTTTGTTATTCTCAGAGTTGTATGTTTTCTTTTGTAACAGGGTTTCTTTCTTTCTTTCTTTCTTTCTTTCTTTCTTTCTTTCTTTCTTTCTT
>ML685796.1:14471117-14491257 GCA_007922175.1 Pelusios castaneus
CTTTCTTTCTTTCTTTCTTTCTTTCTTTCTTTCTTTCTTTCTTTCTTATGTCTATGTCTATGTAAATATAACTGAGTGGTGACTAAGCAGTAAGCTGATTGGATAACAGTGGTTCCAGCAGAGGAAGATAAGGTCTGCCTGGGTTTTCATTGAAGATTTCCGCAGCCAAAGAACAAGGAGCTAAGCCTTTGGACTTGGTATAGAGAAACTATAACTGAGATTCAGGTGAACTGCGCCAAAACTTTGGGAACACTTGAGTTGATTGTGTTTCTGTAGGGCTGCTCTGTTTAAATTCTTTTTTTTTTCTTGTTTATGTATTGTGGAAAGGAAGTTGTGGAAAAGTAAATGTGAGATTACAAATTAACACATCATGTTATAGATCTATATAGTAGTTATTATTTCTTTATTCATAGGATTTATAAAGTTATTGCTTAATAAAGCTCTTTACTTTTGTTTTCATCAACTCTGAACAATCTTTGTTGTGAGTCCTTTGAGACTGACTCCTGGGTCTCCCGCTTCTTCTCTGTAGGAGTTGGCGTTTATTTTTTTGTGGCACTGGAGAAAGGCAAATTGAAATAAACTCTAGTCCACCTGAAGGTTACACTGTGTCAGGTACAGGTGTTCAGGAGAGTTAAATCTGTTGCAGTTTGTTCTCTTTGCACATCATAAGGTGCAGCCTCCATTGACATATTCTCAGGAAGCTGGGTTTCATTGGAAGCTCCCAATCTTGGAGCTATAAAGAGGCCTTCCATCTCAGGCATGCAAAGCGTACTAATTCACCCTCAGAGAGTGGAATAGAAACCCTTTTCTTCCTGCATTTAGCCCCAGGAATTTGACACGATGGATGACAAAGACTCAAATTGAGGGATACCTAAAATTATTCATGTGGGAAAGTTACATTGATGTGTAAAATTCATGTCTTTAGCATAAATAACTTTCTTTTCCTCAGTTCTATTTTTCTTTATTTCTAATATTAATAACTTTCAACAATAAGATGATGGAGACACCAAATTTATCTGATGTGTAGGTAACTTGGGGAGTAAAATGAGTGATGTGACTTAAAATTAGGTAATATTTCAAAGACTTAAAAATCCAAAATGTACAATCCTTTAAAAAATTAAATTAAAATGAACCTTCTAGGTAATAATTAACTACATCTTTTCAATTTGCATTACTAATTCTGATTAGGACCAATGCTGTCAATGTCCTGAAATAAACACAATTATTTTCTTCTACTTTTTCTGTTTATATAAGTAATATGCAGTATTGTAACAGAGGGAACAATATTGCACTTGACCTGAACTTGTGTTCATCTTGAGCATATGTCCATGCATCAGGCAGGCAAACTTGACAGTTTAATTCTATGTTAGGAGAATGTTTGCAGGGATAATCCTATTCATGCTGCTGGATAAAGATGCCCTGCAGTGGCTTTGGCCTATAAAACCATTAGCTTTAAATTGTATGCTGGCATCATGATCTTCTTAACTTGTAAACCAGCTTTTTCTTAGTAGTTTATTGGCAAGAGTAGGTAATTTCCCCATAAGTCTCCATTGCCCAAACCCCCTTTCTTCTTTAAAGCATAGTTAACAAATACATCAAAAGCAACAAAACCTTGAGTTCATATGGATTGTTAAACAGAAGAAATAATAACAGAATATGTTTGAAAAAGCCACAAATGATTTGGATTAGACTGTATTTAATAACACAGATCATCTTGCTACTGAAGCTTCAAGATAATGCTACGCAGTGCTTCATAAGCAAAGGCAGAGAGAGATAAGAAGGCAGATTTTAAAGTCCCTCCTGCCCCCCTTCGGATTAAGTATCATACTATAGGTCAATATAAGTCTCATGTCTTAATAGTATTCATGGAGACTACAGTTTATATTCAGAGGGAAATGGGAAAGGTGCTGTTATTTATTTCATTTTGTAGTTTTTATTTGGTTCCTTTTTTAAATCAGTGTATTGACTGACTGATCTCAGTGCATCTGGTTCTGCGCAGAAAAAAATCAGCTTTAGGAATCAGTGCAAGAATAGTCCTTGTCAAAACTGGAGCTAGAGGAAGAGCACACTCTCGCAGATACTCTATTTGGGATAGTGGGTTGTGACTGATCCAAGAGACATCACCTTCTAGACATTAACAGAGACCAGCCCAACTTTAGCAATGGAGTCTGGAAGGTGAGAAGTCCTTCAAACCCCAGCCAAGTTTTTTCCTGTGGTTTCAAGTTCATAACACACTTAGCTTAACTCACAACAAGAACTCCCATGAACTGAGTGAGTCATTTATCTAGTTTGGATCTTTGAAGAGACAGTGAATAGATAGCCAAACATTGGGTCCCCTCCCCAGGGCAAAACTTCAAATTGCTGAGCTTTTTCCACAACCAGTAACATATCCACTCCAGCTAGAGATTTTTTGGGGAAATTAATTTAAGAATTTTAAAAGTTAACATTGTTTCAAGAAGTTTCTTGAAGTTCCTAACATTTCTCCACTTTACATTAGTCTTATCTCTCATAGAAGATACATATAAAGCACATAAACAATTGCATTTGTAATACATTGGTCCCCAAAGGTATTAAGTTTATTTCAGCAAGGTTTATCCATGAAATTTCCCTATTTGCCACACCCAGCTTCTGATTCTTAATAAAGACTTTGGAGGAAAACCTCTGCTACCACTGGCATTGATAGGTGCAGTGTTCTCCAATATTTCTCACAAAACAGGGCTGTTGACTATTTAGTCTTTTTCCCAAAGCTAGTGAATGTGAGTATCACAAAGGATACTTGGATTGGAGATCCATAGTGAGTCACAGCTTTATAGAAATAAAAGCTCCGTTAGCACATGACCCTGATAGGGCTTGTGGGTGAAAAGAGAAGCTAGGAAAAGAAGCCTAAGACATCACTAATAAAAGAAAATATTATTTTTTTAAGAAATCCAACAGCATTACTTTGTGTAATCAGTAATAAACCAATTAACTGTGGTCAAAATTAATGTACACTGAGCTGAATAATAATAATTAGAGGTTAGAAAGGCTTAAAAGAAAGAAATAAAAATGACATGACTGTTTTCAAGTGTTCTTTTGCCATATCATTTCTTTATATTATTCTGTCTTAAGAACAGTCGTCATATGTAAAACGGGAGCTTTCTATATAGTAAATTCTAATACAATTAGAGAGCATGAAGCACCAGGACTTTCAATTTTGATGCAAGAAGACTATGTATAGAGGAAAGAGAGATAAGAGACGATGAAAAAAGGTAAAACCTTTTTTCAAGAAACTAAAAAATGTAAACAAACAAAAAAAGATCTTATTTATTTATTGTTTTGAGGTTCATATCTACCAGCTGGCAAACTAAAGATTACAGAAGATTAATACCTGGCAGATCCCTTTTTGAATTCTTCAGTTTCTTCTTAATGTATGAGCATCAGAGGGCTTGCTTGTTTTTTCACATACTACAAATATATCTATTTCTATACATATATGCAAAAACAGAACAAAAAACCCCCAAACCCACTTGGCACAAAATTCTCTAGTATTACAAATGGGGAATACTCTCTGCCTGGAGATAAAACTGCTTTGTTAAAGCTTCTGGTTTTAGATGAAATCATCAAAAAGATCCCAGAGCATCTTTAGAGAAGCCTTATTATTTATCATTATTTTTCAGAAGAACAAAAATTGAGAAGGTGAATCACTGTTTTAAAAAATCCCTTTATTTTTTGCAATACACATACAGAAAGAGTATTAACCTTTATTAAACTGTTGGCACCTTACAGGACTAAGTCCAGAGGGAAGTTATTCTCTACAATTAAATAAATCTCTAAAAGGATTCCTGTGTATTCCTGCAAAAAAAGAGTATTTAATGAGAAAAGAAAATATATGGCTGGAATTAGATTAGAATTTTGTTTTATATGGAATCTCCAGGATTCTAGGTATATTATGTCAAAATGCTTTCTTTAAATTACTGAATTAAAATTAAACTAGATCTACTCCTACAACCTCTCCTGCTTCTTATAACTTGTTGAACCCAAACATCAGTACTAAAATGGAAAATCTGCCCGTCACAGGTCTGGCCCTTTAAGGGTGTCAGATACCCAGGCTCCACTGAAGAGAATGAGCCAACGTAAATCCACCTGGGGATAGTTAACTGCCTAAGTAGCCGCACTGGGCCTAAGAAGAGGTTTACGGGAACTCAGCAGGGAAAGCTCTAGAGGAGGAAAAGCCTGAGAGAGACTATGAACAGGGGAAAGATTGCAGCACTCCCCAGATGATGGAGACGAAGCCTGGGGCCTTCTTGCAGAAGGAACTGCTGCTGCTAAACCCAGAAACTTTGTTCTTTGCTCTTTGAGGTTAGAATCTTTAAACTGTTACAAAACTGCTCCTTTGAGATGGCTTTATCAGGTGGAGAGATACTGATGTAGCGTGTCTGTCTGGTCTTTTACTGGGCTGTTATAATCGCTTCATTGTTACCTTATGGGGGAAACTGAGGCAGGCCACAGCAGAGCCATGTTCAGTGAGAAGGGAGTGCCCTTGCTATCGTGCCACTTGGATAACACTTTAGAAAATAACCATTGATAGAGTCACATGATTCCTTCTTAAGCTCTATACTGTAGCGTGATCAGTCTGTTATCCTTTTGTTCCTGGAGTGTCCTGTGTCGAGCAATGACGTCAAATGTTTCTTGAATGTGAAAAGCTCAAGTTCTGTGTCCAGAAACTTTTTGGCCTGTAACACCTACGCCTTGATAGCCAAGATAATTTGAGTTCCAATGTATTCAGTGAACTAATACCCATTCAGCGAATACCACATATTGACAGATAATATCATCTTGTAGATGTTCCCACAAACTTTTCTCTTCTGCATCTAATGAGGTACCAAGGTTCAACTCATAAAATGGAGTTTTCAGTAAAGCACCTGAAGAACATATTAAGATTTATCAGAAAGGTCAAAACTAATTTCCCTGCTATCCTTCTCTCTCTCTCTCTCTCTCTCTCTCTCTCTCTCTCTCTTTCGCTCTTTATTTGGTCAAATGCTGAAGTCCTTAGGCAAAACTCACAATGAGGCTTTTCCCTGAATAAGGATCTTAAAAAAAAAAGGCAAATTCTAATATTTAGTAGACTCTTAGAAACAAAAGCTTACTTACCATGTAGATTTGATTCAAAAGAAAATATACTTATTGCTTTAGATGTTGACCTATAAAATACTGTAAACATAAATTAAACAGTTTCATAACTGTAGATAGGAGATTATAACTATATGAACAAATCATCATACAAAGATGCACATATGATGGAATAAATGTTTTCACAATCCCTAATGTTTCAGAAGATTAGGTTGTCCACATACTACAAATTTGCTTTATTAGGCCACATAAAATTAAGGGAATTTTATAAGCAGTGGTGAATAATGCTGTTAGGTGAAAAGCCAGCAAAATGCTAACGTATCTAAAGCTATCCCTTCGTAACCTCACTGGAGTTTTGCTATAATAATAGAATCCCTAAATTTATTGTGATCTAATCTTATAATACAATTATATCATTTTGATTTTATATATTGTCCTACAGAGTACTTTGCAATGTGCTTATGAAGAGCACTAATGGAAAAAATGTATTAAAATCTGAGACAGGAAGAATAAACAATTCTGAAAGCAAGGCAGTAATTATTTTAAGTATAAAAATGAGGCAAAGTGCACATTAATATGAAGTTAAAAATTACAGGCTGCATTGTTCATTTAAAAGGTCTATCCAAGAACCATAGATTTCCATAATAATGAGTCAAATTCTTTTGGGCTGCTGTGTGAGTAGAGGGAAAGGTGCAAGGAGTCTTATCCATACTTGATTCATCCTTCACTTATGCAGGATCAAGCGCAAATGCATTCCCTACGATTGCACACTGTGAGAAGAATGAAAGTTCATGGCTTCCATCCCCTTTGGCACACAATGACATGTCTTGGAAGGGCAAGTCTCCTGCTTCCATTACATTAATCAACATCTGTGGAATCTATTTTTTAAAAGCTTCCTATCTTTCATGGTCATAAAGAAAAAAAGCTTCAGATATTAATTGAATGCAAACCAATGCTGTAGTGAGTGTGCTGCAGATAAGTATCCTTGATGCAATCTCAGTCCCATTGTAATGAAGAGGGGTTTTGGTCCATGGATGTTGGGAAGATAAACTTCTCATTAAAAACCGAGGACTCGTCTATACCAAATATTGTACCAGTTTAACTAAATCAAATTTAAACTCTTTAGCTGAACCACTAATGTGCATACACAAATCAGTTTAAATATTATTTATATCAATTTAGCTTCAACTAATGTTTACATTTAATAGTTTAAACTAATGAACTCTTAGAGAAAGTGTCATCTTTTATGGGTAGAGCCTAGTGGGAAGAAGAATTTTTTTTTCCCCCAAGGAGCGTGAGAACAGAAAACTGATATATGCGGAGATCTAGAGAGTCTATATAAGTGTCTTTGAAATTAATTTGATCTAGTGATAGAACTCAAGGAGTCATAAGAAGAAAAATAAAAGGCATCATTCCATATAAAAGCCAGTAGTGACCATAAAGAAGTAGAAATGGGTAGAGTTTCTTTGTCTCAAGAGTCAAACTGGATGACTGTAACTATTATTGTACAAGACAAACATTGAATATAGTGCAATGCAGTGCTTTTCATAAAGATGCAGAGAACCTGTACAAAATTTATTGGGTAATGTTACTTATCTGAATACTGATCCATCTAGTTTACCTCCTCATTGAAAAATCTGTATCTGCAGAACTTGAGAGCCACAGGGGCTGTCAATCACCTGAACTCAGCTAAGTGGTAGTATAGGAGAAATGCACCATCTCTTTAACAGGAAGCTTCCTAGGGAATGACAACAGAGTAGGGACCATTTCTGAAGGATGGACGCAAATTATGGAAGATATAAAGCATGATGGGAGTATTTGGGTTGTATGATCCAGTTTCTGAAAAGGTCCATTAAGATTTCAGTTATAAGTAATATGACGTCTCCTGCCACACTGAAAGATTCTACTGTAGTGTGTTAAAATGCCATGGCCTAATACTGACAACACACACAATCCGTAGCTTGTTGTGTCAGTATATTGAGTAGATTATAGGGTTTTACAGCTTGGGGGAAAAATGGGTTACCAAATAATATGATTGCATCATGATTTTCTTGTCAGAAGTAATTAGAAGAATATAGGAACAGGTCAGCAGTCAGACTTGCTTGTCAGTCCCTAACCAGCTGGAAATAGCCTAAGGGATGCAGACATCAGTTATTGTAACTCAGCTTTAAGGAACACGAGGCAGACATTTCACAGCTGAAAACATCTGTTACTGAAGAAATCTTGGCCACAATTTCCAGCAAGACAATTGTTAATTCCAGGTTACATGACTATTGTGGAGAATGGATTTGAAATATGATGTGTCCAATACAGTTACTGATGACTGAAAGAACTATTGATTTTTGCATTGATAATTTTCTCCATGCAGGGGGGAGAAGATATCTTGTACTGCAATGCTCCAATTAGGATTGCAATGGAACAATGACAGTATAGACACCAGATGGCTTAATAGCTGAACAATCTCTTCACACCTCTGTTTTAGTGTGACCTTAGGTTCTGGTCAAGTCAGAAACCTGTTTCCTCTTCAGCTCAGCAGTCATGTTTGCTAACTCAGGTCCTGTCTTTGCTGACAGCGGCAAATTTGCAGCCATCAGATCGATCTCCCTGATGGACTGATTGGGTCTGTGAAATCCTGCTCTGCTGATTAGGAAGTCAACACTGGAAGACCACCCCTGCAGAAGGGGTTTCCCTCCATCTCAGGCTACTGAAAAGAGTGTGGAAAGTAGAAGGTAGACAATCGGCAGGAGACACCCAAGGTATTTTAAGGACTTTGCGTATCTCCCTTCGATTGCTGCTGAAATCGCACAGCAATATAGACCAGACTTCAACTGCCTTTGGCTGGTGTTTTCACTACTGATGGAAAGCTCATTTGTCTTAAAAAGGAATATTATAAGTTTCCCTTTGTCTACTGACAAGGGCTATATCTACACTAGAAAAGTTAAGTTGACTTTAATAAAGTCAACTTTAAGTCGACTTAAAATCGACCTTCTTAAAGTCGACTTAACAAGTGGCAACACTTTAAGTTGACTTAGTCTCCTTTGTTAAGTCGACCTAACTGCCTTTAGGTTGACTTAACAAAGTGGACTTATGCGTCCACACTGGGCTTAGGTTGACCTAAGGAAGGGTTAGGTAGACCTAAGGAGGCTTAAGTCGACCTAATGAGTGGTAGTTATTAAGTCGACTTAAGGAATTTCTTAAGTCGACTTAATGAAAGCCTAGTGTGGACGTGGCTTAATTTAATTCGACTTAAGCCTCCTTAAGTTGACTTAAATTGCCAGTGTAGACATAGCCAAGCAGAGGTGGGATGGGAAAGGAGAGGAAAAACCCACAACTGGTAAAATCTAATTTCTGATGCATAGAAGTAATTAAGAGTTTTGCTGAGAAAAAATCCTATGTTCCCATTATCCTGAATGCATGATTAATCTGTAATGAACAAAAAGAAAATCATACTCCTACAGAGAAATTCTAGTAAAATTCCTTGGTGATAGCGGCCTTAGAAATGCCTTAAACAGATCTAAAACACACATGCCAAGGACAATAATCTGCACATCAAGGAAGACAACAATCATACAAGGTGGAAAATTACATCACTTTAAAGTGTTTCATAAGAACTATGAAAGAGAATTCTGAGTTAAGCTCCTTAACTGCTTCTGGATAAGAACATATTTAAACTGTCAAGCAAGATTAAACATTCTCTTACTGTAGACTGAAATCTGCAGATTTATTTATTAATTCTAATAATCAAATAGACTCAAGAAGTTAAAGAGAAGACTGGGGTGCTTTAACTGCAAATGTGTGAGTGGGGAGGGACAAGGCAAAAATCCATTTCCAATATATAGTTCTTTCTGAGAGTCCTGAATAATATGATTCTAGAATGACCATCTCATCCATGTCTAAGGACAAGTTTTAAACCAATATTTTTTTAAAAAAGTTACCTTAAGCTAAAAAAATTAAGGAGGAGAATTGTACTTCAGATTAAAAAAAAATTTTTTTGACACCTACAGTAACTGAGGCTTTAATGATTAACACCATTCATCAGATCTGTTCCTTCCTGCAAATGTATCATAAAGATCACCTGCTGTTCCCAGCAGTCCCACAATAATTCAGTACACTAGCAAAATGAGCAGCAGGAAACAAGCCTTTGAAATTTTCTTCATTTATGAATAGCATTGTTCATTCAGTGAAGGATACCAGCTCCTGCTGTAATTCTTCATGTGTTAGAAAGGCTGCAAGTTATTTTCTCTCCATCAGCCTTTAAAAAAATCAATAGAAATAAATACACATACAATTAAATACTGGATTAAACAGCCAACGGAGAGATTGTGAATTCCTTTTACTTTTGAACTCTTCTCATTTCTCCTCCGAGGGAGGACTATTGTGTTGGCATTCCTTAGCAAACACTCAATAATGCTAAAGTGCTTTGAAGTTGCCATTGCAGAAAATAGAATAACAGATGCAGCATGAATAAGCTCATACTGCTGTCTTTTTAATTTTAACAAAAGCGATCTCTCTTGGCAAAAAGTTAGTATTTAATGCCGTTTACATACAGAAGTTTGTGTTTCCCTGGTGAGAAGCCAAAACCTATGAACAGAGCTGTTACATACAGTAGTTAAATGTATATATATCCTTGCTTTTTTATTAGACTGATATAAAAATATATCTCTAGCATACAATATAATGTGTGATATAATTTTTTTGTCCTTTTTCTGGAGGCTGCTGGCCCTGAAGGATGTTGTGAATTAGGGTTAGTCTACACTTAAAACTTACAGAGGCGCACCTTTATATAGCTATATTGCTGTAAGAGTGCTAGTTATTGCATGTTGATGAGACACAGCTCTCCTGCCAGCATAATAAAACCACTGAGGCCATGTACACATGATCACTTTATCGCGCATTAACAATCATTACCGTGAGATAACAACAACAGCGTACACATGTGCAATAGGGCTGTTGTGTGTCAACGGCCCTATTGTAGCGCAGTAGAAAAACCTCCTCGACGAGGGTGGTAGCAGTTAATGCGGAACAGCTGTTGCACCTTTCGACTCGTGTGTACGCTTACCGCTCAATGATTGGCCTCCGGAAGTGTCCCAGCATTCCAAAGTCGTCCTCTCTGGTCTTCCCCCCACCCGCTCTGTGGCTGTGACGAAATAGTCCCCGCCCTGTTTTGATTCCCAGGATTTTCGAATTTCTCCTCTGTTTCACTTCCTGTTCTCTTCTTCATGGAGTAGAGTGCAGCTCCGATCTTCACTAGCAATGGCGGCCCATCGTGGAAGACACACACCCATTTGGAGCACGGCAGAGGAGCTGGACCTGATCAGCATCTGGGGAGAGTCTGCTGTGCAGGCGCAGCTACGCGGCAGCAGGAGAAATTACGATACATATGGCATAATTTCTCGGACCATGTCAGAGAGAGGTTATGATAGAGACACTGTGCAGTGCAGATCGAAGGTGAAGGAGCTAAGAATAACCTATCACCGAGTGAAGGAGGCAAACCGCCGTTCGGGATCAGCGCCTGCTACATGCAGGTACTACAAGGAGATAGAAGCCATCCTCAGTGGGGACCCCACAACCACTGCAAAGTGTCCTCTGGACACATCGCCCCCCCCCCCATCCACTGAATGCCAGAGCCGAGCAGGATGAGCATGTGATCGATGAGGAGGAGGAGGAGATGGAAGATGAGCTAGAGGAGAGCACAACAGTGTGTATCCAGGAGCTCTTCTGCACCCCTGCTGAGATGTCCACCCAAGACATGAATTGCAGCATGTCCTCTGAGGCGGCAGAGCAGGGTTCAGGTGCAGCTATGGCTCTTGCTAAAATATCGTTGTCCGGGGCGGGGGTGCTTGCTGTCTCGGTCCCCGCTGTGCACACTCTTTAGTCTGCATTCATTAGAAGTGCATCAACACAAGCAGTGATTGTCAAAAAATCATCTGTATTTAGGTCAGTAAAGGTTTCCTCGATGTACCACCAGAGCCTCCTACTCAGGTTAGATGGGAGAGCGTATGTGTCTACGCTCCCGTATAAGGATACTTGGCCTCGTCAACTGCAAAGCACAGCACTGGGAACCATCGCAGCACACAATGCAGCAGCATACGGTCCTGGCTTGCATCTGGTGGCATGTAGGATATGTATTCTAGCTGGCAGGGGCACTCTGAGGAGAGAGATATCGGGTTCCATCTGTGTGCCCTGTGTAGAATGTTAGCCAGTAAGGTTTCTATTAGGATGTATCTTGTCTGCTTCAGCGAAGCATAGGATGTTGACTGCCCTGTACCTTCCAGTGGAATGTGCTACTGGAAGGTTACATTGGTTATCTATGCTATGTGTTAACAATAGCTTTATTTTATTTTTTTTATTAGATTCGACCTTCACAACGCCAGTGTCTACCCCAGCTGACTGCATGAGAAACATTCGGCGGCGTACTCGAAGAAACAGGGAGGATATGTTTCAGGAGCTGATGAAAACAACAGAGGCATCCGCGAGGGAGAATCGAGCCTGGAGAGAGGAATCCCAACAGAGGAGGCAGAAACACAGGGAACAACTGATAAGCGTCATGAAGGAGCAAACAGAACTGCTCAAGAGCATGATTACTTTGCAGACCCAGGTGATTAATGTATGGGCTCCACTCCAGACAGTTCAGCCGTGTCTGCCTCCCACACCCCGTAGTCCTTCAAAGCATTTCTTTGAAGGCCACCCGCCCCCCTGGTATACTGCAACATCCAGCCCTCACAGAGCTACTTTTTAGAGACCCGCAGCTACACCCACCTGTAACACCTCCCACCCCCCCTTTCATCTTTTAATAAAAACAGTAACAAAAACTTTGAAAAGTGGCTTTATTTGTACCCAGTGAAAATCTCATAAGGCGCACTTGATGCGTCCTTGAAGTGAACTATGGGAGGGCATCATTGAAATGCTCCCTGAGTGCCTGTCTTATGCGAGCAGCTCCTCGTTGGGCCCCCCTAATACTCCTAGTGGCTGGCTGTTCGTATGCTACCTCAAGGCGCTGTGCCTCCATAGCCCACCCCGGGGAAAAATTTTCTACCCTATTTTCACAAATGTTATGAAGGACACAGCACACCGCAATTACAGCAGGGATGTTGTCCTCGTCCAAGTTCAGCCTCCCATACAAACAGCGCCAATGACCTTTTAAACGGCCAAAGGCACACTCTACAGTCATTCTGCAGCAGCTCAATCTGTAATTGAACCGCTCCTTGCTGAGATCTAAGTTCCCGGTGCACGGCTTCATGAGCCATGGCATCAGTGGATATGCTGGATCTCTGAGGATGACTATGGGCATCTCCACATTCCCCACAGTAATTTTTTGATCTGGGAAGAAGGTACCCCCTTGCAGCTTCCAGTACAGACCAGTGTTACTCAAAATGCAGGCATCATGCACCTTTCCCGACCACCCAGCATTGATGTCCGTAAAACTCCCCTTGTGATCCACGAGTGCTTGCAGCACCATGGAGAAGTAGCCCTTCCTGTTGATGTACTCGGTTGCAAGATGGTCTGGAGCCAAAATCGGGATATGTGTGCCATCTATTGCTCCCCCACAGTTAGGGAATCCCATGGCAACAAAGCCATCCACAATCTCACGAACATTGCCCAATGTCACCGTCCTCCATAGCAGAATGCGATTGATGGCTCGGCACACTTGTGAGAGGGCTAATCCAACGGTGGACCTCCCGACTCCAAACTGGTTCGCAACCGACCGGTACCATCAGGAGTCGCCATATTCCAGACAGCTATAGCGACACGCTTCTCCACAGTTAGGGCGGACCTCATGTTGGTGTCTTTACATCGCAGGGCAGGGACCAACTCTGAACATAGTTCCAAAAAGGTTGCTTTCTGCATTCGAAAGTTCTGTACCCACTGCTCTTCATCCCACAGCTGCATAACAATGCGATCCCACCACTCAGTGCTCGTCTCTCGCGACCAGAAACAGCGTTGCACCATGTGCAGATGATCGGTGAAGGAGCTGAGCAATGCGGTGCTGTTGCTCTGCAGGGCATCGATCAGCCTCTGCTCCTCAGCATCCTCGTTTGATTCGGAGCTCATTGCGTACTGAGCAACCAGCCGAGATGTATTTAGAATGCTGAAGGCGACAGTGGAGATTAGAGCAGGATCCATTCTGTCGCAATTGTGATTGCTCGCAAGTAGTGTGGCACTGCACTGTTGAAAATAGGCACGAGTTGCTATTGGCAACGAGGAAGACGCAAAGGGAACACAGTGCACCACGGGAAACTGAGAGTTTACCCATGGTGCTTTGCGTTCCTTTTCTTCATCCCAGGATTCCAAGTGCCGATTCAGGGAAAATTGAACTATGGGATAGGTGCCCAGAATTCATTGCGGTACACTGCGAATTGCAAAGAATTCTGTTGTGTTGCAAGGAGCAACGTGTGTACGCGCTCTCCCGCAATAAAGGTCACGTGTTTTTTATAGCGTTATTGCCATGTTGCGCTTTAATCTGATCGTGTATACGTAGCCTCAGATGAGCGGCGGTAATAATGTCTGTGGGAATCTCTCTCACACAAAGGAATATAAACTACATTTTATTTCTGAGGGGAAAAATTATAACATTTAATTTATGC
This sequence comes from Pelusios castaneus, assembly GCA_007922175.1. Classification (NCBI taxonomy): domain Eukaryota; kingdom Metazoa; phylum Chordata; order Testudines; family Pelomedusidae; genus Pelusios; species Pelusios castaneus. The sequence goes on from ML685796.1 coordinate 14,484,812, forward strand.
ATTCTTTTTTTGTAGCCAAGTTGATCCCAGGACATTAGAGAGACAAAATGGGTGAGGTAATTTCTCTTCTTGGACCCACTTTTGTTGGTGGGAGAGATGTTTTGAGTTTATACAGAGCTCCTTTTCATATTGTCGTCTGCATTTAATGTAATTGTATAAGGTAGTTCTTCAATTCTAACAAGATTTTGACGGAGACTTAGGTCTGGTCTACACTGCCTTGGACAGGAGATATGTAAGCTACATAACAAAGCTTGCATATCTGTCATTTTTGTACTTACACTGCTGTACCATCATGTCTCCACTGCACTGCATTGATGGCAAAATCCCTTCTGGTCAATGCAGCCTAACTCCTTTCTGGGGAAGAGGAGTTGTGGATCAATGGCATTGACTGGACAGCATTCTTCGGATCGATTGAGTGGGTCTCCACAGTCCATTCAATCAATCCCACTGCATTCATCCCTGAAGTTCCAGCAGTGTAGACCTATCCTTTAAGTCCCTCCTATAATAAAAACAGTGCTAATGGAGGTCCAGAACATCTGCAGAAATATTGGGATTATTTTGCAGAGTTTCTGGTGGGGTTCACCGAGTTTTTCTACTGGAAGAATAAGCCAAATTCTACCCACTGAAGAGAGGAAATCCTTACATCAGAGAAGCAAGGGCCATTTTCATGGACTCCTTATGCCTCAGCATTGTCTCTTTTTTCTTTCTGAAAACTCTAGCCTGGTTTTATTGGAGTTGTGCTACCTGTCTGTGGCTGCTCCAGAAACCTACATAAATAGAGAGGGAGTTCCCCAGCCAGGGCCATCCCTAGGGGGGAGCGGGGCCCAGGGCCAATCAGCCTAGGTGGGGACCCCACCCTCCAATGCTGGTGGGAAGTGCGGGGGGGGCAGCCTGCTCCACCTCCCAGGGACCCCAGTTGTCCCCCCCCAGGGAGCCAGCCCGGGAAACCACAGCCACCCTCCAGGCAGGGGAGCTCAGGCCAAGGTGGGGAGCTGCAGCCGTGGGCGGCAGGAAGTCGAGGCCACGGTCCGGGGCGGAGAACAGCCGAGGGCAGGGAATCGTGGACGCGGCCCCGGGCGGCGGGGAGCCATCCCTGGCCAAGGCTGCCATCACCCCAGCCACAGCCAGGATCCCAGATGGCCACAGCCAGCCCAGAACCTGGACCCATGCACCTCCCCTGCCCCTGGGCCCGCCTGCTCCGTCCAGGGGGCAGGGAGCAGGGCCGGCCTAGGGGCCAGGGGAAGTGCTCCTGGCCCACCCAAAGGCAGCAGGGAGCAGGGGGAAGTGCAGTCTTGGGGGGGCCACGGCGTGGGCCCAGGGCGATTGCCCCATTCGTCCCCTCTCCCCCCAAGGACAGCCCTGTCCCCAGCAATGAGTGGGATGACTACAACTGGGAGCTATTAATTTTTTCTCAGTAACCTCTGCAGAGCTAAGAGTGGATGTATATCCCCGTCCATCCTGGCATTTCTAATTGAGTGCTTCTATTCCTCAGACTTTTCCCTGTTGATCAGACTTTACCTGATTTCTTTAAAATTGGTTAGGAACAGTGTGGGGAGATGGGTTGACCAGACACATTAAGGAAGGGTCTGAAGAAGCTAGATATGGAATATGTTAAGAGGCTTAACTAGCTATATAATATACATACATGGAAAGAAAAGCTTAATTTAAGGAAGTTGCAGAATAGTTAGAATGTTGCTACCTTCTATTTACAAAGGGTGTGCCAGAATTAATAAGGGATTCATTTATATAAGCAAACAGGAGAAAGTACAACATCTATAAAGAATCGCTGAGGAACTGAATGGAGATTTGGATGAAAATCTTAATCTAAGAATTTAAAAAAATGTGCCTAAAGTTGAGTCCTACTCTTGGCCCCCACTTGAATAATAACTGTAACTAAAATTAAAATGCTTAGCTCTGATCTAGTGTTTTACAAAAGTGGAACTCAAAGTGCTGTACAAAGGAGGCAAGGATCACTATCCCCAGTTTACAGATTAGGAAACTGAGGCACAAAAAGGTGAAGTGACTTCAAGATCATCCAGCAGGCCAGTGGCTGTACCTGGAATAGAACACTAAAACACACTATCCTAAGTTTGAATGATGTAGACAAAATGTTGGAAGATATATATATGCAGGAAAGGCTTAACTGACATATATGAAAAAGAATAAAGTCTTATTTAAAAATGTGCAAGTGCACTTTTCTCTGAATTCGTTGAAAATCTGACATAGTGAGTGCACAACTATGCACGCAGTGTAATATTTAAACAACAAAGTCTGAAGTGGCTTGTAGATTATGGATGTCAAAAAAAATATTCCTAGATGAGTCTTTGATTGGATACCACTTGATGGAAGATGGAAAAGAGAACAAGAGATGATATTTAAGAATCATTGACAAGATGTCACTATCATGGAAACAGACTATAATGGATCAAGAATGGTGATATTAGACAGATGGAGATATAAACACTGGGTTGCCTTACAGTGTCACAAGGCACAAGAAAATCTAATACCCAATTTAAGAGTTCAATTGGGCATGAACAGCAGTTTTTTTCCCCAAGATTTTCCTAGTGTTTAACTTGTACTTATAAAAATAATTCTATTAATTTGCATGCCCAGTAGCTCAGTTACAGAAATTGTTTAACTGCATCCTTAAAATCAACTCTTTTTGAAAATGTAATTCCAGGTGTGTTCAATGTACATTAAGAAATGCAGCTGGGGGGAGTGGAAGAGGTGAGATTAACCATAACTACCCATTCTCCTTTCCAGCCCTACTATTCCCCCTTCTAGACAAAACTGTCCCAACCCTCATGCAGCCAGGATCAGGGAAGAGAGAACTCCAAAACATGGGGGTGAGGGTGAGACTGAAGCTTGCAGGAGCAACAATAAAAACTATTTTAGCTTGGACTGTTGGGATACCAATGATGCCATCAGACAATGGCTTATTTGGTTTTGCCTCTGGACAATTTTCCCCTTCTGCTGTCTGGTGCTTTGCATCACCCATTTTGCACAGTTGTTCCCATTCATCTATTCTCCACGGTCTTCTTAAGACTTCTCAACCATATCTTTTAATATTCCCATTCTATTTCTTTGTTTTTCTTTATCTATTCTCTTCATATATTTCCCTTCATCCAGTATCACTTCTTAATAATAATAATAATAATAATCATCATCATAATAAAATCTACTCAAAATGTCCTATAAAACAAACCAATCCTGGGACTAGCCTAACTCTTGCACACCATAACTCCACTCATTTTGCAAGTTATAGTTCTTTCTTCCACACCACATCTTCTTTCTATATTTGGTTTATTAACTTTTCTTCTCATGGCTCTCTCTCACTTTCTACTGTACCTAGCAGTATGGGACCTTCTGGTGCTACTATAATGCAAATAATGGAGAACAATACTGTTAGATTCTCAATGAAGACTTAAAAGACATATCAGAAAATATTATTTTTAAAAGTGCATCTGAAAAGTGATCTAAATTAACAATGAAGACTATTTCATAATACACTGCGATACAGGGTAGTGACTGAAGACAGTTAAGTCTTTTACTAGGGTGCCAGAATTCAGTGCAATGTTATTGCACACAACCTTTTCAGTGAATTAAGTTAAAATACGTTATCAGCTTACTGTCTTGTTACTGATCTCAATTTCATTTTAGCTCAGCTTTCTGGCTATATCCCTCAATTGTTCCTTCGAAAAATACATCTAGATTTCTCTTGAACTCATATATATGCTTTGTATCATGTGCCTTCTTCTGTAACTCATTGTTTCTGCTGAAAACCATTGGTGAAACAAAAAGTTTTGACCGAATACAGATTTAACTCTTGGTTTCCTAATTGGCAGATTTGTTTCACCTAAATTCTTAATTTTTTTGCCAGCAATTTAAGTTAAGTCGAGTGCCTGTGTCCAAACAGGTAAGTGTTAGGTTGACTCAGAGCCGTGGCTCGGGGGGAAGGGAGCCGCGGCTCCCTGGCAGAAGGGAGCCTCGGCTCCCCAGGACAAGGGCCGTGCGCAGCTCCCCAGCACAAGGGAGCCACTGGGGCTCCCTTCTCCAGGGAGCACTGGAGGCTCCCTTGTTCCTAGGAGTCACGGCTCCCTTCTGCAAAGGAGCTGCAGCTCTCTTCTGCCCATCCCAAGTTGACTTAGGAAATTAAGTTGACTTAGAGAGTCCATACTGGCTTTAGGTCGACTTAACGAATTGACTTAAGCGTTAAGTTGACCTAAAGAATGGAAGTTATTAAGTCGAGTTAAGGATACCCTTAAGTCAACTTAATGAAAGCCCGGTGTGGATGCGGCATTCTGTAGGTCTACTTAAGCATCCCTAAGTTGACCTAACTTGCAAGTGTAGACATACCCAAGTGTTTCAGTCGAACTCTTTGAGAACGCAAACCTGATATTCGTAGCTTCCGCAATATAAATGTAGACATATAGTTAGTAATGTACTAAGTAACATTTTGTTTAATGTATATTAGATGAGGAGCCAAGTTTTAATTTCCCAAATCAGATATCTGATGCATTTCTGGTATAAAAAGGTCAGTGTGTTTGAGTCCAGGGTTCTGGTTTGGCCTGTTGTATTCTAAAAACTGGAACTCCTATTCTAAAAACTGGCGCTGCTTTAAAAGTTGTGGGGTTTTTGTTTGTTTGTTTGTTTTTGCTCCTGTGAAACATTTTTGAGAAGTGTGTGGAGGAGGGGGTTTAAAAGTCTTCTGGCTTTTAAAATACTGATACTTCCTGTTGGGTGGGGGAGGTGATTTTTTTTTTTTAAATAGCTATTTTTTAAGTGTCTGAATGGAAAACTTTAACCAACTCTATTAGAAATAGAAGCCACATACAATGTTTACATCTGAGTTCAGATTCTGAACCCCTGGAATGTCCAGGTGTGTTTAGAACAAGATTTTTGGTAAAATATCAACTTCTACTAAACAAATGCATGTCAGAACTAAAGAATGGACTGCATCCAGTCATGTACACTGGCTGTGTACAGTGTATGTATGGGCACAGAAATGGTTCTCATTAGAACACTTCTTATGCCAGTGACTGCCATCTAACACTGCCTCAAGATGATCCAGGCATTTAACCTATTTTAGGTTCCCATCATAGCACTGGAAGTAAAATACATTTACTGTAAAGGATGGGGGAGCCACTCTAGCTTTCTTCTACCTGTGAGAGATACTGAACTGGATTTCCTTCTGCCTTGCTCCTTGTCTACTCTAGTCTTTCTTCACATGTGGGTGTAAAAATACTGTCACTCTCACTTGATAGCATTGTGCACCCACATTACACATTTTTCAATAGTAAATACTTCAGAAAGTGCCGCGCAGTGGAAAATTCAACTCATTGTCTCAAATATGTTATCCTAGTAATAGTAAATCCCATCTGAAACTCTCAACAAGTAATATTTTTATGAAACATCTATTAAATCATGATTAAAAATGACCGTCTACTAATTTCACCCTCATTACTTTAACCAAGAAAAAAGTAATAGTTAATTTTATTCTTACATTCTCCTGTCTGCATCTTTCTTTTAAAGAGAAAGCTAAGGTTAGTAAACTGGTTAAATACTAAAACTCTTTTACATTTAACTCTCTACCCCCACAGAGACAGAGAGAGAATACTGACAATATTTAAAATGTTGTTGCTTCATTTATGTATCTAAATAAGAGAAGAGATCTCCTGAAAATCCTTCCCAATTATGTTTGGTGAGTTCTTCTGAAAATCTGGCATCTGTCTGTCTGTGTACATACAGAAATCCTGAAGTTTCATTAAGGAAGAAGTTTGTCCAAATCAGCAGAGTAATATGGTGGAAGCTCTCACACTCTCTCTCCATGTCCCATCCCTAATAATAGAGTATTTCAGTCAATCAGACCTTAAAAAAATCAAAAGGGGAAGGAAACAATGTCACTAAAATCTGTGCATAAGAGTGACAATGTTCATGGTGTTCAGTGTACTTGCAGTAGAAAGCTTTTTGAAATTATGGTACACTTTTACTTTACTTTGATATTTAATCACTTTTAAAATCCATTTTCTGTTTTCTGTGTTCCAATATTATGGGAAGTATTCTTTTAATAACAGTTAAGTTTAAAGAGCTCCTGCTATTTTAAGATGTTACTATATATAACTTAAATACCAGTGAGTTATTGGAAAACACAGTCACTAAGTAAATAAAGCTGACTTTAACAGCAGGGGGAAAATCAATAGAAGGTATTAGTTCAGTAATAATGTTGAGAGGCAAAAGAGTTGTCTAAAATTTGGACTCTCCTTTATCCCAGGAAAAAAAATTGGCTTTTTGGCAAAAAATCAAAATAATCCAGTGTTGATGTGATGACTCATGGAGATTTTAATTCAGGAATTTACTAATTCCATTCTCCTCTTTAGGCTGGACTGTGTTGTCAGTATATATAATATAATATAATATAATATAATATAATATAATATAATATAATA
>ML685796.1:14491267-14523311 GCA_007922175.1 Pelusios castaneus
TATAATATAATATAATATAATATAATATAATATAATATAATATAATAATTAATTAATTAATTAATTGACCACACTATTGCCTTATGGTCAGGAGAGGTGATTGCATTATGCATTATTACACACATCTTGAGAGATGTAGTCTGTCTGGTAGCCTGGCCCACAGATGTGTGTACCCTGATGAGGGACTCCTAAAATGCAAGTCACGCTAGACCAGTGTTTCTCAAAGGCAGCTATAGTGGTTCCAAATGGCCATAGTAATTGCAGGAAGCCACCAGGAGCTATTCTTGCAGCTACAGTTCCTGGGTGGTGATTGATGGGGGACAAGAAAGAAGTGACCCCTCTCCCGAGGCCACCAGCAGGGGTTAGGCCCTGTCTGTTCCATTCTAGATCCAGCAATGCCACAGGAATGGTAGCTGGTGTGAGTTTCCTTCCTTCTTCTGAGGTTGGGATGGAAATAGAAGACAGACAGGTTGAAAGTCTCTGGGTAAAAATAAAAGGAGTAAAAAACATGGGTGATCTCATGGTAGGGGCCTACTATAGACCACCCAACCAGGAAGAAGAGGTCGATGAGGCTTTTTTTAGCAATTAACAAAATCATCCAAGGCACAGGACTTGGAAGTGATGGGGGATTTCAATTACTCAGACTTCTGTTGGGAAAATAACACAGCAAGGCACAGATTATCCAATAAATTCTTGGAATGCATTGAAGACAATTTCTTTATTTCAAAAAGTGGAGAAAGCTACTAGGGGAGAGCTGTCCTCAATTTGGTTTTGACAAACAGAGAGGAAATGGTCGAGAATTTGAAAGTTGAAGGTAACTTACGTGGAAGTGATCATGAAATGATAGAGTTCAAGATTTTTAGAAATGTTAAGAGAGACAACACCAAAACAAAAACAATGGATTTTAGGAAGGCAGACTTTGGCACACTCAGGGAGTTGATGAGAAGGATACCATGGGAAGAATGTCTGAGGAAAAACGACTAAAGTCAGTTGGCAGTTTTTCAAAGAGACATTATTAAGAGCACAAGAGCTAACCATTCCACTGCGTAGGAAGGATAAGAAGTATGGCAAGAGACCACCTTAGCTTAACCAGGAGACCTTCAATAATTTAAAAATAAAGAGAGAGTCCTACAAAAAGTGGAAACTAGGTCAAACTACAAAGGAAGACTATAAAGAAATAACACAATTATGTAGAGGAGAAATCTAAAAGGCAAAGGCACAAACAGAGATCAAACTAGCTGAGAGCATAAAGTGTAACAAAAATACATTCTTCAAATACATCAGAAACAAGAGGAAAACTAAGGACAGTGCAGGACCCTTACTCAACAAAGAGGGTAAAACAATAAATGAAAATGTGGAAATGGCACAGGAACTAAATTATTTCTTTGTTTTGATCTTCACTGAGGAGGTTGGTGGAGATTGGATGTCTGATGTAGAGGAGGGCAATAGAAATGAGATAGGGTCAGAAGACAAAATAGGGAAAGGGCAAGTTAAAAATTACTTGGACAAGTTAGATGTCTTCAAGTCACCGGGGCCTGATGATATGCACCCTAGAGTACTCAAGGAGCTGACTCGGGAGATATCTGAGCCATTAGCTATTATCTTTGAAAAATCATGGAAGATGGGTGAGGTCCCAGAGGACTGGAAAAGGGCAAATATAGTGCCCATCTACATAAAGGGAAATAAGAGCAATCCAAGGAATTATAGATCTATAATTCCCTGGATTGCTCTTATTTCCCTTTATGTTTCGGGAAAAATAATGGAATAGATAATTAAGTAGTTGATTTGCAAACATCTAAAAGAGAATAAGGTGCTTAGGGCTAGTCAGCATGGATTTGTCAAAAACAAATCATGTGAAACCAACTTGACAGCTTTCTATGATGTGGTAATGAGCCTTGTGGATAGAGGAGTAGTGGTAGATGTGGCATATCTAGACTTTAGTAAGGCATTTGATATTGTCTCACATCACATTCTCATTAATAAATTGGGGAGGTACAAACTAGATGGAGCTACTATAAGATGGGTGAAAAACTGGTTGGATAACCACTTCCAGACAGTATTTATCAACAGTTCACATTCAGGCTGGAAGGACATAACGAGCAGGGTGCCGCAGGGGTCTGTCCTGCGTCCGTTTTGTTCAACATTTTTATCAATGACTTAGATGGTGGCATAGAGAGCAAACTTATTAAGTTTGCAGATAATACCAAGCTGGGAGGGATTGTGAGTGCTTTGAAGGTTAGGATCACAATTCAAAATGATTTGGACAAACTGGTGAAATGGTCTGAGATAAATAGAATGAAATTCAATAAAGGTACGTGCCAACTACTCCATTTAGGGTTGAACAACCCATTGCACACATACAAAATGGGCAATGACTGCCTAGGAAGGAGTACTGCAGAAAGGGTTCTGTGTGTAATAGTGCACCACAAGCTAAGTATGAGTCAGCAGTGTAATACAGTTGCAAAAAAAGCAAATGCCATTCTGGGATGTATTAACAGGAGTATTGTGAGTAAGACACGAGAAGTGATTCTTCCATTCTACTCTGCACTGATTAGGCCTCAGCGTGAGTACTGCATCCAGTTTTAGGCGCCCCATTTCAAAAAGGATGTGGAGAAACTGGAGAAAGTCCAGAGAAGAGCAACAAAAATGATTAGAGGTCTAGAACATTTGACCTATGAAGGAAGATTGAATGAGCTGGGTTTGTTTAGTCTAGAAAAAAAGGAGACTGAGAAGGGATATGATAACAGTTTTCAAATACCTAAAAGGTTGTTATTAGGAAGAAGGAAAAAAATTATTCTCCTGTCAAAGAAGGACTCCGAATCAATAAACTTGAGTGTGACATGTTACTTTACTGAATAAAGTGCTCACGGAGAGAGAGCAAAGACCGTCTCCGCCCCCGTGATGCCGGGCAGTATCCTTTATAGACCCCCAGAATACATTAGACAGGAAAGAGCTACAGTTCCTCATTGGTACAGCTATGATCCTTCCTTATTTGGAGAAACAAGGACAAAATAACAGAGACAGAAATAGGCAACTAGTTCTGACCAGATAGAACAAATTTTCAAGGCTACAGAAACAGCAACAGTCCTTATCAATGCTCCCTAGCTGCATTCTTCTACACTCCTTAATCACAAATGATAGGACAAAAAGCAATGGGCTTAAATTACAGCAAGGGAGGTTCATCTTAAATATTAGGAAAAAATTCTTAACTGTGAGGGTGATTAACCACTGGAATGAGTTGCCTAGGCAGGTTGTGGAATCTCCATCATTGAAAGTTTTTAAGAGCAGGTTAGACAAGCGCCTGTCAGGGATGGTTTAAGAGAGTACTTGGTCCTGCCATGAGTGCAGGGAACTGGACTCTCTGACCTGTAATGCTCTCTTCCAGTTTCTATGATTCCATGATTCTTTGGGGTCATGAGGCTCAGGCTTCTGGCTTCTGTCCTGGGGTAGCGGGTGGCAGGCTCCAGCTGTGGGGCCTGAGGTTCCATCTTTCATCCCCAGGCTTACCACTCCTTCACAACAGCTGGTCCCTGCTGCCATCTCTGGCCCTGGACTTCAGCCATGCATTGGCAGACTCTGTCCCCTGAATTCTGACCACAGGGCCCCAGACTCCAGTCATGGGGCTTCAGGCTCAAATCCCAGCTATACAGTTCTATTCTTCAGCCCTGGGCTCCCCACCCCCATCCTGTCACCTGGTATGGCTATGTGACAGTGGGCCCCATCCCTGGGCTCTCAACATGGGCCCCAGAATCCAGCTGCATTCTCTGGCCCTAGGTTGGCCATGCAGTGATGGTCTCTAGCTCTGGCTTTGGGCTCCAGTCCTGGGTTTGGCCCTCCTTCATCACAGCTGCTGCCTCTTCCAGTTCACCATCTATCACCTATGGCCCTGTTGCCTCGCTACCCACCTCCACATTCAGGGCTTAATTCAATCCCCATCTTGCCAGGCTAAGTAAATCTACTGTGAAAAGTGATATGTTTATGTTTTGTTAATATTCTTTTTCAGTGTCTTCCAGCTAGCTTGCAAGTCTGCTTCTGTGAAAAATGATATTAACAGTATCACTTTTCATAACAGCAGACTTACAAGCTAGCAAGTCTTTTTTTTTAAACAACCAGAAAAGCAAGAGAAATAACAATAGAAGACAAAAACATGCAAAATCACCTTATTTTTTATTCTATGCTGTTTAGGTTCAGAAAAGAATAGAGATAACTGTTCGTTATTTTTATGATTGAGTTTGCAAAGAAAAAACTCACATTAATAAATTACAATATTTGGGCATGTACATGTGCATATTTATTTATTTTTTCTAAAATGAAGTATTTTAGGAAAAATTGTCAGAGCAGTCATCAGCAACAGTTTGTGGCCACACTCTGAGGCCCACCAATAATTTATTGTGACAACCCCTGCACTAGATTGAACTGCAATTACCTGGAGGCACTGGTAAACTAAACTAAATGTTTGTTTGCTTTTTTGATGAAAAATTGTAATTTTCCATAGAAAGCAGATACCTTTGTTAAAAACTTAGTTAAGTTGAAAACCTAATTTTGTTTTAAAACAGTTTTAATAGAAATGTTCAACCAGCCCTACTCCTAGTATCATGTCCTCCATTTATGGTGTGGGAGGAGGGAGGAGGGGAATGTTTTTCCCCCCACTCTGATGGTGTGTTTCATTCTTCTGCCACTTTTCATGCTCTGTATTCCTAAATCCTCCAGTTTGTTGTCTTTTGCCTACATATATGAGTCCAGTTTTCACTATGGGGTTTTGTGCTGTTCCTTCTATCAGGAACTTCTTCCCCTGGATCAGCAAGAAAGGATCTTGGGTACATTTGACCACTTCCTATGAGCACCACAGAGCTATAGGGTAGGGGCCTATTACTCTACCTTCCTGTGAGTACAGCCAATACAACTCTACTTTATGACTCCTCCCTCCTGGCTGACTCTTGTGTTGCTTGACTTTCAGCTGCTGAGCTCAGCCTTTACTATTCCAGTGTGAAGTGGACCCAAAGAGGTGGAAGAGCATAGGAGTGTGGATTTTCCCCATAGAAGCATTTTGGAGACTGGAACTGGACTTGCTTCCTCTCCGTCATAGTTGATGAGAAAGATACTGTTATCTTCCTTTATAGTTGTTCTTATGAGACAAGGGGTTAAACTAGAAGTAACTAGGTAAAATTTAGCAAAATTAAAAAAAAAAACTGCATAAATACCAGGGAAACTTTTCTAACTGTGACATCAGTTATACTGGCAATTAAAAAAAAAAAATACTCAATAAATACCAGGGAAACTTTTCTAACTGTGACATCAGTTAGATTGTGAATAATCTCTTATAGGGATTCATGCATATATCTAGCTTCTTATGGGGGCTTAATTTGATGAGTGGAAGCCCTATCACTTGAATAATTTAAAAGTGGGGAAAAAATCAATTGTTTGTAAGAAACAAATTGGGTATTACCATAGAGCAAGTGGATTTTGGGGTAGATTTATTTTTTCCCCAAAGGCAGAAATGACAGTTACTTCTAGTACTGGTTGCAAATCTCTTATGTGACGCAGAGACAAACTGCACTTAGTATTTTGACTTCAATTAAAATTTTGCCTGGGAAGGAAAGCAAACTTGGTCATAAAGGTTATAAAATAGAGTACAGATACTATTCAGTAAATCTGTAAAACTTGGGCAAACTCCTTCCACCAGCACAGTTGAAAGGGAGTATTGATACTACTCACGTGGCACATGCACATTCGTCACATAGTAAGTTGGGTAGGGAAGACAGGTATTTGGACTGACTGACAGAATAGACAGAATGGGGTCCTTGATTAAAGGGGAACAGAGGCACAGACTTGGCTGCTCCAGAGTATCCCACGGGGGCATCCTTTATGGGTAGTGAGCGGGGCAATCTCTCTGAGCCTCGCGGTTTCATGGGTCCCATGCTGCCCCTCTATCAGCGGGGCAGCGTGGGGCCTGCACCACTAACCCCCCACTGCCATGGAGCCCACTCCCCCCACGAGTAACAGAAAAGGCAGGAGGGCAGAGCCCGGCCTCTAGCCTGGCCTGCCCCACGCCTAAGGTGGAGCAACCGGCCCAGGGTGGAGCAGGAATGGATCCCAGCTCTGGACCAGCCTGCCTCGCCCCTGCTCCTGCTGCCTGGTCTGCGGCTGGGCCTGGGCTGGGCTGGTTCTCGGCATCAGTCTCAGGTTCCTTGGCCCGCCCCGGCCTCCTCCAGAGCTGGGGGCAGAGGGCCACCCAAGTCAATTGGCCTTAGGCCCAACTCCTCACAAGGGATGGCCCCCTTCTCATCCCAAACAAATGGGTGATTGTTAAATTTTAAATTATTAAAGAGAGAGAAACAGGAAAGGCTTCTCCCTGCCACCCATTGACTATGAATTCCCTCCCTCTACATACTCACTATGGCCTATAGTTTCTTTCAGAACACACTCTCTGCTGTACAGGAAGCCCTTAGGACATGCCACAACCATTCTGCAGGGGAGCTGTCTTGCCTTTCCTGCTCTATAATAGGAAGCTGTGGGTCTGATCAATTATTGCCAGTGTTTGGGATCAGAAGGGAATTTTTCCCAATGGTCTAGGTTGACAACTTCTATCTTTCATGTTCCTTGAAGCATGCTGGAGGCCTAGTTTTAGGTTAATACAGCATAAGTACAAGCTTTAAATCTATTAAATTTATAAGTGGAGTCTGTAACTTTGTCACAACTGCAGCTGCTGTTCAATGTGACTGAGAGCCTCAGTGACTTTCCTGAAGTAAACAAGATATCGGAAGAAAACTGTTGGGTCATGTTAGCCTATAGTAAAAAAAAAAAAAAAAAAGAAAAGGTACCCCTTACATTTTTACAGATTTAAGTACTCTGTACTTGTACCCTCATTTCCCCTTTTCATAAACCACATGCTGGATAGCAACATGAAAGGACTACACACTTGTAATATTAAACTGGCTTTGACTTAAGAAAACCATTTATAGAGATATTATAACTGCATATTCTAGCCATGTGCAAGCCAACTGACTTCATGGTCAGTCTGCCTGCACATATTTTCATGGTCATGACTTTATAGTCATGGCTCCAAGCTTTTTACTTCCTGGAGCCTGTGGATCACCATCTGAGTTCCAGATAGGTTGCTATGTCCCTTGTGTTGGGAGGGTGATGGATTCAATCCACCTCTGAATTCTGAGAAGTTAGTTGAAGGGTCCAACCCAGAATATTGGTTACTTGATATGAGGACGTTTAACACCGTATTGACCTATTGTTGTTGTTATTTAGAGAAGGGTGTTACCCTGCCCCACACACCTTCAAGTAATTAGCTTCTATTCTTGTATTTTAAAACCCAGTCCTGTTTCTGTGTAATTCTCCTGTGTATCCTGATCAATAACAATGCTGGGATATGTGCACAGTCACAGATCATTAGCTTTTTATGCCTGAAAGGTCTTCAGTTTGTGGGCTATGTCTTGCTTTGTTTCTGTAGTGCCTGGTATAGTAAAATCTCTGCTCTTCACTGCACTTGATTAGGAATACTACAGTACAAATAACAGGGCAGATCACTCGTACTGAGTCCTAATAGTACTCTGCTCTGTAATTAGTCAGATTGATTTTTTTTTCCTAATTGGACTATTTGGAGAATAGGATACTACTTACTGTGAAAAAAAGGCAACATAATCTGATCCAATAGCACTGAACTTCAAGCCAAAGGAAAAAAAAAACAGAATATTTTGATCATAAATGACAAACTCAGTGGGAAGTGGGGAATACCAAAGGCCCAAGTGTAGTGGTTTTCTCTCTGGATGCGTCTCTTAAAATGTCTTCCATAGTTTCCCAAAATTCTGAATAAATAAAAATGATGGGTTTTGGTCGTTTCATGTGTCTAGCAAAACGACTTTTTAAATATTTTATTGTCTTCTTTCTCAAGCATATCTAGAAAGATAGTAACACAAATATTCTGTAGAAACTATGATCTCCTCACAATAAATTATCTACTTGTTCTACATCTAGCTCATTACTAATTTCTTAGTATACAAGAAATGTTGACTACTCTGGCATTCCTACAACTCATCGTGATGCTTATAAGATTATAGTCATTACATTTTTTACACAAGTACTATATATTCTCAATACAAGCATTTTGATTGCTGAACAAGTTATGTGTAATAGAGAAGGCACTTATATTTGATTCAGTCTGTTTAGAAACCAAGAAATTGTCAATCTGCAAAATCTTAATGAGAAGCAAATGTTAGAAAAGTATTGGTTTTACTTAAAATACATTTGAATGGTCAAATTTAGTAAAGACTCCCATGACACTCACCCCAGAATACTAGAGGGAATACTATTTTTTTCTGCATAAATATTATGAGGTGAGTGAAGCTTGTTATGGGTTGAGTTCAAATCTCATTCAAACTGATACATGAATATGTTCTTCATTTAAAATCTTTGTAAGAGTCTGGGCTACACCTAAAATAAGACCTAGTAATCTGCTCAGAAACTAACATCATGGGGGGTGGGTGTCCCCACTGGTATTGTAACTGTAAATGGGGTGTGTGAGAGGGAAACACACAAATTGAGAACATTAAAAAACTGAGAGAGTGGCAGAGGCAAGAAAGTCAAGCAGTAGCCTTTAGGCACAATGTAACCCTGGAAAAAGGCTAGAGAGATCTTTTGGGTCTATTGGTTAAAGAGACTTTGTGCTATTTGCTAAGAAACTGCTCCTTCTATTCTTGGTTTCTCCTGCAAACATCAGAGCGGACTTTCAGTCAATCTCATTTGCAAGGAACGTACAAAGAGAGCACCAGACTCCATCAATTTCTATTTCCAGTGGAACAGCTCCAGGGTCCTGAAATTTAACTAGCCATTCAAGTTGAAGAAAGGCAATAGTATGTCAAATTATGTATAAAATCTACTGTCACGGCCACATGATGATTCATAATTTGAACATTGCAGGTTCCAAAACTGTCACTCTTTTATCAGTGGGAGCCCACACAGTTAGGAAGAGCATAATGTCAAAATTGTATAGTTCAAGAACAGAATTTTGCCTCGTATACCACAGAAAGACTTAAATTGGCAGCGAATGTAGTTTTGTAGTGCAGATTGCCAATGAAGTGATTGATGGGCTATCAGCTGCCCTGGTTTGTGTATAATTCTGAACTACAATGGGCTGGAAATGGCAAATTATATACTGTATATAGACAAGCCTCTTCTACTAGCAGCAGGCCTGCATGTTAAAGCACACAATGCCTCTCTATTTTTCCATAGTAAGACAACAGAGTCCTGTGGCACTTTTAAAGACTAACAGATTTATTTATCGCATGAGCTTTCGTGGGAGAAAATCCCACTTCGTCAGGTATAATGTCCAGTTGCTTGCATTTGGAAAGGAAGATGATGTCTGTCTGAATCTGTGCAAGTTGTTCCATGTAGTTGATGGATTTCCACTTCAAACGGCTGTATTCAGTACCCTCCATGTAGTCAAATTCCAAAGGGGTAGCCGTGTTAGTCTATTGTAGAAAGACAACAGAGTCCTGGGGCACTTTTAAAGACTAACAGATTTATTTATCGCATGAGCTTTCGTGGGATTTTCTCCCACGAAAGCTCATGCAATAAATAAATCTGTTAGTCTTTAAAAGTGCCCCAGGACTCTGTTGTCTTTCTACAATAGACTAACACGGCTACCCCTTTGATATTTTTCCATAGTGTATGGCCAGCCCAAAACTATTGTCTGTTTGGCTTGTGCAGGGGTCACAGGGCATATTGTGGCACAATGTAGTAACTGTTGGTTTCTGGGTGTAATTTTTTCATGTATGCTGGTTTTCTAAAGCCTTCATATTGCCTGAGGACAGGGGAGAGGAGGCTATGACTTTGTAAGAATTCTGGGCATTGTCAGAGAATGTGCGTGTACCTCAAATCACATTTTTGACTCTTCTTGAAAGACAGAATTCAAAGTGTTCTGCAATAATTACATGACTTTTATCTATAATAATGCTGAGTGAATAATAGTTTGTAGTCTCTGGTATGTCTGTAGACCATACTGAATGCAACAATTTCTGAACCAAGTGAAGTGGTCCTCTATTTCATAGGTGTAGCTTGACTTCAATATTGGAGGAAGGGGAGAGGAGGAGGGGCAACTTCAGCTAGGCCAATGGGGCCATGCATAGGGGGCAAATTCCATGTCTGCCTGAGGCTTGCAGTCTGGGGGGCAATAGCCCTTTTTTACTCCAAAACCACATCTATATTCTTGTGGTAAAATTGCTTTTATGTCATCACAAAGACCTTGACTTCCCTTACTTACTGTTAACGGTCATGTGAATTAAGAGTAAGTCTAATATGTTCTGCATAATGTAATATTACAGTTAACATTCAGATCATTCTTCATCAGTATGTCGGCCTTGCCATAATTGCTTTTGAAACTAGTTACTAATTGTAATAAGAGGCTGGATCTTTGGAAAATTAGCCATCTATTTTGTGACTGTAGCCAACAATAATAACAAAACTCACAACCAATAGATATGCATGTTACAGTAAGAATTATTAGATTATTTGATACATAATCATTTTCCTCCATTCTAACTAGCTTTGGAGCTTACAGTATTCTAATAGAAATCACTATCAGTGGCAGAAGAATATAATACATCTTTTGTTTGTATAATTTTTCTGTCCTTTTATCTCCAAACCTCTGAGTTAGATATTTAAATATTATACTCTCCATTTTAGCACTGAGGCAGGGAAATTAAGATGTGTCCAGTGAGTCACAGTATTTACATTTGAGTGCATTTTGAGACACAGTAGGACTCTTATTTTCAAAACTTTTGTATCTCCAGTATAAGTCAATGCAAGATGCAGGTCCTCAGTATTTCTGAAAATTAGACCATAGATTTCTTAAAGTGGCATCCAAAAAAATGAAGCATGTATATATATATATAGCTAAATAATTCAACCTGACAGCCAATTCCTCCCCTCCCCCAGGCCCTCCCGCATCAGACATCTCTTCATAAATATAAACTGCTTTTAAAAAATTGCTAGTCATTTGGAACTGATAAGTGTTGGCTAAACTGTCTTTGTACTCAAATACCTAATTTGTAACAAACTTTCCTGAATTCTAAACTGCTGCAGAATGTTTGGAATTGTTGGGTTAGGCCATTATTAGGTTCACGATGAAACCATAGTTTCTACCTGCTTTTATATTTTTTATGAAGACAATATAAACAGAAATCACATTTTTCAATTATATGCACAAGGGGTAGGGATGAGTTATAACCTTGTTTCTACATTTATTGACTTCTAGTGCTTGATTTCTGAATCTTAACGTTGCATTAATCCTGAGGTTGTGGTTTTGTGTGTGTGTGGTTTTTTTTTTCTTTTTTAAATATGGTATTTTTCTCTCTCTCAGCTGCTATTGTCTTAGGCCACCCAGCATCTGGCCCAGTGAATAAATTACTGTACAGTACACTGAAATTTTAAAACCAACGGAAGTCCTGTGGAACCTTAAAGACTAACACATTTCTTCGGGCATAAGCTTCCGTGGGCTGCAACCCACTTCGTCACATCTGACGAAGCTCATGAAACCTTATGCCCAAAGAAATCTGTTAGTTTTTAAGGTGCCACAGGACTTTTGTTGGTTTTGCTATATACAGACTATCACAGCTACCCCTCTGAAATTTTAAAGAGACTGAGAATATTAATCAGAGGATAGCATGTAATTTTATGGCAATGAATTTCAGTGATTCTAAAGCCATATTTTTTCAAACAAAATATGGATTTCAAATAGGTTTAAAAGATAGGCATTAGTAGCAGAATTGTGTTGAAATGCCTTTACAGGTCTTACACTGTGCAGAAGACTATCTGTAGAAATCTGATAAGAGAAAATTGCTGAGACACTCAACAATGTGATTTAACATTATGATCAATGGTGTCCATCTTAGGGCCAGTCTACATTTTTATTATACTTGCTAATGCTTGACTTGGCCAAGAGTTAGTTGGGAGAAAATTATCCAAGTTTTCACCTTCTTCCTTAGGTCTTGTCTATATGGCAGCCATATAACAAACTGTCCATTCATACCCTGGCTTGCCAGACTCGTATGTATTTAGATAGGTCTTTTACACTCTCACGTTTGGCTCATGAGCCTTCAGTTACCTTGCATGTAAATGTATTTCATTTGTTCAGAGTGTGAATTGTATTTGTACTTGTTTTGTGCATTACCCGTTTTTTTTATTTGCCTGATATCTGGTGTCCGCAGTAGGTAAAGGATGGGAGAAGGTAGGCTCCTGGAAACTTAAAGTGGTGGCCAAAAATAATAAACTTTATGAGTCTCCCTCTTTGGGACGCAAAGGGTTAACAGTTGTGCTGCTAGCTGAGCTAGACTCGGAAGTCAGCTTCACAGGTAACAAGATAGCCCCAGGTGATTACCCAACAGTTTAACATACAATGATTTACACAGAGATAAAACCTTCAGAATAAACCCTCCTCTTGGACTCTCTTGATAGTCCAGAGACAAAGTATAAAAAGACAGAATCCAATACATAAAACAATAAGCGTAACAATAATCCCCAAACCTACACCAATTGTAATACCTTCGGTTAAAACTGAGGTAGAAGAGTTATTCATATTCAACTATATACATTTAAAGGGAAGGGAAACAATCATGAGAAGTAAACGTGGGGGATAACTCGGGGTCACATACGTACCATGACTATCAGGCAGGTGATTAGCAACAGCATGACGTCTTAAGGTGGAGGTTGAAATTGACTCGGGCCGGCTCTCTCGGGGGAACTCCTACTGCAGGGTGATCAGGCCTAGCAGTTAACTCGAGGAGACTCTCCCTGCTTCATGCAGCATGGTAGCTTTTATGGCCTAGGCCACTGCTTCTTGCCGAGGGCTGTGATTGGCCAGATTTCGCTGCAGTAGGAAGTGGGGCGAAAGGCTGCCCGGTTCCTCCTGTCCTTATTTGAGCAAAGGAATTTTCACCAGCTCTCTAGGTTCCGGGTCAGAGCCTTCTACACCCCTGCGGGGGAGGCCAGAGCAGCCATGATTGACTTGCCCTCCAGATGCCCTCACATGGGCGAGGGGGATAACCCACCCCTTTGGGAGCTGGCTGAGAGCGAATCAGGGTCCGAATAAAGCATTTTGATGGTCACAAGCCTAGCAGCCATGAGTTCTCTACGTGACCTGGGGAGAGTATCTAGTAAACAGTTCTCTACGTGACCTGGGGAGAGTATCTGGTAAACAGCATCTTATGACTTTATATCACAAGGGAGGTGGCGGCCACTTTATGGGGTACTCATAACAGCACCTTAACATCTGGAATATATTAACATGCAGCAATGTGCCTACCTGTTTATGCATACTCACCTTCATTCTGAGCACTCATGATACTAAATTACTGTATAGTGAGCAGCTGGCCTAAAAATGATCTTTGTCATACAACATACTGCTCTCTGGTAACTGTGATATAAAAAATGAGAAATGCTATTAATGGCATCTTTAAATTCAAATAACACTCTGTTAACTACCACCTTCCTCTGTCCAAGTTTGTACATGGAGAAGATGGACATGACAACAAACTTAAGGAAGTCATAGCAGGACAGGATACTTCAGAACAGAAATCTGATATTGATTTGCAGCTGTTACTCTCTCTCTTGGGCAGCAAGGATGGAGGTTGTGACGGCGAGTCCTCACACCGATGTCCTGGCTACAACTTCTCTGTCTGAGGATTTATATCTCTTCAATGATGTAACTATGGACAGGCATGGTTAGCAAAGTTCTATGTTTCAGAAGAGTTTAGAATGAAAACTATCCTTGTGTTTAATAAATTGAGTGTGTGCAGAATTTAGCAAATTAGAAACACTTCTTCAGCAATACTTTACTTAACTCAACTCGTATATAAAGAAAATTATTATGGAAATAGCAATTGCAGAAAATTATCTACAGTTGATAAATTCCAGGAAAAGAAAAACGTGGTTTTACTCCTTTTTTTTTATTATTATTATTCAGAATCTCTTTAAAAGCCTAGACAGATTCTGTGGAAATCTGTGAAAAATGCAGCACATTTTTTTTCCCTTCCCTGAAACCATCCTACTCAGTCATATGCAAAACATAATTATATTTGAGCTGATGATGTTACACTTTGTATGGTCCTCCCACATAGTTATATTGTTGACTTTAATTAACAGCATTTTTCCTGTCTGCATTTGAATGATGAGAAAAAAGGTGTCTGAGTAATAGCTGAGGTTTTAGTTTGCTTCAGTCATCCTTAGTCAATTGTTTCAAGGTCTTTAACATAATGGCTAGATATAACAATGTGAATCTTCGCAGGTGCAAGGGACACAGTCAAGTTGGGAGGCTGAAAATCTAATCTATATTTATTATTCCTTATATCTGTTTGCAAATTCCATAAAACATTTTACATTTGTTTTTCCTCCAGGCAAATCATGCAATTCTGGTTTAAGAAACAGACCAATAATTACAGCAGCTCTGCTCTAATACACAAGCTCAAAAGAATAAAATAATTTGAATGCTAGAGGAAAAATATTAAAAACCTGCTTTCAGCTATAAACTTCTAAGAGTTATTGTCAAAAAATCAACAGTTAAAAAGTGCTTGAAAATCATGACATACTTTAATTTCATCCCTTTTTTACTTTACAGTAGACATTCACAGTCTTTGGTATCATCTGCATCTTGCACCGCTGCATTGTTTCCTGCTGTGCAAAATGCTAGTTTAGAAATGATCAATGACAAATATGCTGTGTGAGTAATAAAAGGCCAAATTGCATATGTCTGGCCACCTTGATTTTATTTTATTTTTTTTTGGGGGGGGGGGGGGCCTTTCCACGTCCTTTAAAATAGAACTTTCTGAAATAGTTCTGGAAGGGGCTGTGTGTCCGTTGATGCAACCACTCAATACATACTTCCACAACTGTTCTACTTAACATGTTCCTGTCTCGCTGTGAAAGTGACAAATGAGGGATTTCTACAGATGCTGCTTTATTCTTCCAGTTTTTAACTTCAATATACCTGATTTGCTGGAAGGTGATCTTCAGAGGAGGAGCAGTATTGCGCTAGTGTTTAGAAAACTTTCAGTTGTGCTTGTAGCAGAGTGCCTGTGTTCTCTTTAACATCTCATCATTTTAAAATCAATCAAGCATTTTTAATAATATTGCTTCTGCTAGTCGCTGTGTGCCAAAGCCTATCCCTTGCTGAGAATAATCTAATTACCGGTGTGTAAGTAGGGATGCCACCTTTCTAATTGCTGGTAATGGACTCCTGAGGCCCCACCCCTTGCTCTGCCTCTTCCTCCATCCCCACTCCTTCATCATCTCTTTCCCTCAAGATTCTGCTGTATATGCTGCCACCTAGTCTCCCAGTGTCATGTGAAGGTAGGAATCTTAACAAGGTTCTGGATGAGGCACACCGTGACTTTCTAAACTCCATTCTGTGGAAATAGAAGTAACCCCTTGGCAGTGACGTTTTTCTTAACTGCATTCACAAAATTCACTCCTCAATTTTCATAGCTCCACAATTTACTCTGGCTTAGGATCTGCCCCCAAAATAATTGATAGCTCAGATCAAAGGAATGGAACCATTAATATTTTGTGTTTATTTGTTTAAATGTAAACTAAAGTCTTACAAAGTTGTGGCTCACGTGATATCCTTTTGTTACCATCAATGACTTATTATGAAATCCTGTTGTTCACTATGAACCTTGTTTTCTTTGGAATCCATGTAGCAATAAACATTTTCAGATTGGTGCCTTGGCTCATGAGAAAAGCTTTTATCTGAAATGTGATATCTTAGTAACACTTTGTAGTTACAGAACCATATGGAGTATTATATTCTGAGAAACCTTAATAGTACTCTCAGCGAATCAGCAATTATGTGTACATAATGCCTTATACATTAATGATCACTTCATACTATGAGAATGGCACCTAGGAAAAGAACACTGTGCCCCAGCCCTGAATACTAAAGATTTTAAATAATTGTCATCTGGCAGAATCTGTGACTAGAATACAATGAGTTGGACTGCACTGAGTGTGGGGCATGATAGTATGCCTGATATTCCAATTTTTCATAAAAACGGTTTTGCCTAGTGCATTAATGTGGGACTCAGGGGACTTAGGTTCTATTTCCACTTCTGCTGCTGGGTCTTTCGTAAATCACTTCACCTCTGGGCCTCAATTTCCCCATCTGAAAAATGGAGATTATATTGACCTCCGTTATAAAGCAATCTGGGATCTACTGATGAAAAGCACTATATAAGATCTAGATCAGCAGTTCTCAACTGCTGTGTCATGACACAAAAGTGTGCGTGGCACAGTGATTGAGTGTGTCACCAGCTAACAGCCTGCCTCTGAAAGCCTTCCCCACTGCCAGAGAGCCGCGGCGAAAGGCTGCTGGCAATTTAACAGCTGCTATTGAAATGGAGAGCGGTGGTGGCTCTGCTGTGGGGTGAGGGGGCTATTTGAAGTGCCACTGCTGAAAGCACCCAGGGCAGCTGCTTTTTGGAGGTGGCAGGGGCTGCCTCTGAAGCTTCCTGCCCCTGAAATTGCTCTTGCAATTTACTACTTTAAATTGACCCGCTGCCCAAAGTGTTGCTGGTGGTGGGGCAGCCTCAGTGTGTTGTCCACAGCTGGGGAGCCTCCCAGCCATGTCGTGACCTTGAAGGGGTTGAGGACCACTGATCTAGTTGGTCATATTATTTATTTATTCTCTCTTCATTGTCCTCTCTATCTCTCCTTTGTCCCCACCTGTCTTGTATTTCACCTTTCTTCTTTTCCTTTGCATTTTTCTTTGTGAGTCATTTCAAAAGCAATTTTAAAATAACAAACAATTGGCAGCTGAGTTCACAGTACTGTCATTTTGTATTATCTAGCTTTTCTGGCACCATCATGATTCAACTTTTTCCTTTAGGTAGCATTTTGTGTCAGAAGTTGACATGAAGGGAGTTACTTTTCGTGATCCCAGTGCAACATGATGCAGGAAATTTGAATGAGAACTTGGAGTTTAGGGTTTGGGTTTTTTTTTCCTTCTGAAGGTTGTTGAATTGGCAGCCCAATAGGCTCAATCCTCTCTTCATCCCTGGAAGAAGTACAGCATGGACAGTGATAGTTCAAGCTGTATCTCACCATTCCACTAATGTACCTCATGCCTGAAATGGAAAGATCACCTCTAGGCGTGATAATCAATGGATAGTAACCCCCTCCCACCATTAGATTTCATGCCAGGTAAAAACTCTTTCACCTCCACTAAGCCTGGTTACCAGTTATGATGACAGCAATCGTGATGTGGGTACATCTTTGCTGTGGATAGGAATCACCATTCAATTGGAATAAGAGGGGTAACATTTTTGCTTCCTTCAGATTTTGGCTTTTTTTAACTGGTAATCTGGAATGGAAGGTTCTAAACTCCATTTGCAAACTTCAGACTCATCCTGTTCAGTTAGAAAGATTCAGGTGAGATACAAAAAAAGCTGTAAATCCAGGAAAGCATGCCTACTGCAAATTCAGCAGTTGTGAGATAAGTTTTTGCAGAGCAAGATGTCTTTTCAAATAAGTTTCTCAGAGTGAAAGGTAATTGCTATCAGTTTGAGTAGAGAATCAGCAACAGAACAGTGGAATCCTGACAGTTAGGAAAGAATAGAACAAATGGTGGATATGGAAGATGGGGTAATATTGGTTCTGCTATTAGCTATAGAAGTATCAGTACTTTAAACATAAACTAAACTGTAACTGGCCAGATTCTCAGCTGCATCTTACTTCTGCTTACTGATCCAGGGTTGGTTTTATGATGGTTCTAGGCTTAGCATAGAATAGTGTATCCCAGGAGCTGGTGTATATGACACCAACTGGCCATGACTCAAAAAAGACATCCTACATCTACTAGAGCATAGTGTACTCTGCCTGTACTATCTTTCCAATCCTTCTCTCTTGACCTGCCCTATATGTTGGAGTCTGCAGGAAGGTGGTGTCCAACCTCAAAACTCCCAGTTGGAGTTGCCCTGTTAGGTGTTGTCAGGAGAAAAACAGTTGCTTTAAGTCCTCTTACAGTGCTGGAGTAGTGCAAGAAGTGCTGGAGAGACCAGAGAATCTGGCCATTATGTTCTGGTGATCACCATTGCACCATAATAAAGAGATCTGAGGTACAAGAACAAAAGTGTTCACACAAATGTAGATTGTGATCAATAACGTGAAAAGTACAATTGTGCATACGCACTCATTTTCACTGCTGTAAAGCATCAGAACTCTGACATCTGACAGCTGAGAATCTGATCCTAAACATGTAAATACTCTTTATGTATAAACAGACACACAATTGAACTTTTAAACACAACTGGACAACAATAAGCTAGCAACCTATATCTTTTTAAAGAGGTCCTATAAGTAGAATATTAGAATGTCCACATTGGGTGAGACCAATGGTCCATGTAGCCCAGGTTGCTATCTTCCAACAGCAGCTGATGCCACATTCTTCAGAGGGAAGTTTTTAATGGCCTCCCTAATTATATTTTTATACTTCACTTGCCAGAGTTTATGTTCCTTTCTATTTTTATCAAAGGGTTTTAACTTCCACTTTTTAAGGATGCCTTTTTGCCTTCCACTGGTTCTTTTCCTTTTGTTGTTTAATCATGGTGGCACTTTTTTGGTCCTCCTCCTAGTTGGTGTATACATTTAAATTGAGCCTCTCTTATGGTGTCTTTAAAAAGTTTCCATGCAGTTTCAGAGATTTCGCTTTTGGCAGTGTGCCTGTTAATTTCTGTTTTAACTAATTTCCTATTTTAATGTAGTTCACCTTTTTTAAATTAAATGCTACCATGATAGACTGCTTTGGTGTCCCTCCCCACACAGGGGTTTAAGATTTTACTATGTTATGGTCACCAAACCATCGTAGATAATGTTACTTTGAGTTCATAACTGATCAAATTTTCAGTAAAATGTAAACATCTCAAATGGAGGATCCTGACATCAGATCAAGAAATGAGAACAAAACAATCTAGTTTCATGATTCAGTCATTTTTCCCTCCAAAATCTTGTCTTCCCGGGAAATATCACTGAAATGACAGATCATGCACCCCAATCAAGTGGCAGTTATTGTATGCTTAGCGCTGTATTACACACATGCTTTCCAAGATACCCCCTGAAGCTTCCCTATTCTGAAAATTCTAACCCTCCATGTTTGATTCGTATGTTAGCTGCTTATTGTTAAATAGTAGTATGAGATGCTACTTATGTGGGTTCAAGATTATCTTCATCAGGCTGATTGATTAAGCAACCTAGGAATATGTTTCTCTGAATCAAAATCTGAATGCTTCGTCAGGTACGATAAGTTAGGCTAATTAGATGCTAAGCATATGGGCTGGTCTACACTGCGGGGGGATTTCAGCAGCAATTGAAGAGACCTATGCAGAGTACTTAGAATACCTTGCATGTCTCTCTTCTATTGCTTAATGCCTACTCACCACAGGGTCCCCACAAAGCTGAGTTGATGGGAAATGCCTTCCCATCGAACCACCATTATGCTACTTGCCAGGTAAGGCTTAATAAATTGACCTCTGGCTATCTCGGGATTCAATTGAGCGTGTCTTTACAGACTTTATAGGCTTGCAGGGCTGTTTAATTTTGATAAAGATGTTCAGGCTTGGAATGGAGTCTGGGCTTTGGGCTCTGAAGGTGGGAGAGTACCAGACATCTACATCACCATTAAAATAAACTCTTAGGCTAATTCAGCTGTCATGGGCCAGCTGCAGAGTTTTAATTGCAATGTAGACATATGCTAATGCACCAACCTAGCTGAGACCATTTATGTACTAAATGTTAAGCAACATGGCCTACAAATGTCAAACTCATCTGAGGGCAAGTTATTTCTGGGGGGGGGGGGAAAATGGGGGGTAATTTTCTGACTCCTAAACAAATTTTGGAAATTAAATCACCTGATTAATATGATCTGAAATCAGAGCTTGTCAATTATTCTCTTTCAATACTCATATTATCTGAAGATAAATATTTCTGTCTGAATCACTCACTTTTATATCAGCCTGAGGAACATTTGATTCTTCCTGTTTAAATTTCCCCTTAGAGAATGCAGAGAGAGAATGGCAACAAGTTATCATGAATTATGTTTCATTGAAATTCCTGACAGAAGTGAAAAGTCCTAATTTACAATTGATTTTTAAATATGGCTGCTACCACTTTGCTAAAAACTCTCGCTTTCACTTGAAAGTAGATGTTACAGTGCTTTCCCATCTTATTCAAAAGATCTCTGTATACAATATGTGTCATAATTAAATTGCTATGACTTGTAAGATTTTTTTTTAATCTATTGTATTAAATGTCTTAGTCCCTGCTTCTCTGGCTCTCACAGTGGACTTAATCCTGAAACAAACACAGAAACAGTATTTACTCATATGAATAATCACACTGAAGTCAATGCATATATAAGGACAGTGAGGTTGCGTCTACACTGGCAACTTAGGTTGACTTAAGGACACTTAAGTCGACCTACACAAAGCCATGTCCACACTGGGCTTTTATTAAGTCGACTTAAGTGCTTCCTTAAGTCGACTTAATAACACCACCTCTGAAGGTCGACGTAAGCCTTAAGTCAACTTCTTAAGTCAACTTAAAGCCAGTGTGGACAGCTATGTCTACTCTTAAGTTGACTTAACAAGGTTGACTTAAAGTCTAGCCACTCTGTTAGGTTGACTTAACAAGGTTGACTTTAAGTCAACTTAAAGACAATCTTGTTAATTCGACTTAACAGAGTTGACTTAACTTTACAAGTGTAGACATAGTCTAAGGCATTACATCCAAACAGTAAGACATTGTGTTACATTCAGTCCTGTAACTCTGGATGCCTTAAATACTTTCTAGATAATGTAACATTTTATGTAAAAGAACTCTTAAGAACTTAAAACATGTAGAGACAAACTTTTAGAAAACAAAACAAAACCTAGATTTATATTGCACAAATTATTGGGTGACGTTCTATGGCTGGTACTTATTAGTAAATAATTCTAATGGTCTTTTCTGGCCATAAAATATACAAAGTTCTATGTACACTGCTATCTTACATTCGTACATACAGTTACTGAGTGAGAAAAGATTTGGGATTTAACTAGTAGTTTACATTCATAAACAGACACTGTGCATAGAAATAGCTTATTGTTTTAACATAACTGTGGGAACAGTACATTTAATTGAAAGCCTACACTTCTAAACACATTTTGTCCCACAGGTCCCTTTCTTCTATTTCTCAAAATGTGATTAATTTATATCCTAATTTTTCCTTCTCATGAGGATTTCTCGCACAACCTTATGACATAGCCTGTATAGCTTTACCCTTGAAGTTACAGAAAATAAAATACTACTTTTCTGTTGTTTATCGAATTTTGTTGTTAAAATTATCAAATACCTTTGTCCCTCTTCTAGATAAGATGGGTATAGTTTTATCAAATATCTACTTTGTCTTTGCCACACCTTGTTCAGATTTAATAAATTGACTTTTATGTCAGTGGTAATCCCTTACGCGATTTGTTTTTTCTAGGTCAGGAAGACCTTAAATCAAACAAAACTGACACTAAATACAATTGGAAAAATGCAATGATGTTATTTATTTGTAATTATCAGAGGATCTGATCTGGGTTACATTTTGCTTGGGAGGAAGTGTACTATTTATGAGGCATCTTGGACTGTAATAATCTGTATTTTTTTTTCGTTGAGAGTATTTTTATTTTGGGTAGCAGTAGAAGGCAAGAGTTCCTAAGAACAATACTTCATTATGATCTTGTGAAATTTCTTTCATCCATAAAATTATTGTGCTTTGAAGCTAGTATTAAAATGATCATATTTTCAGGTGCCTATGTACAAATTAAAATAACAGAATTGATAGGAAAAAAGTGCCATGCCATCTAATTAAAATAAATATAAACTTATCTATCATAGCCTGCAGACTAATAATTGAACTAGCTGTTGCCCTTAGAACAAATGGAGAATGTTATTCCAGTGTTCGATTTCAGCCCCAAGAGGTTCAAATCTGTTAGCAAGAGTGCATTAACTAACATCATCATTCATGATGGTGCATTTAGAGATGCAATTTCTCAGGTAACTAGAATGCAAACCAGTGTAGGGATTTTTTTTTAAAAATCAATATCTTAAATTCTGCTCAGGAATGAATGTTTATAGGGATTGGGGATTGCCTTCTCAATGTCATTAAGCAGTGAGGCCTATGGACATTAGCTTCAGTTTTAAGTAGCCTTTAACAGTCCTTTACTATATTCCTAGCTGGAAGCCATAAATGTATGGAAAACTGTAGAAAAGTCCATATCCAGTAAAATCTTATAATAAGCCAGCTCCAGCATAAGTCTTATGAGCCTGAAGATAACCATTGATATACTTCAGTGAATGAAACTGGTTGAACTTCATGATGTTTATCCCCTTGAAACATGGACCTGCCCCCTCAAATATGTTAATATCATGGAAATCTAAGTAATCATACCTACAAACAAATGTTAATACCCCTAAGTGGGAGGAATATTTCAGTTCATTTAGCCAGCCATCACACCCCAGATTCACCTTGCTATATACTATCTGGAAGGGTTCCACTGGATAGGACTTAGCGGAAGTTACGTTGAAGGGAAAAGCTTGCTTCATGTCTGTGAGTGATGCATCCTAGGATTTTAAATACAGAGATCTCTATGCTCTAATTGGTTGGACTCTGAATACGATGTCTGCTACAAGCATCATATGCTTTTTCTTTTGCACACCATCTGTAGGCTAAAGCGAACTGGGAAGATAACATAGTTCCCAAATAGTCTTTCCATATGCAGTATTACTGGCCAAAAATAATAAATTATTTTAGGGTCATATCAGGTCATTTGTAGAATAGTCTTCCAGATGTGAAGTATAATCCCAATAAGATATCAGAAAGTGACTGAGATCTATGAGTCTCTGTGAAGGGCCCAGCGTGAAATAAGGCCTACCATGGTGAGAGCTAGGCCAAATCATTGCATGAGTTATATCTTGCTCTGTACTTTCTATAGTTGTATTTATTCCTATTCATTATATAACTGGTCACACCGTCTATCAGTAGTTTGTATCAGAATGGAACACTCCTATTACAACTAAACTTTCATTTCCTTCTGCTTCATTTCATTTGAATTTTTTCTGTATAGTTAATTTTCCCCCTTTCTGAAATTCAGTACTTTGTGTCCCCCACTTTTGCCTTTTAGTGTTGTTTAAATTTCAACTCAAATTAGCTTGTAATTGTTTTTAATTGGCTGTCTGTCTAAAATGTCTGTCAGTTGAGATATGTGTTGAATTAGAAGTGATTCTTTACCTGATCTGTAATCACACATTGCGTATTTACTTCAGCATCCTTTACTGAACTTTCTGTCTAATTTATCTATTGAGAAGTTTCTGAATATTAAATTCTATATTTCAGGGCAAAGAAGCATTTCAGTTTCTTTCACTTAGAATCTTTCCTCTTTCCATTCTCTGTTCAAGATGAACATTTGTAAATGTGAATTGAATGGCTTTGTATTAGAGGGTACGTCTACACTTGCACCTTAGGTTGACTTTATGATGCTTAAGTAAACCTACAGAATGACACATCTACACTGGGTGCTTACTAAGTTGACTTAAGTGCCTCCTTAAGGTGACTCAATAACACCAACTCTGAAGGTCAACTTAAGACTTAAGTCAACCTTATTAAGTCGACTTAAAGCCAGTGTGGATGGGTATGTCTATATTACAGGCTCTGTTAAGATGACTTAACAAGGTCAACTTAAGTTGACTAAGTGTAGGTGCTCCATTAAGTCGACCTAACAACTTTAAGTTGACTTAAAGTCGACCTTGTTAAGTCGACACTTAACAGAGCCTGTAGTGTAGACATAGCCAGATAGTTTTGTGGATTTCTGAACATATATACAAATATAAGGGCATAATAAAATGATTGCTAATAAACGCTTTGAGTATTCTACACATATATGTATTCATTGGCCTAAAGGGCTGTCCAGCAATCAGTGATACTCTCATGATAACAATTCCAGTTCTGCTTGGCAAGATAATACAGGATCTGAATCAACAATAAGTCACCTTTGAACCAGGACACAGTAAAGATTAAATTTTAGGGAAAAGAGAGCAATTGATTTGCATAGTTGACATAAGCAGCAGAATTAGTACAGTTGAGACACACCATGACAGAGGGAAATCAGGAGGTAGATGGTTGTTTTCAAGATGTCCCTAAACCTAATTAAAACAAAAAACCTTACAAACTATTATAATCCATTAATAACATATACTTATTGTAGAATTACCATCTTTAAAGTCAAATAGGTTGGTAGAGTTAAAATTATTTAAATACTTGCTGTTAGCATAATATAAATAAGAAATAAATCTCAACGTTCTGAATATAACTGTAATGTCACTATATGAGATATTATTAGCATCACTCATTAACGTAAGTAGAATAATGCAAACAAATATATACATTTTATTTTATACTTCTATATATTGTTATTAGTTAAAATAAAACTAAACTCTTATTGGTTAATTAAGTAGGCAAACAAATTAGGAAAACAGTTAAGTAATCAATAAAATAAAATAGCTTAGAAAATTTGACTTATGGTTTCATAGTTTCTATTTACAAGTTTAAAAGGCAAAATTTAATTTTAAATCTACAGCTCATCCCTTTTTTAAACAGATACCTGTTTGCTATACATATGAGATTATATCTGACCTTACTACTTTACAGTAATACTCAAAATCTGTACTTTAATTTTAATTCTCCCAAGGTACTGGCTAACTCATTAAAACTTTTTTTTTTAAAGAGATACAGAAATTAGAAGTAAAAACATTTGCAAGGTTGACATTTTTAGTGAATATGCTGCAATTAACTTCTAATAACTTGGCCAATTGGAGGATTAGAGATGCTGATACAGTCCGGAGGGCTGACTCCCCAATGAGCAGTGTGAAAGTTGCAATCATTCCATGTTAAAAAGTTCCTGTTTTCCGAGAAACTAGATGATTAAGGATTTGGTAATGGGATAAAAATAAACATTAACCATTAAGCAATTAATTAAAGTTCTTCCAGTAGTTTAATGACTTCCAGCTGCTGCTGTTATGTGTATCCATGCAGTAGCATACATGGAATGAGGAGAAGGTCTCAGCTTAGTCTTTCGTGAACTTCTGTTTGCATGGCAAACCATCATTTGCATTGGCACCATTGACCACCTCAGTCAATAACTTTGCTACTTTTAAATAATGCAGCCATCCTTAATTTATTCCAATTAAAATATTTACTACACAGTGTATTCTCTCTGCATTTCCATATTAAATAAGACATTAAAAGAACCTTAAGGATCTAAATGGCTAAAATGAACAGCTGAAAAGAAATGCCATAATAAAAATAGCTCAGGAAACAGTGTCCATTCTTGTGTGCATGGACAATAATAATTAATTACAAGACACTTTGTAATTTCCAAATGACCCTCCCACATTCAGTATGCATTCTGGATGGTGCTCGGTGGATGATGCAGTGGTTCATGTTTATTTTTATCTTCACTGATCAGTGAATAAACAACTACTTAATTCATTTAACAGAATCCAAACATTATGCTGAATGAAGAATGAGAACCTCTGGATCACTGTCTCATTTACTATACATAGTTCACCCCGTCTACTGAAAGCCCAAATGAGTACAGAGGTACACTGATGTATATTTGGATTTACCTTGGATTTACTGTCTGCAAACATAGTTTGGGCCAGAATAAAGCACTGAGGATTTGATCCTAGAAGTTGTAGAGCACTCTGATTTCCAATCCAACAGCATACTTAACCATGAGTAGTCACGTTGACTTCAAAGAGTGATCAATCCTTGAAATTTAAGCAGGTAAGCATAACTATTGAAATCAATAGAATGACATATGCTTAACTGTTTTGCTAGACTGAAGAGAGATTGCAACAACCTGCAAGATTAAACCATTCTGATGAAACTGTGTTCCCACTAAAGTCAATGGCAACATTCCAACTCACTTCATTGGGGCCAGAATATTATCCTCAATGTTCGAGTCAGACAATTTATAGTAAATATGATAGGATACTTCAGACTTCAACTTCATTGTTCAGCATCTTGAAGAATTGAGTTCTGAATAGAAATTGGCCAGAAAAATGATTTTTTTTTTCAATTTACTGGGGTTTTTTGTTAGTATCAAAGCTGCCAGTTCATCCCCCTAGCTCTGGAAGGTTTCTTGGCAGTCTAGCCTCCACAGCTCCAGGGTAACTGCACCAAAGTGGCCTAACTTGAGGCCAGATATGCAAGGATGTCCAGGGACCACAGTTCTCGGGCTACCACTAGACAGACTGCCCCAGAGCTGGGGATCCATGCCTTTTTGCAGGGAATTTTGAAATTTTGGTGTTTCATTCCAAGCACCCACATTTCAAAATATCAAAATTCTCTATTAAATGAAATTACCATTTTCTGTAACATTCTAGTTCTGAACAAGATAGGAAGCCTGTGGTGGGGCCAAGGAGAGAGGTGAGGGGTACATGTAATTAAAGACAGCATTTACACAAGGAGAAGGGATATGATCCTCCAGGGAACTGGGGTCCATAGGACAATTTGGTGATCTGAACTACAGCACCAATAGGGCAAGAGAAATTTGGTTTCATGTTGATCTGATTTAAAAGAAGTTTAAAGTAAATTAAATAAATCAGTTTCAGGATTATCAAAATGCTTACTTTGATTGAAAATATCCAGTGTTTTCCTTGCAGTGGCTTTGTAGCTGTGTTGAGCCCAGGATATGAGAAACAAGGTGGGTGAAATAATAGCTCTTATTGGACCAACTTCCGCTGATGGAAGAGACAAGCTTTCAAGAATCACAGAGCTGATCTCCAGGTCTGGAAAATATAATGAGGATCTCACAATTGAATACAAGGTGAAACAGACTGTTAAACAAAAAAGGCAGACATATTGAAAAAAAACACTTAAAAAGATGAGCCTGAGAACTTATGGATTTGTGTATGCTATGCTTCTAGCATTTCTAATGTAGATTATCACAGTGATGGAAGGCATTTTTCCACCAATGTAGTTAATCTGTCTCTCCAAGAGGTAACAGTGAGATTGACAGAAGAATTCTTCTGGTGACCTACTACAGTCTATATTGGGACTTAGGTCAGTTTAACTACATTTCTCAGGTATGAATTTTTCATATTCCCAAGCACTGTAGCTAATCTTTTAGTATAGATGAGCTCAAAATTCATAACTCTGCTGGACACTAAAAATCATGATCTGAGACACTAGAGTTATGCTTTATGACAACAAGAAGTAATAAACTAACCCTTCCCTGTCGTATGACTGCAGAGATGTTAATTGCCTACTTGATTTAAAGTGTTGTCTTGCAACATGTGTTATACCTTGATGCTTAATAATGTATCCCATCTTGTATTTTACTATGCCACTCTGATAACATTTTCCAGACCTGAAGAAGAGCTTTGTGAAGCCTGAATGCTTGTCTCTTCCACCAACAGAAGTTAGTCTAACAAAATATATTCCACCTTGTTTGTCTTAAAATATTTTGGCACCTTATTCCATTGCAATTCTCAGCTTTTTGTCCTGTTTCAGGATGTTAATGTTGAAATGTCAAATTCCATGCTAGCGGCCCTAACCACTGCACCAGGCGGCCAGGCTCCCAGCAAGCCTGGCGATTGCAGGAGTTTGACCCAGGGGCCGGCACCTGCTCAGTTCTAGGCCATATAGTAGTAAAGGCTAGAGGATATTTTAAAGGGGACTTGTCTCTTGGAGTATGTCTACACTGGAGGCTCTGTTAAGTCAACTTAACAAGGTAGACTTTAAGTTGACTTAAAGTCGGCCTTGTTAAGTTGATTTAAAGCGTCCACACTGAAGACTCCAGTCAACTGCCTGTGTCCACACGGGCAGGTTTTAGGTTGATGGAGGACTGACCAGGAACTCTGGGAGGGGGACAATATTTCCTCTAAGCTGATGATGCAGCTGAGCAAGATATCATACTTGTTGAGCAGCAATTTGTGAGGAATGATGCCTCATGGGCAACAGTTTTTTGGCACTGGAAGCGTCAGCAAGCCTATGTACCTTAAGTCAAAAGAAATGCATAAATGTTGTCTTTTTGTTTGAACTTTAATAAAAATGCTAAAATGAAATATTGTAGTTTTATTAATTTACTATGGGTCGGGCTGGAGAAAAGAAAAAGAGCTGTGGCTTTCCCCTGCTTCCCAGCCTGATCTCCCCAGCCATCGCTTTTCCCTTCTCTCTAGCCCAATCTCCCCTGCCATAGCTCTCCCCTTCTCCCCAGCCCGATCTCGCCAGCAGTGGCCCTCCCCTTTTCCCCAGCCCGATTGCCCTGGCTGCGGCTCTTCCGAGCCCTATGGTCGCAGCTCTTTTTTTTCTTTCCAGCCCAACCCATAATAAATTAATAGCAAATTAATTAGCAGATTAATTAATTAATTGATTTGTAATTTAATTAGTAAATTTATTAATTTGCACATTAATATTGGAGGCCAATTAGGTCGACTTAAGGGCTATTCCCTGTCTACACTGGATTAGGTCGATTTATTAAGGTCGATTTAAGCCTTAAGTCGACTTTCAGAGGTGGTGTTATTAAGTCAACTTAAGGAAGCACTTAAATTGACTTAATAAGTGCCCATTGTGGATGCAGATGTGACACTGTCTGGATTTAGGGGACCATTTATGATATTATTTCATATTAATATTTCATAATTGCTATAATTCATAGGATCTATGTCATGTGTGGTATTAAGAGGAAAGTTGTAATTTTCTAGAAATTATTATTTTGTCTATGTGTAGGTATCATATCTGTATTAGAAGATATGAATGTGTTTGCTATATCTATATTTCAAATTGTGTGATTTTGAGAAACACTCCAGACTTCGGTTCTGCAGTCACTGTCTCCTTAATGGCCCGTTAAAGGAGGCACAGGTACAATGGGCCTGAGGAGAAACTCTCCCAATGAGTCACCCAGACTGACCATGTGACTCTGCTCCATTTTGATTGGGAAAAGCTCCACATAGCATGGGGAAGGCCAAAGGTGATAAAAGGCAGCAGCCCTGTCTCCACCTTGCTTTCAGTCCCCAGTCTACAGCCCACACCCATCTCTGGAACTATTCCTCTGCAACTGGACAAAAGACTGAGGCCCACCCAGGTGCTGGGTATTTACCAGAGGAACTGCAAACTCCAGAAGAACAAGCCTGCAAACTGCTTTACATGAGCTTTAAATCATTTGTATGTATGTGATTTACTTTGACTCTTTAACATCTCTCATATTTTGTTTCTTTTCTTTTTATATTAAACCTCTAGTTGTAGTTACTAATGGATTGGCTATCAGTGTGGTATTTTGGGGTAAGATCTAAACCTATATTTTTCTGTATTATATGGCTGAGCCTTTGGGGTCAGGGGAACCTATATTTTTAAGGGACTGTGCAGCTAGATGGGAGCCAGAGATGTGGGAGTGCAATAAAGGGAGCTGTTTCTATTTTGGGCAGACTTCTTGGCACCCAATGTGGGGAACCAAATGCCTGGTTGTGACTGATAGGGAGATTGGTTTAAGTACCACCCATCAGTGTTTGGGGAGTTTGGCTCCCGGTTTTGCAGCTTGCCCTGATTGTTGCTTGTTCAGGAGGTTATCCCAGGAGGCCCTGGTCACAGCAGGGTTCTTTAGGTCGACTTAACTCTCCTTAAGTCGACCTAAGGCTCCAGTGTAAACATACCCTTATAGTATCTGAGACTGATATCCACTGCTGAAATGAAATGTCAGTTTTTCGTAACATGCAGCACAGAAACAACTGTAAAATTCCTTTTTGGCCTCAGACTTGTTGCAATCAGTATAAGAAGTGAGTCTTGAAACCAGGTGCTCAAATGTAATTGAGATTATGCAATAAATTGGCTGATGTATATCTCTAAGACTGTGCTCTGTTAAAAAATAAAAAAGTTGATTCTCCATTAGTTTATATTGTGACAACTGTGAAGTTCAGTATTACTCTCAGGTTAATACTAAACAGCTCTGTTGTGTGTTTGGTAATTTCAAGGGGGTCCATCAAATGAACAGAACAAAGTAAAGCCAAAGCGTTAAAAACATTCATTTGCTTATTTAGCGTCAGCAGCAAGGAAGCTTTTATAGTTGCTTGTATCTTTGCCTCATGTCTGAGTTCCTGATTCCATATCCAAACTGTCTATTACTACTGTCATTGTGCAATAGGGCCAACATCAATGACAAAGTTTACTTTTTCTGTAAGAGTTCTACATTAGAAGTGGCACTTTTATTTAGAATAATTTCCCATGTGTAACTATTGATTCTGCCAACAGTGAATTTTTTAAAAATCCTATGAATTACTTTTGACATTTTTACACAGGCATAAAATTGTGTTACATTTCTTAAATGTTAAACATCAATTAGTTCCATGTACTCAATCCCCCTGCAGTAATTATACTTGTGTAAGAGAAATTCAAAGAACAGCCAAGGGCTGTGCGTACTGTACTGTACAAGCCAGAGAATAATTGTCTTGCATGATAGTGTCAGGAAATGTTAAGTGATTCCTCACTGAATGTGCTTGCTAATGTCAGGTTCCTCCCCGGACTCCCCGCCCTTGTTTCTACTACAGATAAGGAAGAGCCATAAGGTTGTTCTATGCAGTAGGATGCAGACAGGAATCAATGATCCTTTCTTTACTTCTATTTTTTTTTAAGCCTCCATTCTCAACAAATCATTCTAAATGCACCTTTGAGATATAAAGATACAGTATCCTTTTATTAATGGTTTATGTTTAATG
The DNA here is from genome assembly GCA_007922175.1 of Pelusios castaneus. Taxonomy (NCBI): domain Eukaryota; kingdom Metazoa; phylum Chordata; order Testudines; family Pelomedusidae; genus Pelusios; species Pelusios castaneus. The sequence goes on from ML685796.1 coordinate 14,522,054, forward strand.
TCATTGAAATAGCAATAGCAAAGTTGTGGACAAGTAGGAACAACAAAGTGTGGTATAGAAAGATGCCAGGTAGCACTGACACAGTATAACAGAAAATACAGAAAATAATACACACAACATATTTCAGGGTTTAAAAAGACATGCAGTGCTTTTATATTTCCTAAGGAGCTGAGTACTTTGTATTCCCTTTTATCAACCCCATTTCACAATACTACTTTTTTACATTTTCCTATCTCATTTTAGTTTTTTAGGTCTCTTTATATTACACATACATTGACACATATATTGTTGCCTCATCCTTCTTCCACTCCAGTTTAATTTTTGTCAGACTACTTCGGGCAATCTGATTCCTATTGTCTGGATTCTTTATTATATCACTTTTTTACATAGAGGCACTCATAGCAACTCATAGTTAAGGATGAGCTGAGTTTTGCACATAAAGCAAGACTTCATTTTTGTTATTTATGGAAAATATTCTGCAAAATGATAACACTTAATTTGAATAAGGTGTGGATTTTCTGAGAATTCATGGGGAAAACTATTAACCAGTTTGAGTTAATATGAATTTAAAGATGAAATCAGAAACTTGTGTCAGACTTTGTCACCTTCTCCTTCTTCCCCCTGCCTTGTTTGTTCTAATAATGAAGTAATAGCAGGATCTTCTAGCTTCCTGTATAGTTCAAACTCACTGAAATCTTTTGCATAGTCTAGAGTTAAAGGTTGTTGTTATTTTTAGTAATGATATATATATATATTTGCTCTTAAGTTAAAGTTTCTCCTCTAGCAAGACTATTTTAAAAGATACTGATCCTTTGGCGCACCTATGATTTTTCCCCATTTCAAGGAATTCCACAAAGAACTGATGTCTCAGAACTGCCACCATCGCCTATTATTCTCAATGGAACTGAGGCCACAGCCTGCCCTTACCAAAGGTGGTCACTATCTTCATTCAGATGGTCATTAAAGTGCACCTCTCCAACTATCTTCTCTGAGGACTTGGTTTCACTCCCTCTGTGAACAATGGCAAGTGGTGACCATTCTGAATGAGAGAAGCCTCGGTCCCAGTGAGGAAAATAGCAGATGGTGCCCTTTTTGACAAAAAACAGTTCTTTGAGTTTCTCTGAAAGAAAATATTTCATTATTTAGGCTGCACTGATAACTTTGAGTTCTGAAAAAAACAGTAAACCCCCGATTCTCTAAAGAATCGCAAATTGAAAAATGGTAATCACCCAGCGGTGATTACCATTTTTCAATTTGC
>ML685796.1:14523711-14565693 GCA_007922175.1 Pelusios castaneus
ACTCCCTCATCAGCGTCCCCATCACCGGCCCCCCACCCCTCCTCAGCACCCCCCAGCTCCCTACCCCCTCTAACCCGGCCTCTCTCCTTGTCCCCCCCAACCCTCTCCAGGCCTCCCTCCAGCCCCCTTACCTGGCCGGAGGCTCGCAGCTGCAGGGACGGCCGGCAGAGCTGCTTCTCGGCCAGGCCGCTCCCACCCTGAGCAAGCTCTGTCTGAGCATGCTCAGGGCGGGAGATTTGAATCTCCCCAGCCTGGCCTCAGCAAGATGGGGATTCAGCTGCTGCGCGCGCAGCTGCGTCCCCGCCGTGCATATATACATCTCTCGTTTAGGTATATAGATAACAGAAAACTAAAACATTATTCCTAAATATTTCTTTTCAGAAATTATTTATTCTGTCATAACTACTCAACTTGGAGGACACAAGGGAGGAGGAAGATGGATGGATGGCATGTAAGGGCATGCCAGGAGGAAAGGGAAAATTAGGGTGAATTTGCAGGGGATTGTAGATGGTCAGAAGGGAAGGAAATTGTCATGAAGAGATGCAGGAAAACATAGTAGATGCAGCAGGCAGGGGAAAGCAAGTGTGTTCATGCTCATGGAGGAGAATATTTTGGACAGAAGGAAGGGGAAATCTGTTGTATACTACAGCTACGTTGTGTTACTTTTTGGTGCACGAAACTGCTTTTGAAGAGACCCTTTTTCCTCATTGCATCAAAATAGAACATAGTTCTTTGCACTAATTGCAGTTCCATATATTAATATGTCTGCATTTTTTTAATGTTTAACCTTAATTCTGAATTTCCTGGATTTTATAATACTACTTTTCAGAATAATCAAGACCAAAACTTGAAGTTTTTCTCTGGGTATGTTCTTCTAACTAGCATGCAGATTTTGTAATTCATACTGTCTGTCGGCCTGGAACTTCTTTTTCTTTTCTTTTTTTTTTTTTTTCAGGTCTAAAGGAACTGTTGTCATATTATAGCTTTGGTTCTTAGACATTTAATTTTTTTCATGTGAACTTCAGCCTTCTTATTCAGGGCTGTTGGTAAATGTCAAACAGCAGCAGAGATACATTCTAAATAGACTCAGGTATCTTAAATCTCTATTGTAGTCGTTTTCAATTCATGGTCCATAAGATCCTGGGGGTCTGCCAACTATGTCTAAAATTTTGAAAGGGATCCATACTTCCATTTTGGAATTCTGCAGATGAAAAAAGATTGAAGACCACTGCTCTATGGGTATAACAATGCCACTGCTGCTTTTGTAATTGTTGCTGCTAGAGGATGGCCTTGAACATTATTACATGAGGAACAAAAGACTCTTCCTCCTATATCATCATATCTTAATAAAAGTCCAGAGAAACTTTTATCAGCACATGAAGGCTATGTCTACACTTGTAAATTTAGGTCGACTTTAGCTAAGTTGACTTAACTAAGTCGAATTTAAGTCAACTTAGCATGTCTACACCTAAATTTAAAGTCGACTTAGGGGGGAACTTACAAAGTTGACCTAGAGCGTCCACACTGGACGCCTAGGTCGACTTCTAGGGGCTATGGGGACCTCGGGCAGGTCCACGGGGGCAGGGGGGCACCTCTTGCCCAGTGCCAGGGGGCTCAGCCTTTGCCCCATTGTACCTTGGGGAATCCTGGAGTCCTGGAGCAGCCCTAAGTCGACTTAGGGCTACTCCAGATCTTCACTGGCTTAAGTCAATTTAAAAAAATGGCCTTAAGTCAAATTAAAATGAGGTTTAATAAAGTTGACTTAATTTTCATTAAGTCGACTTTATTTTCCTTAAGTCAATTTAAGCAACTTGCTTAAGTCGACTTAAGGAAACTATAGTGTAGACGCAGGGTAAATTAATTAACTTAATTTACAAGTGTAGATGCACTCGAAGAAATTAACAGGATTTGCAAAAGGGCTAACCACTTAACTAGCTAGCAGATATATACAGTGTTAATAGTAAATATGTGGATCACTCAACATCCTGGAAGCATAAATTTTACATTGCATGGGCAGTTTTTATGCCCTTGTGTAAAAGAGCAATTTGGAGGTCCACATTCAGGCATTTGGTATTACTACTTGAGGAATTAGATATCAAAATCTAACCTAAAATTTATGAAAAGAAAATAAACAAAGCTAGCTGGAATATTTTAGTGAAATATTGAGTTGCATTACAAATATTTTCATGACTTTACTTTCTTAAATCCACTATTTATCCACTTCACTGGCAGATAGCAATCAAAATATGCATTCTCATACGTCCTAACTGTAGTTATCATCCAGATAAAAAGACTCAACTTTCTGTTAAGCCTTTTTATTCCAGAACTCCTACAGATGAATAAAGCTTGTGGGTCTTCAGAAATCTATTAATTAATCCTTTGATTTAGATCTCTTTTGAAGAGGGGCTGTCTCCTTATGTGATTGGAAAGTGTCAACCATGAATAAAAAACGAACATTAGTTTAATTTCATATAGTTTCAGTCAGGTCTGTAAATTGGTACATTGTTGTTGCTCTTAAAATGCTGTGCTATGCACTACAATGCATGTTTGAGGAGAGGATGGCCTGAGGTATATACAACGTAAAAATACTTTTATTGATGAATAATTACTTGTTAAGAGTATATAGGCAGTATGTTATATGTCTTAAATGTTTTTCATGTTCCTAATCTTTGCTAACGCACATCCACTGCAATGTCTCAAACTGCAAAACAAGGAAAACCAGCTAGTAGTATTATGTATGTGATCTTCTTTAAAATATATTTTAGCAGAGCACCAAAGAAAGAAAATATAACACAATTACTTCAAGCAGGCAACTTTTCACCATTGAAACTGATATTTTTTTCCACAGTGGATTAGAAGTAGAGAAATATATGTAAAAGTATGAAGATATTATTTCCAGAATTTTATGTAAAGTACTTTTGCCCCAAAATGCAATTTCCTTTTTAAAGTTGCAATTCTTGAAAGCATGTAAAGAAATGTTGACTGCGTGACAACCTCCAGAAACATGTAATCTTTTCTCAAACTCTACCTTACTGGCAGTATAGTAGAAGAATTAGCATGTGGTATTGTGGCATGTAACAGTACAAAGGATCTGACAGCCTCCTTGATCAGTACTGTCTATCAGGTTTTTAGCACTGATATTATTATTGAAGGGCCAGTAAACACAGCAATATTCAAACACTGGGACAGCCTTCTTCAGTGCACAGTCACTTAACTTTGAATTTAGATTACTCATTTTGATTCTTTTGTGCTTGCCTAACTCAACTGCAGAGCTCTTCCACAGGGTGCAAAGGATAAAAGCTAAATGTTTTCCATTTATAAATATGAAAACTTTGAACTATATATTGGCTATTAGACTTCTCTGAAGTCTGAAAAATGAGAGGGATGTTTTCTTGTTAAGATTCATGGGGGTTTATGTATTTGATCTTGCTTTTGTGCTTTCTAATGGGTAAAAACTGTATTGTCATTACCATGTGTGACATCTTATGACATGTAATATCTTCTGCAATCTTGTATATGGTTAGAATTTTTCATTGCATTGTAAATACTAGAGTGTAGATCACTCATGCTTACAAGGCTTGAGGAATTAAAAAGGGATTTCAATTATACCATGTTATTTGTGATATTTTGCTATATTTAGAATGAAAAATATTGTTCTAATTTTAACAGCGGTGGATAGTAAATATCCTGCCCTTACTGGTGATTGCCTAACCCATTGATTGATTAGATTATTTATGAATTAGAACAGGAGTTGGCAACCCCCCGGCACACATGCAAAACCTGGCACATGCACCTAGTCTAAGTGGCATGTGGTGCGCTGCTGTTCTCCCCACTGTCCCCCACCCCCAGCAGGGCCATAAGAGCCATGCGTGCATGCACTGCAGCTCCTGTCACCTGGAGGGGAGTGCAGCCAGCAGGGAAAAGGAGCCACAGCTCATGGAGCTCCTGTCCCCTGCTGGGCCCTCCCCACCAGCTAGAGAGTGCGATAAGCAGGGATAAAGAGCCACGGTGTGCGGGGCTCCTGTCCCCTGCTGGCCCCACTCCTTCCACCCCTTACATGAGGGTGCAGCAAGCAAGGAAAAGGAGCCACAGCATGCAGGGCTCCTGTCCCCTGCTGGCCCTGCTCCTTCCCCCCCGCTGTGGAGTGTGGCCAGCAGGGGACAGGGTGTGGTGGGTAGGTTGGTGCAGGGCCCAGTAAAGTTTGCCGACCCCTGAACTGGAATATCCGATTTAACATTCTGTGGTTTGACAGGGTCCTGTCCAAAATCAGACCCAGAGGTATTACAAGTATTATTAGTATGAGAACGCCAATGTGCATGGTAGACACATATTTAGGAAAGGATTTATGGCTTTGTGATATCTTTTTTAGCACAATTAGTAAAGTCACAAAGACTCCAACGCAGGAAAGGAAGTAGAGGTGATATAAAATGAGTATCTGAGCAACCACATACTCATACCATCCCTTGTGGGAAAAACACAAAGTATTTAGTCTTTATCCTCGTCTTCATCGTTTCGGCATTTTGTAAGACACACATGACAGGCTACAGCTTTTATAACTAGTTACGCTGACACCCGCTATGCCTATCTTGGTTAGCTGTATATGCTAAGGCTTTGGGACTATGCCTTGATTAATTTATCTAAGCTAATGTGTATGTAAAGGAGAAGAAATTTTCCATGTATGGTTCCTTACTGATGCTACTGAAATGGTTTTGCTAAGAGGAAGATTGTGTTCATAATTTTTTTATTCTGTGTTCAGCATCAATGCTAAATCTGACAATCAGCACTGAAGATCCAGACTTTCACCCTCATTGTGGTTGGTATGACAGTGCCTTTGAAAGGTAATATCTACTGTATTGTAAAAATGACATTTGAGCATTAGGTACTGAATGCTACCATACATGTTCCTAGAACTATAGATGTAGTTACAGCTGATGCTTCAGGAAGACCTATGCAGAAATGAGAGGTGAGGGGAGAAATAAAATGAAAATTATGACAAAATGGATGATTAATTGATTATATCAAATTGAAACTTTAGAAATTATGAAATTATGAATACTTAATACATGCCCTACTTTCTGATAGTGAGTATATTAACAGAACTAATGAGAGAATTATCTGGTGCTTAAGCATGGTAATACATTTAAAAGATGAATGTTCTGCTGAACTGTAAAATACACGAAAAGAAAAATGTAACAAAATACTTAGATTAATTACTCCATAGCTCTGCCAGCTATTGCCTGTGTAGTTATGGGGTCTCACAACATTTCCATTATAACCCTCTATTTGGCCATGAAAATTCTCTCTCCTGTATAAAAGGTGGCATGCCTTATTAAAATTATTTTCCTTATATTTTTAGGGCTCCTAATGTTAGTTTATTAGTCACTAGGGTTTTTTTGAGGATATTTCCTCAGTTGGTTTACTTGCCGGGATTGTGTTATGAAACTTGAAGATAATCAGTAGATTTTGCAATCAGTTATTAATAGGTTTGTGATCTTAACATATGTTTTTGTATTTTAGTTTTTGGAATAGGGTTTAATAACTGGATACTTGAATAAGAATGAGCCCAGATCCTCAGATGACATAAATTAAAATAACCTGATCTGTCCTAACTGTCTGTACCAGTTATATTAAGGTAGTGTTCAGAGGTCCTATTATACTGCATGTTGTAGAGACACTGACAAAGCCATGGTCCCTGCCCCAAAGAGCTTGTCATCATGTGTCTGATTGTATCAATCTATACATAAAAACATATAGATACCTCAATTTGATTTATTATACTACTCTTCCTTCTTTGCATTGAAGTGCATAATTTTATGGACTGGCATGTGTTCTCTTTTGGGCAATTGCATATAACAAATGGAATGTGGCGGAATGACAGCACCACACCTTCAGGCGGGATGGATTTTGTGTGGCTGGCTCATAAATGAAGCAGGCTGAGGCTGCAGGCATCTTCCTTTAGGTGGTGAAATGCCAGTTTGGTCAAAACCTGATGGGGGCATTGCACAGGTTGCCTCCTTTTTTAGGGAAGAATTTTTTCCTTCACCACCAGTTTGGCCTAGGTAGAATTTTTTTTTTCCCACCTTCCCCTTAGCGGGTTCAGGAAGGACTATGTTGATGTGTGACATGAAGGGGTTAGATTATATATCACAACTCATTACATAAGTGAGGGGTTGATAACCAGTGCAGGTACTCCATAGGTCTTAAAAAGGATAGATATTGATTAAAGGATAGTCTGTGGAAGAGTTGGGGCTCCTAGGAACGGGAGCCAACCCCACTTTCTTAACCTTCCTATGGGGGGGAGGGGAGGGTGGATAGTAAGGTCCCAACAATGGGTTGGCTGGGGGACCTGGATGGGGAAAAAAAACTGGCAGAAGCCCCTGGGGTAATCATGGGATGAACATAGGGTTACCTGCACTGTACACTTTTATCTGCCAGGTAGCCCTAGACATCTAATAAAAAAGTTGTGGCTTGATTAAAACCATATCAAGTGTCTCCTGTTCTTCTTTTTGCATAGCTGGACAATTATTTCTGCACCCTATTTTGCATGAGCAAATATTGTGCATTCAATTGCAGGTACATTGGTGTAATTATTTGCACTTTTCAGATTCAGACCATTTAGATTATCTACTTCATCTCCATTTCAGTGCAAGGTTCTTTCCTTCAATATGTTTTCTAGATAGTTGCACCACTCCATGGATTGTCACTGCAGTAAAGATCATAGAATTGCCCTGGAAACCATGTCATTGGTTTTTAAGGATCAAGGTATGCAACAGGGTCTGATATTAGATATTGAAGGGTGATTTTCTCATTAGAGCACTCAGAAAGGAAATTTCCTGTAGAATTTTTATTATTGATTTTTCAGTGAGACTTTAAATCATATTAGAAGTCTAGTGTGTAAGAAAGGGAAGAACAAAACTTAGAAGTAAAGAGATGATGCAGTTTGTAAGAATGACTTATACATATCTAAAGAAAGATGACCAGTATGTAGAACAAATGGAAAAATGATGGAAATCTGATAGTTCCAGACTTTGAATATGATTCTCAACTCTGTTACAGAAATATATGCCCCCTGATTCTGCTGGAAAATATGGCTCTTTGGTGAACTATACCATTTAGTGTGTCTGTTTATGTTTTTTTTTTTTAAATAGGCTTACTCTAAGAGCTGCCAACACTGTATAGGAAATGTTAAAGAAAAAATAAATTCCATCTAGAATCCATTCTGATATTGTACTCTGTTTAGTATTCTATATAATTTTCTCTTGTTCCTTATTACTAAGGAAACTTTCATGAAAACAGTGTTCATTTTTGTTATTGCAATTTATCCATCACTAAAAGACAAAAATCTTTTATTTTTGACACCATAATGATTTCCAGAGCAACCAGTTATATTATTAGAAACAAATGGTTTTCAGTTAAAGTGAGAAATAAGCAGCAGCAAATAAAATCAAAAGAAACAAGTGTAGGTTCTCTTGCCTAAAGAATAAAAGGAAAATGATACAGGAGAGTTATTTCTAAATAGAATGTTAGTTTTAACATTCTCTTTGAGGTATACATATTCTTTGGAATTTAAAGGCTCAACTCCAGTTGACTTTCTGATTTTGTTAAAACCTTATGTTACATTTTGTAATTAATTGTTAAGAGGCCACTGCCTGCTGATTATTCACATTTCTACAGAGTGTAATATTCAGAAATTACCTCACTCTGTAGATTATAATAATGCTGATAACAATACAGATATGGTTTATCCCACACTTTTCCATGAGCGTACAATATAAATATACAATGGTAAAGTAATACAGCAATAGCCAAAATTAGGAATCATTTAAAAAAGAGGAAACCAATACCTCCCCCCACTATATAGCTATTTAATGTCCTAATAGTCCAAATCTCGAAGTGTGTGTGTAAATTTACCTGCATGAACAGTTTCACTGAAGTGGGACTAATCATGTGAGTAAAATTATGTATATGAATAACTGTTGACAAGATCAGTGCCTAAATCAATCATTTAGAACCTAGTAAAGAAAATTTACTTCAGTGAGCTTTGGACCAGGTCCTTATTTTCCATCAGCAGCTGAGATTAGCAATTTATGATTTGTGATTACACCAGAGTGGGTGTGGTTTACCACTGTACACAATGTTTTCATGGGATTTTTGTATTATTTAAATCCATTTACATTGGCATAATAGGGCTTACATGAGACTTAAGTGGCATACAGGCTTAGGCTAGCCGATATGTTGTACCTACAAAAAGCTTCTCTCCCTGACTCCGTGTTTGTTTGTTTGTTTTTAAGAGGGCTCCCAAAAGCAGATAAGAAATTAAAAACAAATAAACAACAAGTTTACATTTCCATAGAAGAAGAATAAAGAAATTCTGAGTGTAAGGTTTGACAGTTTGGAAGAGAGTGTCATCTAAAAGGTTGAAGATACTTGAAATGATCACACGGATCTTTTTCTTTTGGCCCACTAGTGGTTGTTTTTGATGGCAGCAGCCTTTCAACATTGCTGTTCACAAGCAGACTTTGTGTTGGACAGCGGCACAGAAATTTGGATCAAAAGGTACCTTGTACCTACTGAAAGCATATTAGGATTCAGTAGAAAAGGAAATATGAGAAAAATGTCATGAAGGGACAAAGTTGGAAACAGATAAGAATGCTATTGCTAGCATAAAAAAATGAAACACTACTGAAAAGATTGGATAAATAAGAAAAGTAGATCAAACTAAAAGAGAAAAACATAACACAGTATGAAATGTGGAAAAGAGACGGGAGTGAGAGAATGAAGCTGTGAAATGAATTTGAGGAATGTATGGGTGGAAATATAGATTTTGTTTCAGCAATGATAAGATATTCAAGGCTTGTGTACAGAAATAGAATAAGGGTTGTCAGAATAGAAATGCTGGTTAAAGCTGTCATAAAGAATACTGTCAGTCTGGTTGGTGGAGGTTATCGTATCTTAATGGAGAAGAAAAATGATTCAATAAAGAGTCGTATAGCAGAAACTTCAGAAAATTATCTGCTGAAACGATGTAGATATGTTTCAGACAATTGTTAGAGGAAATTGGATATGTGTTGCTTCATCAGAAGATTACCTCTTTGAAGAGAGTGTTGTGTGGACAATAAGAAATTCACAGAATGAGAAATTGCTTTGTAAAGGGATTATTTATTTATTTATTGTAAATTGATAACTTTTTTGCAAATATTCAAACTGATTAATCAAGTGATCAATATAGTTCTATAAAGTTTGCACAATAAAATGTCAGTATTTCTGGGGATCAGTTGCAATTAATAATAGGTTAAAGGTATGCAATTGTTTAGAGAGACAGTTCCAGAATAAACAAAAACAACAAGAGTCCTGTGGCATCTTAAAGACTAACAAATTTCTTCGGGCATAAGCTTTCATGAGCTGCAACCCACTTTGTCAGATGCATGTTCCAGAATGAATAACATTATCCAATATACATATCTAAGTTTTAATCGAAGTTTACCTCATCACTTAATATATAGATATAAAAGATTTTAAAAATATCTATTGTAGATTCATAGTGGAAGCATCACATATCTATAACAGTAAAGCAAAGAAGACTCTGTATCAACATTTGTAGTTACAGATGTGAGAACATTTTTAATGGTGCTCACAGCTTTTCTCTCTCCAATATATCACATTCATAACCTAACTTCCAAAAAGTTCCCCCTACAATACATCTCTCTATCACACATGTGAAATGTGTCCCTGATTATTGTTGTAATTATGTGATTCCTATCCAATCAAGAAATATATAGTAAAGACTGGCACCCCATCTTTAAATCACACTGCTATTGTAAAAAAACCCGCTCACTATTCTATGTATCTGTGGTACTTACATGGAGCCCATTACTATAGTACCTCACAATCTTTAATAATTATTCTCACAACATATCTATGAAGTGGGGAGCTCTATCATCACTATTTAACTGATGGAAAATAGAGGCTCAGAGACATGCCCAAGTTCACACAGGAAGTTTGTGACAGAACAAGGATTTGAACTCAGGTTTCTCAGGGTATGTCTGCACATCAAAGAAAAAAAATCAAAATTATTCCATAGCAGCCAATCTGGACTGTGAAGCTACTTCATTGTTTATAATATTCCAAGCTCAGGTCACAGTCTGAGAACTAAGACTCATTGGGGAGGGAGGGTCCCAGAGCCCAGGCTCCAGCCTGAGCCCTCAATGAAATAGCCCCACAGTTGGAGCTCTGCAAGCCTGAGTCAGCTGGCATGGGACAGTTGTGTGTTTTTTCTTGGTTGTGTAGACATACCCTTAAATCCAAGGTTCGTGGCCTGATCACTGGGCCAGTTAAGAATATGAAGATAGCCTTGATCATGAATTCCCTGAATTTTTGGTATGAAGATACTAGAATGGATACTTTTTAAATTGTGTGTGTGTGTGTGTATGTGTGTGAGAGAGAGAGAGAGAGAGAGAGAGAGAGAGAGAGAGAGATTGATTACCATAGTGCAATCTGGAGTGGTGAATCTGTATCACCTCAGTCACTTACTCCTGGTGTCCATCATACTCTGCTCTGCTGTGAGGACTCTAACTCCAGGGTGTCCAAGAGTACATCCTCCAGCAAATAAGTTTCTCCCAACTGAGTGAGTGCTTCTAGCCAGCCACTCTTTGGATTATACAACAGAATGACCTCAGCCAATCTCCCCAGTCCCAGATGCACCCCTAGAACTGCCGTCATACAATGTTCAGTGCTGGCCAATGCACAATGCACGCTAATACGTTTATCTGTTTATCAAAGAAATTGATATGTACCAGCCTTGCCACTTCAAGTGGAGTATCTAACACACCTTTAACAAAACTACAAGCACTCTTTTAGGTAAAATGAGCAAAGAGCTTTCTTAAGCTACAAAATAATTTTAAGTGATTTTAAGTCAGAGGAAAGCAAGTAGGATTTGATCAAAATAAACAGAAGCAAAATATATTCTAAACTAAACTTAGCACTTTCAGCATCCTTACAAATTCAGATTGTTCTCATGACAGGCTGGCTGATTCCTTTACAACTATCCTCTTCCCCTAGATCAGTGTTTCAGTTGCTGGTGGTGTTTTGTAGAAAGAGGTGGAAGAGAGAGCATGGCAATATGTCTCCCATTTTTAAAATGTTCCTTCTCTTCTCTGGGGCTTCATCCCCTACCTTCAATATCAGGTGACAAACCAGTGGTGTTGCTGGTGCTGGCCATGCAGGACACGTGCCCCAAAACCCGGCACCATTGTCCCAGGTCTGACAGGGACCTGAGGCCCGGCCACCACTGGCAGCCCAATGATCCCCTGCCGGGGCCAGGAACCCAAGGCCCAACCAGTCACAGCAGCCGGATCCAGTCCCAGGGAGAAGAATTGGCTTGGGGGACAGAGCGGGCCCAGTGGGGCTTTTCTTCTGCCTGTACGCCTGGTATGGCATACTGGCACCTATTTTTCCCTGGCCACCCCGCTGCGCAGCTGGGGGCTGGGGCCCCTGGGGTCAGCATGGCAGGCCAGGAAAGGAGCAGTTCTCTTTTCCCCTGCTGATCCCAGCTCCCAGCTGGGTAGCAGGGCTGGCAGGGGCCAGGAGCGGTGGCTGCACACCAGAATCCGGCCTGACAGGGCCTGGAATCTGGCCCGCGGTCACCTGGGAGCTGCGGCCAGGCTGCAGCTTTTTCAAATCTCCTGCCCTGAGAATGCTCAGATGCATGACTCAGGGCGGGAGCAGCCTGACCAGGGAGAGAGACTGGCAGCCCCTACAGCTCTGGCCAGGTAAGGGGAGGAAGGGGGGGGTCAGGGAGCCGGCGAGTGGGCAGGGAAGAGGCGGGGAAGGCGTCGGGGAGTGGGCAGAGAAGGTAGCCAGCAGTGGAGGGGGGTGTTTAAAGAGGCCCCAGGGTGTGGCGGTGGTGGAGGGTCCTGGCAACCCCAACCCCCTCCTCCCCCACTCCTGCTGGCGTACTGGCACTTTTTTTTTTTTTTTTTTAAAAAAAGCATGGGGGCCCAGGCCCCAAACCTTTTTTGGGGGCAGCAACGCCCCTGTGACAAACCATGTCACTGAGGTCCTCTGTGGATTCCTTTTTAACATTTTGGCCAGTTCTTTCTTCCAGGAATCTTGTATTATATTGTACTGTTCTAATCAAGTCTGAATGAGGTGCAAACTGCCCTTCTCAGAGAGTCTTGCTTGGATATGTTTTAACTTATGAGACCCACCTTTGAGCATATCACATAGCAAAGCCTTATAACCATATACACGATGTGACATTGCTACAAACATGTTACTATAAGAATGTTCAGTATATCATGAGCATTCCAAAAAAGATGTTACATGTCAGACTTTGCGTTAAACATATACAATTACAATATCAGTCTTATCATGGGGGGTGCAATGTGTCAATGCGTATTTACGTATATCTATTATAATTGGAACCAATGATGTAGCTGTATTTAAGGTTGTCCAATGCTTCTTCTTAAGACCCTATTTTCAGGTAGTTATAATTTTTACCAATCTTTAATTATTGGACTGAAATTTCTAATGCCTGGTGTCTGCTTCAGGGTGAATCTTCTTTTCAACGTTCAGAAGAAATGGCCCAGCCATTTTCTAGAATGAGATTAAGAAAAAATACCATGTTTCCTTCATGTTAAAACACACCCACAAAACCAACTTCCCTGCTTGTGTTCTTAAAACTCCGGCGAAAAAATGTTTAATTGGAAATGATTTAAACTTCTGTTGTTTCTCAAATATTTAAATATACACCTTATGTGAAATGCATGCTTGCAAATATATTGGCTAAATGCAAAGCACTTAATATCGCTCAGTATTACTTCTCTGAAAATGATAAAATAATTTATGAACCAATGCAGATTCTAATAACCTTTCTAAATTAATTACTACTATGAGAAGCCATTTATATGTACAATATTTATATTAATGGGAAATTAATTACTGACAGTGCACAAGCAACTCTCTCCAAGCTCAGTAAGACAAGGAAAATCATCTTTCCAAAAGCTATAATGTAGAATCAACAACTTAAGCTAAAGTCTTTCTAAGAGTGATTTAATTTTCAGCATGTTCTGGGAACTAAAAATTCTGATATAAGTATTTGGACTTTCTGAAAACAGAATTTCATTTTATGTTGAACTGTTAATCAAGTTTAAGGACATTCCAGAAAATGAACTGAATAAAAAGAAAAAGTTAAACTCTCACTTTAAAAGATTATCTGCGATTTTCCCATGAAAAGAGTAACTAAGGCAATTTGCATATTCATTAAACAAACTGCATATTCAGAAGCTGAACATGTCATCTAAGCCAGACCCAAAGACCTGGAACTAATGAAAGAGTGAAAGCAACCAACTTGAAATTTAGACAAGCCTTACAGGTGTGGCTTTTCCAAACTTCATGGAAACAGGAAGGAAAAAAAGTATAAAAATCACTGAAGTGAGCACCTCTTCCTTTGGCACCGTGCTTAAACAGCAAGCATACAACTCATCCTGTTAATCTCTACAAGCAACACAACCAACACAGACAGCTATGAACAGAAAACTCAAGAAGAAACCAATCCAGAAAACTAAGGCACTGCCAAGAGGTTAGATTTTGGACTTTCGTAGAATTTTTATTGGAATATTGAAATGCAACTGTAAGGTTTTTTTCTGTTAATCTCTAGATGGGTAGACCAGGTATTCCTGGAGAAGGAATAGAGGTTAAACATTGGTAAACAAAGAAAAAGAGGGATTTCATTAGATTTTAGATTCATAATATTCATAATTGGTCTGTTTTAAGATAGTTCCTTAAATGGCTTAGTCTAAGTAACTGATTTGAATATGTTCTTCAATTTAATTGCTTACTTTGCCCAATTATAAACTTTGGTTATTATGCATAATTAACATGATACATCTTTCCTTAAAATGTATACACATCATATATTTCACTGTTTGATTATCTAAGGATATACTAAAATTGGCTTCATCATAGTTCTGGGAAATAAGAATTTGGTCTCAATTTTCCAAGTTAAAGAGTGCCCCACCAAAGATGGGCCCATTCTGAGAGGCTTAATTTGAAGGAATTAGGAAGTTTAAGGAGGCTTAATTCAAACTAACTAAAGCCGTGGCTACACTAGGCTTTAGTTAATTCGAATTAAGGGCTTCCTTAATTTGAACTAATAAGTTTGAATCGGGTATTCGAACTAAAGGGTTAATTCGAACTAACTAGTTCGAATTAGCCAATGTGGCCATGTTAATTCGAACTAATTTCTTAGTTCGAACTAACCGGCCATTGAAATGAATGGGGATCGCTAATTCGAACTAAGCAAGTGCCATGAATGGCACTTGCTTAGTTCGAACTAAGTTTTCCTAGTTCAAATTAAGCTAATTCGAACTAACTAAAATTAGTTCGAATTAGTTAGTTTGAACTAGCTAATTCAAACTAATTTTAGCAAGTGTAGACATAGCCAATATGTTCAGTGGACACTCTTATAGTGCAGGAGCTAAATTCTCTGAAGATACTGTCTGCACTGAACATCTTCTATCTCAGAACTACCAGGGCTAAGTAGGATTTTTCTTGAAATTACTATGCCTAGCTATAGTATGCTGTTGTGATGTAAGGTACTGGAATAGAGAATAGGGGAGACTAACCCTCTTGTACTTTCTCTACTCCCCTTTCTGGTTCCCCCAGGGAGAAGAGAGAAGACAGTTGCATGATTTGAACATGGAGTAGGCAAGAGCTTGACTTGGAGCAGGGAACAGTAAAGAAAAAACATTGGGACAAAGAACCTGTTAAGTGCAGGTTGAGAGTGGCTCTGGCTGGAGAAGGCAATTGTGGCGAGGCATGTAGTCCTGGGCGGTAGGTTGTGGAGGAGACTGGAACTCAGATGGGGAATGTGGAGGGAAAGAGTTTGACTGTCTGGGCAAGGAGACTGGGACCAGGATGAAGAGCATGTGGGATGCAAACTGGGATGAAATGAAGAACTTGGGGTGAAGGGCATATCAAGCCAGGAACAGAGCTGAGATGGAGAAGACAGGGACAATGGGGAGAGGGGCCAGGCTTGGTGGGAAATGGGGCAAAATGGTCTGTATCACATGAAAACTTCCTGCTAGAGCTTGAAATGGAATCCAAGAGTCCTGATTATTACTATTACTCTTCAGTCATCTCCCGATCTTACCGCCCACCCTCCGTAATATTACGCGCGTGTCTGTGTGTCCGTGTCCAGTTCCTTATCTACTGTTTCAAATACAGTTTTCATGTGTTCACTTTTAAGATTCTTCACTATTTAAGGCTTCCATAGTTAACGGGTCTTAAATAGTTATATGCCCCATGCCCTCATCAACAAATGATGCCAGTAATCAGGGACGTCGCTGGTGCTGGGTCAAGAGGGCTCATCCCCCAATTGTTTCGCCCTGAGCCCCGAGCTGTAGCAGCCTCCCTGCCTGTGTAAGCCAAGCTAAACGCAGGGAGACTGCTCTCTCTGTTCAGTCAAGTGCTCACAGGCTGGGAGCTGGGGGCAGGGTGTTTTAAGTCCCCTGCAGGCTGCCAGCAGCATTAGAAAGCCTTATACCTGGATGGGTGAGCACTTAAAAAATGACTTGCAAAAAAGATGAAGTGTTAAGTGTTACCTATTTTGCAAGTCATTGCTATCTGGAAATCTGTGTACTGAGTAAACTTTAACTCTTTCCTGCCTAACCTGTCTGAACTTCCATGGGGGACGGGAGGGCTTTTACTATTTTCAGGAGGGAGCAGTGTCTGTGTAGTAAGCACCAGCAAGGGCAACGTTCAGTGGGTTCCTCTGTGCTCCCGGGGGTGCAGCCAAAGTGCCACCGTACCTGGAGTAACTGGGCCCCAATCCTGCCAGTGGTGGGGTTCCTATCACTCCCCAGCCTTCCCCCTCTTTCCCCATTGTGCACCCCAAAGAGTGACATTAAGCTATAATGATATTATTGTATTGTTTATGTTGTTTTTAGTGATGTCAATAAAAAAGTTTACTATGTCAATTAAAAAAAAAAATCAACTCTTCATATCAGTAAAAACTAAAATGCAAGGTTAGCAACCCTGGGTCACTGTTTCCAAATGTGGAAATGTTGGGCTGACCAAGGAATGAGGATACTTTGTGGGAGGGATCGACAGATGGGGGCAGTGATGTAGGGGTGACCTTCCCAGAGGGATGGGGTAGCTGAAGGAAGGGAGCAGGGTAAAAGGCAAATGGGGGAGGAATGGGAGGGTTTAATTTGGGGGTTTCTGGGGGAAGGTGGGGAGAGGGCATTCACAGAAGAACCTGATGGGAGAGAAGTGTTAGTTATTGGAAAATAGAGCTGTGAGAGGAAACTTGGGGGTTGGGGTACATGTAGGGCTGAAATATATGCCTCCCAAGCCCTTATGTGATACATATGGGTCTGTGGGGTAGGAGGGGGGACTTTGGGAACTGGGACTGAGGGGTTTCATCTAGAGTAAGAGGGAAGTAGAGGTAGCTGGGGGAGACTGGAAAGGAGGCTGGGGGTAGAGGCTGGACCTGATTCAAATGGGCTCTGTTATGGGGAGATGTTTCTAGGGTATCCATGGGGGCTGATGAGATGGTCCACACCAGCAGGTGTGTACGTAGAAAGTCTGGACAGATGGGATTTATCAGGGTATTTAAGGGGAAGATGTATGGGTTGTAGGCTGGGGTGGGGGGCGGTATATCACAAGGACTCTGGTGTGTATCTAAGTAACTTGGAAATGAAGTGGGGGAAGAATGTTTGGGGGTTGCTGTGGCATCCAGTCCTGGGGGGGATGCAGTAGGGTGTGCCAGATACCCAGTCTAGTGGGTGTTGAGGGTTTGTGCTGCAATTGGGAGCCTAACATGGGCTTTGGGTGACATATGCCAGCCCTCTCTGCCTTGGCCTCATGTGGTGGAGAAGCTGGGAGGGGACAGCCTTGGGCTTGTGCAAAAGCCGGAGCATGGGAAGTTCTGAAGCTGGGCAAGGTGGAGGAAATAGCAGTGGGGGGTTCGGAAGATGGGTGAGGCTGGGGATGGTGGGGGGGTTGGGGCCTGTGCCCCAAATCTATTGATCACTTGTTTCCTTGCTTCTTCTGTTTTGAGACTACTGATATGGTGGAATAACAAAGGAATTCAATATTTACAACTGTCAATCCAAGCCTTTTTATGAGTTAAGACTTTAAAAGCCAATGGCATAAAAGAGATCTTCACTTCCAACTAACTGTTGTACTACTGGAAGCATAGATACTTTACGCAGCCAGGAACAATGGCTAAGATTAAGACCACTGGGCTATGTCTACACTGGCAATTTAAGTTGATTTAAGGAGGCTTAAGTCAATTTAAATTAAGCCACGACCACAATAGGTTTTCATGATTCTATGATTAAGTCGACTTAATAAAGTCCTTAAGTCGACTTAATGAAAGCTTCAGTCGACTTTCTTACTACCACTCATTAAGTTGACTTAACCCTTAAGTCGACTCTTTAAGTCGACTTAAGGACGGTGTGGACATGGAGTAACCCTTAAATAGACTTTATTAAGTTGACTTAAGGGTGGTTAGGTCGACTTAACAAAGTGGACTAAGTCGACTTAAAGCTAAGTCAACTTAGTCCACTTCGTTAAGTCAACTTTAATAAGGTCAACTTTAAGTCAATTTAAAGTCGACCTTATTAAGTCAATTTAACAAAGTCGATCTAACTTTTTCTAGTGTAGACATAGCCCTGAGGATTAAATTGACTAGCAGTTTATATTTACACAGAGGTTTAAAGCATTGAAAATAATATTCATATTCATATTTTAAGGTCTGGAAAACAATACAGAAATGGAAAACTAAGCAGGAAAACAGCACCATCTACATAAATTTGTATTGCAAATATACATTATTCTGATGTCTATATATCTTTGTTTTGTTCTCAGTGCTTCAAAACTGAAGCTGTTGCAGATGAGAGGAAAGAAAGGTATTATGCTTTGTAGCGATTATTGGATTGAAACCTTAAAGACAATGACATATTCCAGAAATATGATTCATATTTATTTCACTTTATGTGGGGCACAATATCAACTAGAATTAAAATAATGAGACTATTCCACATAGCTTAACAAACAAACATTGGTTAAGTGGGCTCCTTAAGTTTAAAATCTCTTTGTCTTGTAATGCTTATGAAATATCAAAAGAAAAGAATGGTGTATGCACATATGTAAATAACTAATGAGGGGAGCTGAAGCAAACCATAGGCCTTGGGCATTTATAAACACTAATTGATACACTTAAAATGATTAGTACCCTTTGTGCTAAGTGTATAAGTAAAAAGACAGTTTAGGTTATTTTTTTTCTGTAGCTCAAAGAATATAAAGAGAATGATTGAATGAAATAGACAACCTACACAACTCTTGTGTTTGCAAAAATTACTAGGATATCTATTTCACCTGTGACTTGAGGGGGGGGAGGAATCACAAATGAAACCAAATTCACATCAAATATATATAGATATATATTTCTGTACAGCAAAATATATTCAGTAGAAATATGACATATATAATTAATTTTAATTGATAAAATGTATTTGCCCCGTGCACTGGGCACATATATAAATCATTCTCTAGATATATATTCACTCACATATATGTACTAAAAATAAATAAATAAATAAATAGTCCCCAAACTATAAACTAAGCTGATATCAATAACAGCATCCACTCCATCCATCAAGATCCATGGACTAGTCACTTGCAGTTTACCCACTTAAACTGTATCAATCCATTCCCTTCCCAAAAGAATGGGGGAGGGCAATAAGCCCAGAACCATATTGTGAATGGAAGGATACCAAAATGATCAGGTCTAGTGGTTAGGGCACTAGCATGAGATTTGGATTCAATTCTCTACTTTGCCATGGATTTCCTATGACTTTGGGGAAAATTAGTCACTTAGCCTCTCGCTTCAGTACCCCATCTGTAAAATGGAAATAATAGTTCTTTCCTACATCACAGGGTTGTCTTTAGGATAAATACATTAAAGATTGTAAATTGCTTAGATGCTAAGCTATAATGATGCGGGCCACATAAATATCTAACGCTATGTCTACACTTGCAAGTTAGTTCAAATTAAGGAATCTTAATTCGAACTAACTTAAACCTTGGCCACACTAGGCTTTCATTAGTTCAAATTAAGGACTTCCTTAATTCAAACTAATACATTTGATTGCTTAGGCTATGTACACACGATCAGATTAAAGCGCAACAAGGCAATTGCGCTATAAAACTCACGTGACCTTTATTGCGGGACAACGCGTACACACGTTGCTCCCTGCAACGCCACAAAATTACATGCATTATCGTGGTTGAGCGCAATGACTTCTGGGCACCTATCCCATCGTTCCATTTTCCCTGAATTGGCGCTTGGAATCATGGGATGAAGGAAAGGAACGCAAAGCGCCATGGGTAAAGTGTCAGTTTCCCATGGTGCTTTGTGTTCCCCTAGCGTCTTCGTCGTTTCCAATAGCAACTCGCGCCTATTTTCAACATTGCAGTGACGCAACGCACCACTTGCAATCAATCACAACAGCGACAGCATGGATCCTGCTCTGATCTCCACTGTCGCCTTCAACATTCTGAATACATCTCGGCTTGTTGCTCAGTACGCAATGAGCTCCGAGTCAGACGAGGACACCGAGGAGCAGGGGCTGATCGATGCCATGCAGAGCAACAGCACCGCGTTGCTCAGCTCCTTCACAGATCATCTGCACACGGTGCAACGCCGTTTCTGGTCACGAGAGACGAGCACTGAGTGGTGGGATCGCATTGTTATGCAGCTGTGGGATGACGAGCAGTGGGTACAGAACTTTCGAATGCGGAAAGCAACCTTTCTGGAACTGTGCTCAGAGTTGGCCCCTGCCCTGCGACGTAAAGACACCAACATGAGGTCAGCCCTAACCGTGGAGAAGCGTGTTGCAATTGCTGTATGGAAGATGGCGACTCCCGACTGCTATCGGTCCGTTGCAAACCAGTTTGGAGTCGGGAGGACCACCATCAGATTAGCCCTCTCACAAGTGTGCCAAGCCATCAATCGCATCCTGCTACGGAGGACAGTGACATTGGGCAATGTTCGAGAGATTGTGGACGGGTTTGCTGCCATGGGATTCCCTAACTGCGGGGGAGCCATAGACGGCACACAAATCCCTATTTTGGCTCCAGACCATCTCGCGACGGAGTACATAAACAGGAAGGGCTACTTCTCCATGGTGCTGCAAGCACTCGTGGATCACAAGGGTCGTTTCACGGACATCAATGCTGGGTGGTCGGGAAAGGTGCATGATGCCCGCATTTTCAGGAACACTGGTCTGTACCGGAAGCTGCAAGGGGGTACCTTTTTCCCTGATCAAAAAATAACAGTGGGGGAGGTGGAGATGCCCATAGTCATCCTCGGAGACCCAGCATACCCACTGATGCCATGGCTCATGAAACCCTACACCGGGAACCTTGATCGCAGCAAGGAGCGGTTCAATTACAGATTGAGCCGCTGCAGAATGACTGTTGAGTGTGCCTTCGGCCGTTTAAAAGGGCGCTGGCGCTGTTTGTATGGGAGGCTGGACTTGGCGGAGGACCAGATCCCTGCCGTGATTGCATCATGTTGTGTCCTCCATAACATTTGTGAAAGTAGGGGAGAAAAGTTTTCCCCTACGTGGGCTACGGAGGCACAGCGCCTCGAGGAAGCATACGAGCAGCCAGCCACTAGGAGTATTAGGGTGGCACAAGGAGAAGCTGCTCGCATAAGGGAGGCACTCAGGGAGCATTTCAATAATGCCCTCCCCTAGTTAAGTTCCATGACGCATCAGGTGCACCTTAGGATCATTTCAATAATGTGTATAAATAAATGCATTCTTCAAAGTATTTGTTACTGTTTTTATTAAAACCTAAAAGGTGGGGGTGGGGTTAAAGGTTGGTGTAGCTCCGGGTCTCATAAAAGTAGCTGGGGGGGGGGACTGGATGTTGTCCTGTACCGGGGGGAAGGGTGGCCTTCAAAGAAATGCTTTGAGGGACTGCGGTGTGTGGGAGGCAGACACGGCTGAACTGTCTGGAGTGGAGCCCGGACATTTATCGCCTGGGACTGCAAAGCAATCATGCTCCTGAGCAGTTCTGTTTGCTCCTTCATGACGCTTATCAGTTCTTCCCTGTGTTTCTGCCTCCTCTGCTGGGATTCCTCTCTCCAGGCTCTATTCTCCCTTGAGGATTCCTGTGTTGCTTTCAGCAGCTCGTGAAACATATCCTCCCTGTTTCTTCGAGCACGCTGCCGAATGTTTCTCATTCGGTCAGCTGGGGTAGACACCGGCCTTGTGAAGCTCAATTCTAATACAAAAATAACAATAAAGACATTGTTAACACATAGCATAGATAGCCAATGTAACCTTCCAGTTGCACATTCCACTGGAAGGTACAGGGCGGTCAACACACTACGCTTCGCTGAAGCAGACAAGGTACGTTCTAATAGACGGCTTACCGGGGGCTAATAATCGGAAGAGGGCACCCAATATCGCTCTCCTCAGAGTGCTCCTGCCATCTAGAATACATCTCCTACATGCCGCCGGTAGCAGGCCAGGACCGTATGCTGCTGCACTGTGTGCTGCCATGGTTCCCAGGGCTGTGCTTTGCAGCTGGAGAGGCAGAGTATCCGTCTTTGGGAGTGTAGACAAACGCTCTCCCATCTAACCTGAGTATTAGGCTATGGAGGTACATCGAGGAAACCTTTACTGACCTAAATGCAGATGATTATTTTACAATCACTGCTTGTATTGATGCCCTTCTAATGAATGCAGAGTAAATAGCGTGCACAGCGGGGACCCGCAAGCACCCCCACCCCAGACAATGATATTTTAGCAGGAGCAGAGCTGAATGAAGGAGAAACTTACCTGAACCCCCCTCTGCCGCCTCAGAGAACACGCTGCAGTTCAAGCCTTGGGTGGAAGTCTCAGCGGGGCTGCTGAAGAGCTCCTGGCTACACGCGGTTGCGCTTTCCTCTGTGTCATCCTCCATCTCTTCCTCCTCCTCCTCAACAACGTCCTCATCCTGCTCGGCTCTGGCAATCACCGGATGAGGGGGGGCTGAAGTGTCCACGGGACTTTTGGCAGTGGTTGTGGGGTCCCCACTGAGGATGGCTTCTATTTCCTTATAGTACCTGCATGTAGCAGGCGCTGATCCGGAACGGCGGTTTCCCTCCTTTGCTCGGTGATAGGTTATTCTGAGCTCCTTCACCTTTGATCTGCACTGCACTGTGTCTCTATCATGCCCTCTCTCTGACATGGCCCGAGAAATTATGCCAAATGTGTCATAATTCCTCCTGCTGCCGCGTAGCTGCGCCTGCACAGCGGACTCTCCCCAGATGCTGATCAGGTCCAGCACCTCTGCCGTGCTCCAAAGGGGTGCGCGTCTTCCACGGCGGGCCGCCATTGCTATTGATGATTGGAGCCCAAACACACTCCACGAGGAAGGGAGCAGGAAGTGAAACAGACTAGAAATTTGAAAATCCCGGGAATAAGTTTGGGGCAGGGCGGGGACAGTTTCGTCACGGCCACAGAGCGGGTGGGGGGAAGACCAGAGAGGACGACTTGGGAATGCTGGGACACTTCCGGAGGCCAGTCAATGCGCGGTAAGCGTACACACAAGCTCAAACGTGCAACATATGATCCGCAACAGCTGTTACCACTCTCGTCGGAGTGGTTGTTGGATTGCGCGACAACAAGGCAGTTAACGCACAAGAGCCCTGTTGCACGTGTGTACGCCGTTGTTGCTATCGCGCGGTAATGAGCTTTAATGCGCGATAAACTGATCGTGTGTACAAGCCCTTAGTTCAAATTAACAGTTAATTCGAACTAGTTAACTCCAACTAATCCAATGTGGCCATGTTAGTTCAAATTAACTGCTTAGTTCGAACTAATCGGCACATTGACCTTCCTGCAGTTGACTAATTTGAACTAAGAAAGTGCTCTGCATGGAAATGGCTAGTTCGAAATAGCATTCTAGTGGGGCCATGCTAGTTTGATTTGAGGTAATTCGAACTAACTAACTAAAATTAGTTTGAATTAGTTTGAATTAACTAATTTGAACTAGGTTTTGTAAGTGTAGACATAGCCAATAGATAATGTTGCCAAGCTCTAATGCTGTGGGAGTAGGCATGGAAGCATGTTCTAATGGTGAATGTCCTTAAAAAAGTCCCACTAAGGTCCTCTGTTTAAATGGGGGGTCCTTCTCTTTAACTGGGGAACCACTTATACAAGGAATGCAATTTAAGGTAGGATTAAGAGGTGCACTACTCTTTTAACTGAAGTCTCTGGCTTTAGTCACATTTAACAACAATAAGAGCTGGTAGCCATTTTGAATTTCTATGAAAGAGAAGATGCTTCATCAGCCTTTGCTAAGGAGAAACTTTTACCTGTGAAGAATAACAGCAGGGAAAAACAATTATTAATCCAAAGAAAACAATCCTACCCCCCATAAATTACCTATTGTATTCTATCTACTCCAGTCTCATTTCTCTCAATATTTCTGTAAATACACAATGTCTGAGTTGAAATAATCTGTGAGAGAAAATAATCTGACACAAAATGCTAAATTTCTTAGCAGACCCATTTTTAAATTAATCATAACAACATAAAAGGAAGTAGATAAAGGGAGGTGACCTGCCATGACAAATGAGATGCTATATGTTTATCTTGGGCTAAAATAGTGAGTGTTCTAACATATTTTTCCCTCCAATTTAAGTTGTTCTGCTCCCAAATGGGTAATTTTGAAAGCTGTGTTGTTGACATACCAGATCTCAATGCATTATTTCAAGTGCTTTTGGTATAACATAATTTGAATTACCTGTAACAGCTGCATGCAGAAGTGGATGACACAAGTATTTTAATACATTCCCAATACATTCTCATCAAAAAGACAAGCTCACTGTATGCACTACTGTTGGGTGTAAAACACAGAAGTCATGTTAGAATATATATATATATATGTGTAAGCTATTGACATTGCCTAATTAGAGATGATGGCAAAAGCAAGCAAACATCCCTTTTCTAGTATTAGCAAAGTGTCTTTTTAATGAGGCAGTTTTTCAGTATCAGCTTGGCATATACTCTACTTTTAGCAAGCAAAAACATCAGAATAATACTGCATCCTGCCAAACAAAACTCTTGAGTTAAGATTCAGCAAAAATTATAAAGAGTAAAGGCAGTTATAAGCAATTAGATCATTTGAATTCCAAGAGCGACCTGATTTTTTACACCTACTTATGTGAGAAATGTTGCAAATAAACATATATTCAAGCTAGAGACAAGATTAGTCAGATTTTTAGCCAGTTCGCTGCAACCAGCCAATGGACTCCTGGTAAGTAGTAGGAAGTAGTAAATTGAAATTTATGACACTGATTATGCAATAAGTGAAAAGGAAACTTTTCAGTTTATGTTGCAAATGGTGGATCTTTGTTAAGACTGACATGTCAATCAATATACAACACTAGCCAAAAAAATAAAACTAAAAATGCAGTCCTCTGTATTCGGAGGCAGTGAATGTTAATGTTTCTATATCTTTAAAATGAAACTGGTGACCAATGAATTGGTAGATCATATCTTAGTGGACACTGGCCACCATTTGTTAATAGGCTGTGAAGGGGTGAATGGACAATCTGGCATTTTTTTGATGGTTTTATCAAACCATGTAGATTTTAAAAAAAAATATGGAAAAATATACAGTTCTCTATGGCTATGTCTACACTGGCAAGTTAATTCGAATTAAGCAAGCTTAATTTGAACTAACTAAAGCCATGGCTACACCAGGCTTTAATTAGTTCGAATTAAGGGCTTCCTTAATTCGAACTAATAACTTTGAATAGGGTATTAGAAGTAAGAGTTAATTCAAACTAGTTAGTTTGAATTAACCAATGTGGCCATGTTAGTTCAAACTAATTTCTTAGTTCAAACTAACTGGCCCATTGAAATCAATGGAGATCGCTAATTTGAACTAAGCAAGTGCCATGAATGGCACTTGCTTAGTTCGAACTAATTTTTTCTAGTTCGAATTAGGTTAATTCTAACTAGCTAAAATTAGTTCAAATTAGTTAGTTCGAACTAACTAATTTGAACTAATTTTAGTAAATGTAGACATAGCCAAAGAAAATGCGTCATTCTAATCTATTGCTTAAATGTTGCTCAAGCCTTCTTCCCCTGTATGGTTTTTACCCTAATAGAACTATTTCATGTTTGTATGTTCATGTTTGTATGACTATTATACATTCCTAGGAGCTAGATTGTAACTTTGTAACCTGCTCTGAGTTAGGGACAAAGTGTAGTTGCACCTCTCCAAGAGCAGACGGGTATAGAAGTAGTCACCCCAAATCATATCTCCACCCCTGCTCCTTCCTTGCTGTCAGGGAGAAGTCTGTTTTCACCCGTTGTCATGGAGTAGCTTACTTGTTCCACGTACCTGCTCCCTCCTCTCACTCTCTCCCACCTAGAAACAATCTTCTCTCTTTCCCTTTTTTCTATTTCATTTTGTACTAGAAAGAAGATGTATTTGACAGTAGGTGGGAGGGAGGAAAAGAGCATGCCCCTTATGCTCCCCTCCTCTCTTGGAAGTAGAAGAGTAGCCAGGGCCACTGCAAAAGCCATACTGTTTATGGAGCACATGTTGATTGATGCCGGATTTACATTCTTTCAGTGTTGTTAGGAGTCTCAGGCTATGTCTACACTTGTTCAAATAAGTCGACTTTACTAAGACGACTTAGCATGTCTACACTGTAAATTTAGGTCGACTTAAAGTTGACTTTGCCAAATCAACTTAGACCATTAACGCTGGACACCTAAGTCGACTTGCAGGGGCTAAGTGGACCTGGGAGTAGTGCATGGTGGGAAGGGGGGCACTCAAGAGGTGCTCCCCTTCCCGGGGAACCCCTTTAAAAGTACCAGGGAGCTCAGCCTCTTCCCCATTGTACTAGGGTGCATGGGGGCTGAGCAGGACAGGGACAGGGGCAGGGTACAGGAGCGGGGTGGGTAGGGCTGTGTCCTGCCCTGTGGATGGTCACACCAGGCTCTGGCTGTGCCAGCCACCCTGGGAGGGAGGTCAGTGGGGGAGCCCTGGGGACACTTTAAGTCGACTTAGAGCTAATCTGCTTCTACACTGGCTTAAGTTGACTTTATAAAGTCGATTTAACCAGTAATTCAACTTAAAACTAGGTCTTATTAAGTCGACTTAAATTTTCCTTAAATCGACTTAAGCTGCTGCTTAAGTCGACTTAAGGAAACTGTAGTGTAGACGCAGAGTAAATTAAGTCAACTTAAGCCTGCTTAAGTTGACTTAATTTACTAGTGTAGATGCACCCTCAGTGAGGTACAGAGTACTGAGGAAGGTACTGGCATATCTTCCCCACAGGGACACACCTGCCCATGCTCATTGAAAAGAAATGGAAGCCTTTTCACCATCACCATAATCTAATTAATTTCTTTCTCATTTATGTATAGCTGAATCTGTAGGCTTTTGTTGAAAGATGTTGCTATGTATAAAATATAATTGAAGTAACACACATAACTGGTCAATAATGTTCTGACAGAACAGTTTTCTGTCAGAAAATGCCAATTCAATGAAATCAAAATGTTCTATGGGATTGTTCTTTGTTCAACTGAAGCTTTTGACAGAAAACAAGTAAGCTGACAAGCAGATTCCCAGGCTTCTAGGACTGGTCAGCTTGCTGGGCCTCTTGGCTCACGGGGCTTCTCTGCTAGCCTGGCTTGCCATGTGGGCAGGTGAGCTGCCTGGTTGCAAAATTCTGCATCAGTTTTCCCAAAACAGAGCTTTCTGAACATTTCCATTCTGCAGAAAATGTCAAGTTTCCAACTTTTTTCCCTATTGAGAACATAAATTAATAATTAGAAATGCAAAATTTTCCATGAAGTGGAAATTCCATTTCTTTCACAGCTCTCAGAATGAGTGAAGCAGTTTGACTTCTCTGTAAGGTTGTTTTCACATCCTGCTTCACTTATATGTGAGCAATTTTCTAGCTTTTGAGTAGTACAGTATTGTATGTGCTGATCATGGCGAGAACAGGAATTATTTACTATTTTCTTCAGTCCAGCAATGTTTGGTACATAGAGGAGTTTTTTGGTTCAGAAAAGAATAAGGCATATTGCAAAAGACTTTACTGAACAACAACAACAACAACAAAATAACTTGTTATTCAAAATTTAGTCTGCATATTAGCATCTTCCATTGATATTTCCATCTAGGCTTGTGGGATATTCATTCAGTCATTCATTCATTTCCAGCTTGCTCAGTTTCTGTTTTCTAATGGTGCATGTGCATAATTCCACCGGAAAAAAGTATATGGGATGACTTAAATTTAAGGCATGAGTTATTAAAGGTTTTAGTTTTACATCTTGGGCACTGTTAACCATATAGCTATGTCTACACTGGCAAGTTAGTTAAAATTAAGGAAGCTTAATTTGAACTAACTTAAGCCTTGGCTACACTAGGCTTTCATTTGTTCAAATTAAGGGCTTCCTTAATTCAAACTAATAAATTCGCTTCTACTTTTCGAACTAACAGTTAATTCGAACTAGTTAGTTCAAATTAACCCAATGTGGCCATGTTAGTTGAAACTAACCAGCACAATGACCTTAATGCAATTGACTAATTCGAACTAAGCAAGTGCCATGCATGGCACTTGCTTAGTTCGAACTAAAATTTACTAGTTCGAATTAAGTTAATTCAAACTAACTAAAATTAGTTTGAATTTGTTAGCTCGAATTAACTAATTCGAACTAACTTTAGTAATTGTAGATATTTCCATGCTGAATTACTGCAGAACACACCAAAGTATATTGGGTTTTGTGCTTGCAAATACTTCATGTTCACTACACCTACTAGTGTTCACTTAAGTAGTAGGGAAGAATAATTTTGTCTGCTAATGGAAACATTAGATGAGGTTCTATGACATGAGTTATACAAGAAGTCAGACTAGATCAGTGTTCTCTTACTATTTACCATTGTGGGTTGTAAATGAATCCACACTAGATAGATAGATAGATAGATAGATAGATAGATAGATAGATAGATAGATAGATAGATAGATAGATAGATAGATAGATAGATAGATAGATAGATGCAGGCAGGCATGCTACCTGCATGGCCCTGAGGATAATGCATAGGCTGCAGCTGTGTGCTGATTGGACCACATAGTGATCTCTCTCGCGGCCTTAGAAATCTTTGAATCAATTAGTTTCTTCACTCTCAGCACAGTACCTGGTGTGAGGTATGCAAGATATAAAGGGAGATAGAATTAGTTCCCATGTGGATGTCACTAACATAAGCAATTTACACTTTACTTTCCTGACAAAAAACAAATAGCTTGTGTGTGCATAAAGTAGGGATGGGCTTGTGTGTGCATAAAGTAGGGAATACCTTTCAACATATTCCATATTGCTAATCATTGTTTTATTTTCCTAAATCATGTTTGAATTTTCACTTTCTCAAATAGACTAATAAATGACAAGCTCAGTGAAAATAAAGGAATATCAGTGGTGTAGCCCAAAATTGAACTGTGAAGGATTTAGGAAACTGAGACAATACATGGAAGAAAGAAAAGGAAAGGCAGACATATAGAAAAATGTATGCTGTTAAAGTTAGAGTAAAAAGCACTGAAAGCTTCATTGTAATATGAACTTCTCAATGGCACCAGAGTTGCAGAACTGGTCAGCTTTGGGTTAGTGAAAATCCAATTTTTGTTAGCCATCTGGAATTGTTGTATTACTTTCAATGGTATCTTAAGCTAAAGTTCTATGTTTAAAGTGTAAATTAGCCTGTTGGTGTAAATGTTAGTTGTGTGGTAAGAATGATTGAGATACAGAGCATTTCTAGAAGCTCAGTTTGATGGAAAGAAGCACGTCTTTCCTCGTAAAATAAGCTTGAGAAAGGACTGAATAGACTTTGGCATCTCTTAAATATTTGAAAGGTAATGCATCTACATTTGGTGGGCCAGTGAAGGCAGTCTGGAAAGGCCTACAGAGGATAGAGTAGGTGATGGTGGTAGTGGTGTGAATAAAGAATGGGAAAATGGAAAGTAACATAGATGGTAGTTGAATTAATAACTAAGTTTGTCCATACTATGTTTCTGGGGTGTTTGGGTGTTCTCTTTCTATGACTTGCACATCTTTGTCAATAAGCAGCATTACTGTGCATAGGAAAGTGCTTAGGAAAGATAACCATTTCATTATCTGCATTAAGTTCTGCTTGCTAGCTCTGAGCTAGATCTTGCAGCTGGATCTCTCCTGACACAGAAGTAAACACAGGAGCATCCTTTTGCAGGATCTAGTCCTATTTATCAAGATGTCTTCCGAGGCGGTCTACTTAGTTTGAACTCTCACTGTACATTTTACAGTTTTCTTTTATGAAAAGAGAAATGATTCAGTTCCTTAGGGTCTTTTTCAGTAGAAATCAACCCCTTTCTGCCCCCTTCCTCCCCAAAAAGGTCCAAGACGAAAAGGAGGCAGAATATATTAAAATGTACCCTATTAACTATAAACTCAGATTGTATACTTCACCCTATCATTAAGGCACAACATGACTTAGATCAACATAATAAGCAGCACTGCCTGGGGCTATTATCAATTCTAAGAGAATGGTCTTGGTATAAATATTTTTTAGCATAATCATTTGGTATGGTATCCAAGGGACTATGACTGGGACATACTAAGATTTTTAAATTATTGCTCCTCTTTCCCTTGTTTAATACAAACGAAAGCTAGATCTTTGATTCAAATTAAGTCAGGAAGTTTCAGTGTACCTTTACAGATGGGTTTAATTGGAGAACAAATTCAACACAGTGAAATATTGCTACTTGATTTTGATGCTTGATACGAGAAAATTGCTTTGGACATCACCAAACATATCTCAATATATAGTCCAGCTAATATTTAAATAACATTAATATTGAAAATACTCACTATCTAGCTACCACTATGGTAAAACTGGTAGTATCACAATCCAATACACAGCTGTGTATATATAGTTAGGATGTTTAGACGAGAAATAATTTCCACCCTAATCTATATGGTATGTATTAAGAATTTTAAGTGGAACCAAAATAAAAATCCCTTTTTATAATAAATTTCAAAATTGTGTGGTAGCTAATTTAATTGCCAGTGAGGGTAACTTATGTAGAGGAGGTAAAAGAACAAAATGAAAGAAACACATGGTTACTTTGCATTTAACTTTTATTTGTGACCCTTTTCTACTGGAATTGACAATACACTGTCTCTTTTCTGAAATATAGAAAGTAAAAAGAAATCTATCTCTTGTCACATATGTTGTATTTGCACATAGTGAAAGTTATTCCTAGAATATCCTTTTGGTGTTGATACTAGGGAAAGAGAAGCTCATAATTTGTTAAGGAATATGCTTACTGTCTTGTTAATTCCAATGTTACTGTACCTAGAGTAACTGTACCTCAGTAAGCAATCATGTTTCATGGAGCTATTGTATTTGAATTTTGGTCTCATCAGATTTTAATGGCATACTGGTTCATGTGTAAATTTTCAGATCTTGAAACCATTTATTTGCTGGAACTTTTTATTTGTTTTTCATATTTGTACAAAAATCAGAACCATGCATCCCTAGTATAATCAAACACATTTCTGTTTCTGTGTTCTCATACTGTCCTATCCTGTCTCCAATATGTCAGACAGACAATTGTGTGCATAAAAGGCCAACTGAGCAAGTCCTTACTTGATTAGTTAATCCCCTGAACAGATACAGAATAGCCACCCATAGATTTCTATTCATCTGGGGGCGAGGGGGAGGGGGTTACATAATCACAATTCTGATATTCCCTTTATCATGGTGCTAGGCCACAAATGCATTAGAGATTTCTCAATCTAGGATACAAGTCCAGTTTTTAAGAGGCACCAAACGGGGTGCTCTTTGACGATCCTATAAACAAGGAAATGCTATTTCATTTTTTCATAACTGATATAGTTACTATATGTTATAGATATCACTGCCCAACAAATGAAACTATAAACACTCGGGGCAAAATTCATCACTGATCTGCTCTGTATACCTTTTAATAGATGAGCAGAGAAAAACCTGGAAGCTTTAAACAGGACCTGTGTAGAGATGC
The DNA here is from genome assembly GCA_007922175.1 of Pelusios castaneus. NCBI lineage: Eukaryota > Metazoa > Chordata > Testudines > Pelomedusidae > Pelusios > Pelusios castaneus. The sequence goes on from ML685796.1 coordinate 14,554,817, forward strand.
ACAGCATGGCACAACATTGATATAATGTTGCTGACTTTGGTGATGCCGCATTGAAGCTTTTGTGTTAATCTGGACAGGATGAAATTATGGTAACAGGAAATTAGTGGTGATACTGCATGTATTATGTTACACAATACACTTCTTTAAACCTGCTTTCATTTTTTTAATTGTAGGAGACTATGAACACATGCTGTTTAATGCAAACAATGGCTAGTTATGTACAATATCGCGAAAAGTAAGTACTTCAATGATATCTGGACAGAAATATGTTTAAGAAGTACAATTAGACAGCAATAACAACTTTTTGTGAATAGCACTTTATATTTGTCCTCCCCATACTATGTAAATCCAATCAGATATACCTTATAAATTTAACAAGGAGAGAATAACTCATTATATTTGTCTAGCTACAAAATTAAGCACTCTCTGAGTAACCAAAAGTTTGTTGCATAGAAATTGATACACAGAAATATGCTGATAGCTAGGTTTGGAGAATACTTGTGAATTCACTTGCAATTATCTTGTTTACTGTCTTTTTCCTTCAACTGTTCTATGGAGAATGTTTCTGGTGCAATTCCTGTGCGATGAACAGTAAAACTGCTCCATTGTTCAATTTGATTAGTTAAGCCCATCTATTTTTTTACTGTTCAGACAATTTGGGACACACCATGTTATAGACAGACCTTCGAATGTTGACCTTTCTATCACTTGTCTGGCCATTCTCTGTGCCTTTCACACAGGAGTATGAATTTTGCTATTCATCAGTATAGAAATCAAGTGAATTGTAACCTATTGTTGGTTCTGAATATTCTGACTGGTTAAATTTAAACCAATAACACTGATGACTCAGCTTCTCTGATTAGTCAGCTGAGTTCCAGGTTATTACGGTGGGGAACTATATAATGATTCTTTTCTTTTTATTAAATAAGTTTAACTCAGTTTCCTCTGTGACTTGTTCTGCTTTGGAACAGTGATTAATTGCTCTCTGTAGGTTGCCTAGTTTGTGACATGTAGCATATTCATTCACTACGTCTTCTTGGTCTGATTCATGACAGTTAATCCAGTTTTACTGCAACATACCTCCATTGGCTTCAGTGGAGTAAAACTATAATAATTCAATGGTAAAACAAGCCATCTGTCTCTGTGCATGGGCAGACAAACATACTCACCTTTTCTATGATCAAATGAAGTCTTTTTAATATTTATTTTCCAGTAATTTCTTTTCAGATTCCTTTATAGCCACTCTTTCTCGAATCAGAATAATGCCACATATTTTTGCAAAGTTCAACAATCTATTGCTACAGCTGTTACCACATTAACTTTTTTTTTTTTTTTTTTTTCATGGACTCATAGACTCTAAGGTCAGAAGGGACCAATATGATCATCTGGTCTGACCTCCTGCACATAGCTGGCCATAAAACTTCACCCACTCGCTTCTGCAATAAGCCTCTAACCTATGACTTAGTTATTAAAGTCCTCAAATCATGATTTAAAGACTTTAAGATACAGAGCATCCACCAGCAAGTGAGCCATTCCCGATGCTACAGAGGAAGGAGAACCATGCCCCCCCCCCCCAAGCTAATCTGGCCTGGGGGAAAATTCCTATTCCCCAACTATGGCAATCAATAAAACCCTGAGCATGTGGCCAAGTCTCACCAGCCTGTCACGCAAGAAAGAATTCTTTGTAATAACTCAGAGCCCACCCTATGTACCCTCCCTTCTCTAGCCCACTGGCATATCCACCACCAGTAGCCAAAGATCAGGCAATTACCAAAGTAGGCCGGCCCATCATGCCATCCCCTCTATAACTTTATCAAATTCAGTTTTGAAAGCAGTTATGTTTTTTGCCCCCACAGTTCCCCTTGGAAGGCTATTCCAGAACTTTACTACTAATGGTTAGAAACCTGCAACTAATTTCAAGCCTAATTTTCCTGATAGACAGTTTGTAACCATTCTTGTGTCCACACTGGTGCTGTACTCAAATAATTCCTCTCCCTCCCTGGTATTTATCCCTCTGATGTATTTATAGAGATAATCATATCTCCTCTCAACCTTCTTTTTGTTAGACTAAACAAGCCAAGCTCCTTAAGTCTCCTCTCATAAGGCAGGTTTTCCATTCCATGGATCATCCTTGTTGCCCTTTTCTGCACCTGGTCCAGTTTGAATTCATCTTTCTTAAACATGGGGGACCAGAACTGCGCACGATATTAAAAATGAGGTCCCACCAGCGCCTTGTATAATAGCACTGTCACCTCCCTATCTCTACTTGTTATACCTCTTCTGATGCATCCTAGGACCGCATTAGCTTTTTTCACGGCCGCATTGCATTGGCAATTCAGAAGTCACCCTGTGATCAACCAGTACTCCCAGGTCCTTCTCCTCCTCCGTCCCTTCTAACTCATGTGTCACCAACTTATAGGAACATTTTTGTTAGTTGTCCCTAAATGCATGACCTTGCACTTCCCATTATTAAATTTCATCCTATTCCTAATACTCCAGTTTACAAGGTCATCCAGATCTTCCTGTATGATATCCCGATCCTTCTCTGTATTGGTAACACCTCCCAACTTGGTATCACCTGCAAAATAACTTGCACATTTCCACTTTTTGTGCCAAGGTCAGTAACAAAAAGTTTAAATAAGATTGGTCCCAAGACAGATCTCTGAGGAACTTCACTATTAATCTCCCTCCAGCTGAGGAACTTCACTATTAACCTCCCTCCAGCTTGAGAGGTCACCCCTCACCATGACCCTCTATAGCCTCCCCTTTAACCAGTTCCTTATCCACCTTACTATATTTATATTAATCCACATCTTTTGTAACTTAACTAATAATTCCCTATGTGGAACTCTATTAAATGCCTTGCTGAAATCTAAGTAAATTAAGTCCACCGCATTCCCCTTACCCCAAAAAACTTTCATCCTCTCAAAAAAGGAGATCAGGTTGATCTGGCATGATCTACCTTTTGTAAAGCCATGATGTATTTTATTGCAGTTACCGTTAACCTCAAAATCCTTAAGTACTTTCCTTTTCAAATTTTTTTCCAAGAACTTGCATGCTACTGAGATCAAACTAACAGGCCTGTAGTTACCCATATCACTTTTAATTCCCTTTTTTGAAAATAGGAACTATATTAGCAATTCTCCAGTCATTTGGTACAACCCCCAAGTTTACAGATTCCTTAAAAAATCCTTGCTAATGGGCAGGCAATTTCATGTACCAGTTCCTTTAATATCCTCAGATGGAGGTGATCTAGGCCCCCCAATTTAGTCCCATCAAGCAGCTCGAGTTTAGCTTCTACCTCAGTGTTGGCAATTTCCGTTTTCATATCCTCATTCCCATTAGCTACTCTACCTGTCTGCAAGCTCATCATCACCCTCATTAAAAACAGAGGCAAAGTACTTATTTAGATATTCAGCCATGCCTAGATTATCCTTGACCTCCACCCATCCTCAGTATTTAGTGGTCCCACTTCTTCCTTCCTTGTTTTCTTCATATTTATATGGCTAAAGAACTTTTTATTATTGGTTTTAATTCCCTTCGCAAGTTACAACTCTGCTTGACTTTTCACCTTTCTCACTTTTTTCAGACTATATGGTTTGTATTATCTTGGTCAAATTCTGCATGATTTACTCTTTGCTAGTGGAAGCTATCAATTTGTCTTCCAAATATGCTGAAATAAGTAATTGTGAGCCTACAGGGTATGTGTGTTGCTTTAGGGATGGCTCATATCATGAGATATCTTGAGAGTAAATGTTATTTGACAATGCATCCACCATCATTACTTCCTTTCTAGAAACATATTTTCCTTGTATGTCAAACTTCCATACTTTCACTAGCATCCTCTACAGATGTCAACATTTAAGGATTTAATCTTTGGCTGACTAAGCTTTTCTGTACTTTATGGTCTGACAATTTTGTGACTTTATTATCATATACATATGTTTTTAGATTTTTAAGTGCACCCACAATTGCAAAGTAATTCATTTTCCAAGGGATAATATTGTATCTGGTCTAACTCTAAATTGATGCAAAAATGATTGACATCCATTCCTGAGAACAGTTTCTCACAGATGTTCCTAATAGACATCGAGTGATAAGTTTCACTTACAAGCGGGTGAGAATTTCTTTACTTTGTTGCAAAATTGTTCAGATATCACTGTGCCAGTCTTCTGGATCTCTCATTTTCAGAAAAAAACAAACAAGAGTCCTGTGGCACTTTTAATGAGGCACGCTGACACAGCATAGCTATGCTGTAGCTGTAGAAAAATCTTGAGTAGAATTTGGATAAGTAGTTGAAAAGTTCTAACAATGATTCCAAATGCTTTGTGTTCTGTATTGCAGACAGTTGTGCATTAACATATATTCTGAATGGGTCTGATTTCATGCCATCCTAAGTGTTGGTTAGGAATTAGGCCTTGCAGCTGACCCTGAGACCTGCTAGCTACATCTACTTAGTGAGCAACAAAGAATTCACAGCCCAATCATGGTTGGCTTACAGTAAACTCACCTGATTGGCTAGAGGAGCCAACTAAAGTTTTCTTAAGCCCAGCAGTAGCATTAGCCAAAAGATGCTCAAAGCTTATGTCTGCAAGTGTAATCGCTCCTGCGTCTGCCTCACTCTAAGCTTTGTTTCAATCCTGCCCCAGTCATCTCTAGCCCTTGTTCCCTGCTCAATTCCTAGCTTGTGGTTCCTTGCTTCTGAATCATAGTTCTTGATCCTCTGTGATTGTGATTAGCTGGTTAATGTTATATATTATAATTTGTGGTTGGTCTTGATTGAATTTAAAATATCATTCACGACATTTTTGGTAATACATCTCTGGTTGTCATTATTTGTTCAGTCTTTCCCATGTCCATTAATATCTACCAGTATTTATACTTCCTTTACATTTTGTACTGTATCTTCCTTTTTATGAAAAGATTTGCTGTTCACACTATTGAATAGGGATTCATTCTATTATTTCCCATGTTTTGCTTTTCTTAAAATATTGACACAAGCAAGCAACTAAGAGAAGGTATAATGTGGAATGAGATCATCTTTGACAAGGGCAATGCATTGCAAGAGAGGATAGTTATAGAAACTTCTGAATTACGACTTCAATCAAGAGGAAGGCCCCCTTATGGAAGGTGCTGAACAAAACAAAAATCCTTTATGAAGACAATAGTCCTGCCTCAAAGAGATTGCAATCTATTTAAAAACACAATGTGTCTCAAACATTAAGAGAAGAGAAGGGAGAATCAGAAGAAGAGTAGACAGTATGAAGTTAATCTCACTACACCCCAACTTGATTTTGAAATATGTTTCTTAAATAATTCATTTATGAATGCACAAAATTACTCACAAGTAATCAACATGAGAATTCTTCCTTCTGGCATTCTTGCTAATTTATCAAATGTTTAATTTACAGTTGGAATCATACCAATTTTATTTAAAACTTTAACATTATTCCCAGCAGCAGATTACTACTTCTCCCTGAGTAGCACTTCTTCTAGGATGGAGTTTGAACAGTCTTCCTTTGTATTAATTAAAATGAATGTTTTTACAACAGAACATGTATGATTTTTATATGGATGGACTAAGGCATGTAAGTATAACCAGATTTTGTCCTATGATCCTTGATTCTCTGCAACTGTTTGTTCAATTTGGAACATGAATTGCCTGTGGAATAGCCATGTATATGCCCTTTTAACGTTTACATTCCATGAACATTTGAGAAATTTACTTTTATTTGCATAATCTCTCATAAATAGAGACTGCTGGCATGCCTCTGAAAAAAAGAGGGTTATATATAGGTTTGGAAAGTACTTAAGGGCCATAATCCACCAAATAATGAAATCAGTGGGAGTTGGAAGAGTGTCTCTTTGGAGGATGCTGGCATCTAAAAAAACTAGGTGGTCACATAGCATTTGGTGTCAACCCAATACAGAAGATACCGTTTAACATATCAGGGTACTATGTTCTTCAAACTTACTCTAGAGTCCTGAAGAAGAGACAATTGAGTTAGAAGAGATGTGATGCTGCCCTTTGCAACTTTGGCTATCCATATACACTCGATTTTTGTGTGTGAAATTATTGAGGCATAATACATTTAAATGTATACTTCATACACAACTAGGTAGCATATTTTTTTCTAGGATCAAATCCTAGGTAAAGCCTGGGTGTTCCAGAAAGCAGAGAATATGAAATTCCACAATCCTGTTTATCTGCTCCCTCTCCCCTAGGGATTCTCTTATCCAGAATTTATTATCTGGTAATGAATGTAATATCAGTTATTTTATCAGTCAGTTTTGGTTCTCATGTCTCCCTCCTGCACCGCAGTATCTGAGCCCCAATTTCTGCATGGCTTCCTGCTCCCATTCATGGTTCTGTATAATTTTTACAAATGTTACAAATTCTGCTGGAAAATATGAGATAAATTAAAAAAATAAATATTAAAAAAGTCGTGATTTAAAAAAAAATAACTCTCTCTCTTCCACATTGGTAAGATCTTTCATTCCCTGAGGTTAATGCACTTTGGCTTTCAATTTTTTTTTTTTTTTTTGAAGAGGAATAACAATAAAAAGAAGCTACCACAGACAGACAGCTGCTACGGAATAGTGCTGCAAGATGTTGCAGACACTCCCTGTGTGGCTGTCCCACCGTCTGCCAAGGTTCTGCTCCTTTTCAGGCCTAATGCAGCAATGTCAGAGTGAAGTAAGAGCTACCTACAGAAATGCTACTGCTTGCATGCCAGATGTGACCTGCTACTTATGGGCATTCCCCCAAACCATATTCAGTTGTGGCTTTGTGATGCACTAGTTGGGTCTGAAGGGAGTAAGGAAATATATAATTTGACAACACCCTGAACAAGTAATTACAAATTATGATATTAAGATAACACCAGTCTGCATTGATCAGTGCTGTGTCACTAGTGCAAATGTATCTGGGAATGACAATACTCTTCTCAGAGGATTCCAAATGCCTCTATTTCAAACATCCCTAAATAATATTAAACCAATGTGGTTCATCTCTAGAAACTTTTATTCAAAGTTACAGACCACTGATTTAAATTATTATAATTAGGACCTGGCATTTAAATCAGCCCCATAATATGCTACAGCGAGTTAACTAATCTTATGAATCCTTGAGGATCAATTTCAAAATGCCTTTAGATTCTGATGTATATTACACAAATTCCAGAATATTGTCTTTCTTATATTTTATGTTAATTTGACTTTAATGTTAGCTGCCTATCACACTAAAAATAATCCATCTGACCCAGCAGGCATGATTACCAATTACTGAAATGATTGGATTTCCTCCTTAAATTTCCTTCCTGCTACTACAAGTAGACATGTGAGCAGATACAGAATATAGAACTGATGTATCAAAGCCTTTCAAGTACCTGAGTATACTCTGTGTAATGGAGCAAGCTGTGGTTGACATACTAAATATGAAGGGGGGAAAAGATTACAAAGCCGCATTATAAAAGGAAAAGGTAAATTAGGGGAAATCTAAATATAAAGTTGTTTTAATAGTTTAATTTATATATCTAGTTCACTGGCCATAATTCTTATCTCTTTGTACTGTTCATTTAGTTGAAATTTTTGGAGAGTAAGACCCAATGTTGCGGGGTAGCTACACCCAGTCACGGGAAAAGACTGAATAGCCAGCAGTTAGGCCCCATGTTAGCAGCCTTGACTATAAAACGTGATAATATGGCCTAAAAGTAGCAGTCAGTAGAGCAGTCCTTTCAGTAAAGGCTGCATAGCCCAACAGCTGGAGTCAATAGAGCGGCCCTGTCAGTCAGGGCAGTGTGACCCAATGATTGGAGTCAATAAAGTCACCCACCTCCATGGAATAATGTGTCCTATTGGCATATTGAAGAATTGGAACACCACCTAGGAGTGTGTAGTGCCTTGGATAGCGGGCCTGGGCCCTTCCTGCTCCTCTGAGCTCTTTCCCAGCACCTTGGCAATGGCAGGTTTATTTGCCATTGAGTCAACAGGGATACTCCCAAGACACAATGACTGGTTCCCAGATTCTCCCACTGTACTAATGTATAAGTCCCCTGAGCTACTTTCTACCCAGTCTTCTTTGTGCACAGTTAACTCTCTCTGGGCCAAGGCAGGGTGAGAATGCCCAATCATACCCAATATTTTAAAGAGTGGATGTTTTGCTAGTGGCCTATATGTAAATCTAAATTGTATATATGCATTGGTATATGGTCAAATAATTCAGAATACTGTGTCTATGCAAAAGTGTATATATAATTTTTCATATGCACTTTTGAGTCTTCACTAGGAACTGGTTCTCTGCTTATTTAAATAACTGAATTGACAGACTAGGCACAGGCCCTTTAGGCTTTAACAGTTTGAGAGTGGGTTCAACTCTCAACCCCTAATCTGGCTGTTTTGCAAAGTAAAGCAGCTAGAAGGCTGCCCAAAAAGGTCAGTTGAGGATTCCTCCTAACAGAAAAATCTTGGGCTTCTGTATAGCTGGAAAGGGTGAATAAGGGATGGTAAGAGGTTTAGGAACTGAAAATGTTACTAAATCAGAGTATTACTTTTCTACCACCAACAAACTCACTTTGCACTTCTGTAAATGACTATGGATGACTTGTGTAAATGTGTAATGACTTGTGTAAATGACAATAGATAATCAGATCCCTATATGCTATGTAAAGAGTATGACCCCAATATAATTTTAAAATAGTCTAATCTTTTCCTTTCAGATGATGTCTCTCTTGCAGATGGAAAATGTTTTCTCACTGTCTCTGATAAAGTCACTTACTTTATTCCATGCCTAATAAGATAGATTCCATCCTGCCATCAGTCAGAATTTTTTTCTTCTACATTTCTTCCATGGGAAACTATAGAAATGCACATTGATTTTTTTAAAATGTAAAAATAGTAAATAATATTCAGGTTAATACAGATTGCTATAGTGCTCAATTACTTTGACAAAGCTTTATCGCAAAGCATCCAGTGATTCATGCTCATGCGTAGGAAGTTCAAGGAGAAGGGTAAAAAGGGAATTTGTTACAACACTATTGCAATTTTGTCACAGCTAATTCAGGTAAAGTCTACTAGTGTTTAAAATGATACTACTGTGGTATTTTCCATTATGTTTAAGATAATTTGTGCTAATTATAATAAAATAACCCCTTAGACACTTAAAAACAAAACATTATTCCTTACTGAAACACTCAGAGACCCTCCCCATCCTGCATGCTGATTATATAAATGTTGTGGAAGTGAGTAACCTGGTAACAAAAAAGGGGAGAATGTGTGGCCGTATTTTTTGTGAAAGCAGTAGGGAGGCAGAAGAGAACAATGGAATTGGAAAGATAAGAATAAAAACAAGCAACAGTCACCTGAGCAAAGGAAAAAAGGGTCCAGCAGCTCCAGTATAGAAAAGGCCTATGAAAACATTCCCTTAGTTTTTTATTCCAGATAAAATAAATTTAATATTAAAATGGAATCCAAGAAAATGTTTTTATTCTCTTCAATGTTTTTAAAATAATTGGGTAGAGTTGCTCATAGCTGTCTTTCTGTAGATTCAACTTTCTCAATTACTGATGACAATAAAACTGTATGTGATGATGTATTGCAGCATCGCCTTATACAGATTCAAAGTCTTGAACTGCAGAGGTATAGAAACTTGAAAATAACATGTGGAGAAGGCAATGTGACCATTCTGATTGATATATTATTAAGCCCTTTCCTTCCCTAAGTTGCTGAATCTTATTTTGCTGGGGTCAGTACTTGTTAAAGGTCTTTTAACTATCTGGTGGTTGTAGAGTGGCCCTGATGAAATGATTTGGCAATCTCTATCCACTTCCAATAGTCCATTTTGCAATGAAAACATCCATAGCAAGTTTCACTGACCAGCAGCCTTGTAGGCACCCTCAGAAAAGACCTAAGGTGTATAGAGGCAGAACCTGCAGTCTGAGATGATCTTTTGAGTTTGGGGTAGAAGTACATTTATAAGACAGTACTGGGAAGTTTCTAGTGCTGTTGAGCACATTGAAACCTCACCTGTGGATAGGTTTAGTCACTAAAACTATCAGTGTGGTATTCTTCATGAGCATTATGTGCATAGAAAGCCTGATCCAAGACCCAGTTAACTCAGTGGGAGTTTTTTTCCTTTGACTTCAATGGGCTTTTGCTCAGGCTCTTAATTTTTGTATAAAAATGAAATAATATCACATAATAGTTTGAAGTATATTTTTGACTTCTTAGTATGAAAAATATTCCTCTGTTCCTCACATAATTTATCAGAACCAAAAAGTTTAGCTTTGATTTACAGAAACAAAACTTTTTTTTCCTTAAATGCTGTCCAAAGCTTATTGTTAATAAGAAAAATTTAAATCAAGACATTTTCAAACCTACTTTAATTAAGGGGGGGAAAAAAACACCCTTGAAAGTGGCAATGTCTGAATGACAACAAGCTAAGACACATGAGGAAAAAAAGCTCTCTTCTTCCTAGTTACTCTGCCATTTTTAAAGGATAAGCCTTTTTATGAAGTTGATTTTTTGCTCAGCCGGAAAAAGAAGAAAGAAGAATTTGAAATAAGAAGAGACAAGATTCTTTGTTTCCATGAACAGAAGTTTTCTGGCTACTTTCCAGCTACAATGAAATAAACTGAAGTTGTAGATACCAATGTAGCTTAGTCTGGAAGAATATTTTTGTGTCTGGCCAGATGCAAAATTTTAAGAGGAAATCACATTTTTCTCCAGTCCAAGAACTGATTTTTTTAAAACAATATATTTTTTTAGCCTGGCTGACTTTATTTGTTTAACTTCATCTTACTTTTTACTAATGAAATAGAAGTTTTAAAAACTGAATCCAAGATGTTGAAATCATTCACCTTATGATATTTGTTTTAGTA
>ML685796.1:14570693-14603444 GCA_007922175.1 Pelusios castaneus
GGTCGACTTAAAGTCAACTTATTAAAGTCGACTTTTTTAAGTCGACCTTAATTCCCTAGTGTAGACACAGCCTGAGAGTCCAGACCAAAGTTCTCTATTTGAACAACAGAGAAAATATAAAGAAGGGCAATGTAAACTTCACTCCCCTCTCCCAAGTGTCCTGCCAATGTGCCTTAATCTTGATCTGAAGAGGAAACTCCTATAGGTTGCTGAAAGGATAAACTCTGCTTCTTGCTCATTTCAACAGGCTGCTGAGACTGACTGACAACAAATATGCCAATGTTTTCTTATGATATTGACCTATTGCCAGTTCACTGTGGATACACAAAATGATTTTCCCAGAAGTGATTTAAATGATATACACCATAAAAATGAGTAGTTCTTCAAATTTAGCTGGGCTGGATTTGGCTTGTGACTAAAGTGAAAAGCTCCATCAATAATCTGTTTCTTAACAGCTGAATTATGTGATCTGTTCTCTGTTTTATTCAATAGTATGGTAATTTTCTTTTTCTTTTCAAGTATATTTAAGTAGCAAATATTTCTGACTATGAACCAATAATCTTTGTCTCCTATTATGTATTACAGTTAAATAGAGACTAGATAAAAGGGTAAATAAAAATGTCTTCAGTAATTCTATACTGTCCCTGAATAGGTGAATCTATCAGAGTCAGGATCTGTGATGGTCAGCCTTTTGGGTCTTGTACACTATAAAACTCATGGGCTATGTCTACACTAGAAACACTAAGTTGACTCTGTTAAGTCGACTTAACAAGGTTGACGTATGTCAACTTAAAGTCGACCTTGTTAAGTCGACTTACAGAGTCTATACTAGACTCTTAAGTCGACTTAGAGTCCACCTTGTTAAGTCAATTTAAGTTGACTGGATAGGTCCATGGGGAGCCTCCTGGAGAGAAGGGGAGACCCAGCTCCCTGGCAAGCAGGGAGCCGTGGCTCCCCCCAGGACAAGAGAGTTGCTCGGGGCTCCTCAGCCAGGGCTCCAGCGGCAAGGGAATCCCCCACCACTCTGGCTGGGGCTCCAGCAAAGGAATCCCCCACTGCCCCAACCTCTTCTTTCTGGGAAGCCGTGGGTCCTGGGGAGAAGGGAGCTGTGGCTCCCCTTGTCCCCAGCCCTAGGTTGACTTAAAGAATTAAGTCAACCTAGGGTGTCCACATCGGTTTTAGGTTGACTTAACAAATCGACATAGTGGTTAAGTTGACCTAAAGCCCGGTAGTTATTAAGTCGACTTAAGGAAGCCCTTAAGTCGACTTAATGAAAGCCTGGTGTGGACGTGGCTTTATTTAGGTCAACTTAAGCGTCCTTAAGTTGACCTACCTTGCAAGTGTAGACATACCCATGGATATTTCATACTTGTTTCAACTTCTAATATGGATTATTGTGAAAATTATGCAACGTTAGTAGTAGCATAATAACTGGAAATGACATTGTTTTGTTCTTAGTCTTTTCATTCTTTGATTTCAATGTGAAAGCAAATATTATGTCAGGTTCTTATTTTTGACTAAAGTATTTTTATGTCCCTATTCCCTTCATCTTTGGGCCCTTGAAAATCTGAAGTATTTATCTTCACAACACTTACATGAGGAAAGGAAGTATTATTAGCCTCATTTACAAGCAGTAAATTGAGGCACAAAGGGTGCGTCTACACTTGTAAATTAAGTCAACTTAAGCTTGGCTTAAGTCGACTTAATGTGCCCTACATCTACACTACACTTTGTTTAAGTCGACTTAAGCTGCTCGCTTAAGTCGACCTAAGGAAAATAAAGTCGACTTAATGAAAATTAAGTCGACTTTATTAAACCACCTTTCTATTCGACCTAAGGCTTAATTCGACTTTCTAAAGTCGAATTAAGCCAGTGTAGCCCTGGGGTAGCCCTAAGTCGACTTAGGGCTATCCCAGGACTACACCAATGCCCCCCCTGGTGGGGGGGCACAGGGGGAACCTGGCATGCCCCCCAAAGGGCAGGGCATGTGGGCACAGTGTGACTGTCTGGATTTAGGGAAGCATTTATGATATTATTTTCTATGGGTATCTCATAAACGCTATAATCCATAGAACTATGTCATGTTTGGTATCAATAGAAAGGTAGTCATTTGCTGGGAATGATTATATAGTTTATGTCTAGGAATTCTATTTTGATTAGAAGTTAAGAATTTGATGTTATATCCATACTTTAACTTGTGTCATTAGACGGGAGGGTGTGAACAACCATTGTCTCCTTAATGTTTAGGAATTTTCCAGGTAGAATGGTCTCAGGGAGTATCCTGATGAGCCATTGAGGACATAAAGAATACAACCATTGTATCCTTAGTTAAAGTTGACTTAAAAGTGCAAGTGTAGACATAGCCAAAGAGACTAAATGACATGCCCATTTTCACACAGGAAATCTGGGTAGAACAGGGATTTGAACTTGGGTCATGAGTCCCCTGCTAGTTTATTGACTGTGGTAGGTAGGAAATTCTTGCTCACCTATAGTATTAATGTTCCTTAGCGTCACCGTTTAGAGGCTTGCCTCTTCTCTCTGTTCTGTACTGCTATGGGGATCCATAACTTTGCTGTTAGGATGCATTTTCTTCCAACCTCCACCCCGCCCCCCCTTGTAATTCCTTTTATTGTGACTTCCTAATTATGTATGAGAATAGGCTCCTTTATCTTTAGGGCAAGGAAGCCAAGAATCTTAAATGAGTTGGTTTCTTCTCTGTAGGATCTGTTTCGGTGTTCATAAAATTAAGGGCAACACTAGACGTACAGAAAAATTAGCAACTCTGATGAGTTAGCATGAACTAGATCTGTGAGCTACAGGACTTTTTACAAAAAAAAACAAAAAACCCAAGTATACTTTTGAGTTCAGTTCTACAGGTGCTAAATATTAACCCAAAATATCATTACTAGATTTAAAAATCTACTGAAATACTAGTTACCTGCTGAGATGTCAGGTTAAAACTGCATGTTTCCCCTAATGTCTTTTTTTTCTTGTAACGCAACAAGCTTTAATAGACAGTGGATGCCATTAATTAACCCTGATCAAAAGTTACCCGTGCATAAGCAAAACAGAGCTGGTACTGACCAAGGATGTACCTTGCTCCCACTAAGTAGCAGAAATAACTTGCAAGCTCTGTAAAACAATAAGATAAGACTGGGGCAAAGGAATGTTGTAAGTAAATGTGGAAAATAACCAGATGTGCGTGCCATTTACCCACTTAGCAAGCAGGGGTATAAAAGAACAGGTTAAGCTCCTCCCAGATTGGAACCTCCTCCTCGGGGCAACTGCTATGTTCGCCGTCACGAGTCATCACTCCCCATGCTCAACGTCCGCAGTCGTTTAACTGGGGTTCCCATCTGCTAGAGGGATGTAAGCACTGATGCTTTCCTATTTCTTTGCTTTCTTGTCTGTATTTTTAATAAATGCAGTTTGCTTTTATCTTTTATCTTATTTCCCAGTGTTGTGCTAACTAAACCAAATGAACCGTAGGACCTGAACTATAGGTTGTAGCCAGAGTCTCATAATCGTCTTGTAACAGATAGGTTACTTGCATTGGGTAAGAGTCTATTAACTCCCTTCTCTGCTAAAAAGGGAAAGAAGCTCCCTGAAGGAGCCCCCTCTTCATTAACTAAGGATCCATATCCTTGCAGGGAAGCCTAATCAATTAGCTCCTGTGGGTCTTATACTCTACAGTGGTTTCTTTTTAGCCCTCCCTGCGGGGAACTTTAGTCAGAAGTTCTTATTTCTGCTTGTGATGTGGTCACTTGGCCTAGCTCCTCATCCCTTGAGAATGCAGCAGACCTACATGTGCAAGGAAAGCCCAGCCTATAGTCTGCCCTCTTGAATCTTCCTATATTTTGTAATGCACTTAGCATATGGGGAGGGCCCCTCAAGTAAGCTTCTGTAATGGATATTTCCAAATTCACGTACACATGGTCTATCTGGTATTTAGTTTTAGAAACACCTCCCTTTGAGATGTTTACCTGCTACTAAAAACAGTGGTAAGGGTAAAATTCATTTTAAATATGATTTATCAAAGGATAAGGTTTTAATACATGTTTTATATACAAATATAAAATTAAATGAGTAGTATCCCTTAAATAGTTCATTATGAATCAAAGCCATCATACCAGTGTGTTAAACTGTTGCAACAGCTGTTGAGATTGAATCATGATCATAAACAGGAAATAACTTAAACTTAATTTATCATTTTAAGGAAAAACATCAAAGATCTGTCTGGCAAGTACGTGATCTTAGTTAATATTTAGAGGAATGATGAGAAGTAAAAACATTACATTTCACGTGAGATCAGTGGCCAAAATTTTCTAATGAGGATGCCTAAAATAAGACACCTAAATCCCCACTTGAGTAAAGTTCTGATTTCTAGAGGTTTTAAGCACCTGTGGTTAGATTCACAAACAGAATTAGGTGCCTAAGTCCACCATCTAGGTATCACTCGGATCCTCCCCTCCCGCCCCCCAACTAGTGCCTAAAGCTGTGAACACCTAAATTTCTGCCCGTGGCCTAACGACATGTCTGCACTTACTTTGCTACTGCTGAAGCTGCTACATTGTAGGGCTTCAGTGCAGACCATACCTACATCGACTGGAAAGTTTCTACATTGACATAATCCAAGAGACTGTAGCTGAGTTAATTAAAAGAAGAATCCTTCCATCTAGTTCCAAAGAGTAGTTTAGTTCACAAAACAAACAAGGAGTCTTTTGGCACTTTTAAAGACTAACAAATTTATTTATTGCATGAGCTTTCATGGGAGAAAATCCCACTTGATCAGATGCTTTGAAGATGGGGAACTTACAGAATAGGAGGAAAATAAATGCAGGGAAGTGTAAAACATAGGATCAGGTCAGACTGTTACCAGAAAATCAGAGCAGATGTTAAGATTCAAACACTGGGGAGCAGCATATACAGGGAGGTGAGGTCAAATCACCTGTTGTAATAAGAAAAAAACTCGAGTTCTCTTCACCTGTAATTATGTGAGCATAGCTACACACTTCTGAAGATGTAGCTATGCTGATGTAAATTCCCAGTGTATACCAGGCACAAGTTCTGACACTGCCAAGCTGTTTTGCCCCAATGCTTGCTCCCAAACTCCAGCAGGATTCTCAAGCTTACCAAAAAGGCAGAGAAACACCTCATTTGAGAACCATGCTGGGGTTTGGATGTGAGCACGAGTGCCAAGCATTTCTACCTGGAACATCTTCATTAGTAGAGGCTGAGAAAACTCCACTTCAGAGTACCCAGTAGTCAAGGGGTTAGGGCACTCGCCTGCAATGAAGGAGATAAGTTCAAATCCTTCTTTTAAATCGAGCAGAGAAAGAACTTGAAAATGGGCTCCCACCGCTTGCATAAGCTATACAACCTTTGAGCTATTGGCTATAATGGGGTGATTGCTTGGAACCTCTCTCAAGGGTTTGTTTGTTTGTTTGTTTTTGGTGGCTTTTGTTTTTGTATTGTTTTGTTTTGTTCTGGTGAGAAAGGACTAGCCTGTGCCTTTCTTCAGCCAAGAGTAAGGTGCCTTTTGAAAGCTTAGTGCCCACCCCGCTCCTTAGCATTTCCTACTGACTAGCTTAGATTGTTCTCTGCTCAGCTTGCTGACTTCTATGAATCCCTTGCTTAGGTGCCTAATTTTTTCCATGCTAAGGATTCAGGGCTAAGGATTCCACTGGGTTAGGTGTTGCAACACTCAGCACCATCAAGCCTAAGTCTCTTTGGCTATGTCTACACCTAAAATGCTAAGTCGACTCTGTTAAGTTGACCTAAAGTCGACCTTGTTAAGTCAACTTAGAGAGTCCACACTAGACTCTCTAAGTTAACTGCCTGTGTTTACACAGGCAGTTGTTAGGTGACCCAGAACCACCACACCTCCCCCTGTGGCTCAGGGGAAGGGAGCCTCCTGGGATCCCTGGACAGGGGAGCTCCAGAGAAGGCCGGCATTCCCCAGCCGAAGGAACTCCCTGGGGATTCCCCTGGAGTGGCAGCGGCTCCTTTGACAAAGGAACTGCTGCCGCTCTGGGGTCCAGGGGAGTCCCTGGGGGCTCCCAACAGCCAGGGAAGCCGGTGGCTTTTTTGAGAAGGGAAGCACCGCTGCTTTGGGGTCCAGGGGACTCCCTTCTCCCTCAGCCGTGGCTCCACGGCTCCTGTCCCTAAGCCGGGGCTCCCACAGCCCTCGCTCTCTTCTCCGCAGCCTTAGGTTGACTTAAGTAATTAAGTTGACTTAGGGCGTCCACACTGGTTTTAAGTCGACATAATAAGGTCGACTTAGTCTTTAAGTTAACCTAACTACCTGTACTTAATTTGACTTAATGAAAGGCCGGTGTGGATGTGGAGTAATTTAGGTCAACTTAAGGGTCCTTAAGTCGGCCTAAATTGCTAATGTAGACATAACCTTTGTGCATTTAACTTCAGGTGCTCTATATGATGTTTGAAGTTCAGGTGTTGTTTTTCTAGGTGCTTTCATAGGGATTTAGATGTCTCACTTTAGGTACTCAAAATTTAAAATTTTATCCTTAGTGCTAGTAATAGTAATATAGAAAATTATCCTCTAGTAATATAATTACAGACATAGGTATATTCATCCATATATTCTATTAGGGTACAGGTATGTAATATATGTTTAAGTAAGTGTTTAGGACTGTGTATTTGCCTGAAATGGGATTTTGCATCTCTGTGTCTGCCTGAAAATCAAAGTCTCTGAGTTTACATGTTCATGAAGAACAAAGACTTGGTGTTTTTTCTCTTGCCTGTCTACAACTAGATGAGATTTTCTTTATTACTATAGAAAATAAAAAAATGCAATTAAAATGTTTCAATGCGTGGTCAAAGTGTAAAATGAGACACACTTTACATACCATTTACTGTAATACAAATATTTAATGTCTATCTTGGTTTTTGTCTTCTGTCATTTGTTGACTCCAGTTTTTCTTTCCTTTTACTATATATATTGACATTTCTCTACCTTCAAAGTTTTGTCAGTTTTTCTTTAGTTTAGCTTTCCTTAAACTTTTGATATTTTTCTCCTCTTTTCTTGTCTCTTGATTTCCTGACTTTGTCAGCATTGACCTCTGCACAAAAGTATCATTTTTCTCAATAGCTTTAGACTGTTTAGAATATTTTCTATAGAATCCCATAGGACCCCATTGGTTCCATTCCTATAATAAGATATGAGATCCTGGCAGAGCTAAACAGCACTTTTAGTGTGATTGGTTAGGGTGTTGATTCACCTCTGCCCCCTTCAGTGATTATAAATGTTGTTGTGACATTCCTTGCAAAACAATAAAATGAAACACCAAGTAAAACTAGTGTAAATGGTAATAGTACCGGATGTGACATATTGAAGTCACTACCAAAACAAAGAAGGAGTTCTGTGGCACTTTTAAAGACTAACAAATTTATTTGTTGTATGAGCTTTTGTGAGTAAAATCCCACTTCATCAAATGCATGAAATGGAAAACTACTGTATGGAAGGAAATATATAAGTGTAGAGAAGGGTAAGTCAGAAGGTGGTTCAGATGTTTTCAGCAAACCAAGTAAGTTATTTTGATTCATACAGTGTGGAACAGCAACAGTGTGGAAGAGGGAATGGCAGAGCCACAAATGAGAGTTGAGAAGGTTGATCACTTTTGTAATGACCCAGTCATTCAACAGTTTTATTCAAACCCAATGCAAAGGTCTCTAGTTTTCATATGAATTCCAATTCTGCAGTTTCATGTTCTAATTTGTTTTTGAAGGTTTTTTTTTTTTTTTGCTGAAATACTGTAACTAATATGTTTTTTACAAAATTATTATCTTTATTTATAATGTTCTGCTCCATGTCAGAAGCGTTCCCACAGCTCCTACAGGACCTGAAATAGTGAGGGGTTATTAAGGTTCAATGCTGAAACTGTAAACTCCAAAGAGGTATCACCACCACCTCAGGATGGCTTCCACATTCTGGGCCAAACATTTCTGGAGACCAACAAAGGACAAAAAAAAGTGTTTTTGGTAAAAATTGGATGGCTTTAACTGACATGGCTTTCATTT
Source organism: Pelusios castaneus (assembly GCA_007922175.1). Taxonomy (NCBI): domain Eukaryota; kingdom Metazoa; phylum Chordata; order Testudines; family Pelomedusidae; genus Pelusios; species Pelusios castaneus. Next base: position 14,578,734 of record ML685796.1, read on the forward strand.
TGATTCAGCAAACAAAGTTGAATATTAGGAAAAACTTTCTCACGCGGAGGGTGGTGAAGCATTGGAATGGGCTACCTAGGGAGGTGGTAGAATCTCCATCCTTGGAGATATTTAAGGCCCGGTTAGACAAAACCCAGGCTGGGGTGATTTAGTGGGAGTGGTCCTGCTTTTTAGCAGAGGGTTGGACTAGATGACCTCGCGAGGTCCCTTCCATCCCTATTATTCTATGATTCTATGAACCTTTTTCTCCCAGGTGGCCCCTAGACTTATATTAGGGTTGGAAAGGGCATTGGTCCATTAGGACCCCATAAAGAAGATGGGTTTTCAGGTATATTTAGTGTGTTTACATCTGTTTATTGTTTTTTTTCTTTAATGTTTTCTCTAATGCTTTCATTTTTATGATTAAATGTACTGATGGTACATCTGAGGTCACTTGTAACTGTTGGCAGTCCACAGTACTCAGAGAAAGCAACACACAGGCACTGGCTTGCTGCAGATATCACAGTATATGGTGGGGGATTGTGCAACCTTTAAAAAAAACCTGTCAGAAGGGTGCTAGACAAGGGTCACTGCCCAAAGACTGCTGGGGTTCTGAGTCCTGACTGGGGGATTCTTTGAAACTGAGATTATTTGGCATACCATTAGAGGTAGTAATAATAAATTAATTGTTTGGGGGAAAATGCTATTTCTAAATATAGTTGTCTATCAGCGTAAGATGGAGGTGTAGCTGTGTTGTCTGAGAAACAGAAAAAGATGGGTGAGGTAGTATCTTTGTTGGACCAATTTCTGCTGTTGAGAGAGACAAGCTTTTAAGCTTAACCAAGCTCTACTTCAGGACAGGAAAATATATTCAGTGTGTCACAGCTAAATATAAGGTGTAACAGACTGATTAGCCTAAGTAGGTAAGACATTTTAATGGACCGTTCAAGGTGAAATCACCAATTTATCTGTATTCAGTCTGAGGGAGGAAAAGTGAGAAAGAGATCTGGGGAGAGGGATGTTACGTGGGCTATAAATTAATCAAATGAGTCAGAAGTCCAGTGTCTTCATTCAGTCCATGTTTTTTGGTATTTAACAAAGTTATTAATTTAAGATTCCAGGCTCATCTTTTGAAAGTGTTCTTCCAGTTTCCTTTGAGGATGAGAGGTCAGATATAGAATGATTGCTATGTGAAAAGAGTTTACCTACAGGTAGTATGGTGTTTGTCTTATCATTTTTCTGTGTAAGTTCATTTGAGAATGTAGCTATTTTATCATTTTACCCACATAATTGCTTTTGGGCATTTAGTGCAACTGTTCTCAATCAGAGACACATATACCTCTAGGGGTACACACAAGTCTTCGGGGGGGAGGGGGACGACATCATCTCATCTAGGTGGTTTAGTTTTACAACAGGCTAAATGAAAATCACTAGTTAAGTCAATACAAACTAACATTTCACACAGTGACTGTCATGTATTAAGATTAAATAATGATCAATAGACATAACAGGCTTCAGAGTTCCCTTAGTTGGCCTTATTGCATGTCTGGCAAGGACTGCCAGGAGACAAACAGATTTACCCAAGCACTTAACAACCCTCCCATTTATCACTGTGGCAACCCCCAATAGCTCCAGTAACCTGAGACATCACAGTGATTTTTTGATATTGCTCTATATACTACATCGGTATTTCTGAACCTGGGGACCATGATTTATTTTATAATTATATGGTAACCATGAGAAAGTAAACATTTTTTTCAGTAATAGTGTGCTGTGACACTTTTGTATTTTTATGTCTGATTTTGTAAGCAAGTAAATTTTAAATGAGGTGAAACTTTGGGTGTGTAAGACAAATCAGCCTCCCAAAAAGGGTACAGTAGTCTGGAAAGGGGAAGACCACTGATTTAGTGCATTGGGTGAGGTACATTACATGTTATGATAAGCATGTGTAGAACTTCTGGATCTTGAAAAACTGTGTTGTAAGGGTGTTGATTGTCATATCAGTGGAGAGGTGTTTACAGGCTTTGCATCTGTTGTTTTGGGTCCTGGTGCTGCTTTGAGTTGGTTTGCCCTGGTTTGGGGGGATGGTGCTTCTGATAATGAGCTTTGAGCAGTTTGGGGCTTGTTTGGAAGCCAGAAGACTGGGTCAGGAAAGATTTCTTTCAAGATGGGGGTCTCCAATGAGTATAGGTTTAAGTAGTTTGATGATACCCGAGATGGGTTGTAGTGTGGGGCAGTATATCCCAACATTTTTGACTTGAGGACCACAAATATCATTTTAACAACTCTGAAGGGCTACTAGTCTCTCAGCTCATAAAAAATATGTATTGATGTATACACCATTAAGGACTACAAATAACTATGTATTTAAAGTAAACTTTTTGATGCTATTGTGCTCATTTTTACATTCACTATTTGCTCACAGTATTGTACTCACTCACAAAGCGCTAGTATAGAAGAATGACTGTCACTACACACTCAAGCACATGGCCTGGCAGCTAAGTCATGGTGGATGACAAACCAGATTGAGTTCTGCTCCTCCTCCAAAATGGTGGGTCCTGGCTCCTCTGCCAGCAGTCCCCCCACTTCCGCCACTGCAGCCAGACAGAAGGTCAGTGAGAAGGCTGCCTCTTTGCTGAACTCTGTCCTCCTGGCTGCAGGAGGAAACCATATATGCCCTTTAAGACTCCACCTGGGTCCATTGGCAGTGGCTCCTTTCTACAGCCAGGGGAATGGGAAATCAGTGTTCCCCTCCCTCTTGCACTAGTAGTGACCCCATTGCCTAGGGACTCGGGCAGAGTGCTTTGCTTTCTGCTAGGCTAAGGAAGGGGAGTGCTGATTGGCTACAGCAAGCAGCCTAGTGGTCAGACAGCCCCCCAATCTTAAGCAGATACTTATTGGCAACTAAACCAAACAACAGAAACATTAAAGCAGGCACATATTTCTACAACAAACTATGTTGCCAACTTTGCCCACATATCTGCACAAAAGATACCATCACAGGACCTAAGCAACCAAGCTACTCCGTCAAGGGCTCATTCACCTGCTCATCCACTGATGTGATTTATGCCATCATGTGCCAGCAATGCCCCTCTGCCTTATACATTGGACAAACAGGACAGTTTCTACACAAAAGAATAAATGGGCACAAATCTGACATCAGAAATAACAACATTAAAAAAAACAATAGGGGAACACTTCAATCTCCCTGCTCACTCCATTGATGATTTGTTAATAGATGTACTTAAGTGGATAACAAATCAAACCTTCAAAGAGAAACTGCAGAATTGGAATTCATATGCAGATTTGACACTGTTGCCTTAGAACTAAAAAGGGATCTCGGTTTTTTTTTCTTATTACAACAGGTGATTTGACCTTATCTCCCTCTATATGCTGTTCCCCACTGTTCAAATTTAAACAATTGCTTTGATTTGCTGTAACAGTATAACCTGATCGTGTGACTTACACTTCCCTGCATTTATTTTCCTCCCATTTTGTCTGTTCCCCGTCTTCAAGAGTCAGAACAAAGTAGGATTTTCTCCCACAAAAGCTCATGCGATAAATAAAGGTGTTAGTCTTTACAAGTGCCAGAGGACTCCTTGTTTGTTTTGGAGTGGGATGTAAATGACAACTAGAGGTATGTGGTTGGAGTGGAGGGATGGGAACACTGATCTCTCATTCTTCTGGCTCTAGAAAGGAGCCACTGCCTAGGTACCCAGGTGGAGTGCTAAAGGACACGTATCATTTCCTCCTGCAACCAGGGGGATGGAGATCAGCAGAGGCAACCTTCTCATTGACCTCCTGTCTGGCTGCAGTGGTGGAAGGGTGGGGACTGCTGGCAGAGGAGCCATGACCCATCCAGGCAGATTTTCTGAGGGTATTTGGATGGTCTGCTGCATCATGCAGTCTACCTCACTGGTGGAATGTCCTTGTTTGGTGCAGGTGACTTAAGCATGTTAAAATATATACGCAGGACCTTCTCCTAGAGCATATTCTGTGGTATCAGAGTATCTGGATGTTGGGTATAGATGGTATGATGATGGTATATTTGGGGTGGTTACTAGATCTATGGAGGTAGTTGTTTTGATCCATGGGTTTCTTGTATATAGTTATCTATAGTGTTCTATTTTTTAAACTGATTGTGGTGTCCAGGAAGTTGATGCTAGTGTGGGAGTGTTGCAGAGAGAATTTAATGGATGGGTGATGGTTGTTGAAGTTGTGGTGGAAATCTGAGGGAAATTAGGTCGTCTGCCCGGAGGATGAAAATATCATCTCTTAGGTATATACTTGGTTTCAAGGTGCATTTGTCCAGAAATTCTTCTTGTGAGGTGAGTGGTTTGAAGGCTTCTTTGAGTCTCAGTAATGATGGCATCTCAAAACCTGAGACATATCTGCACTACTATGATAATCAGCACCTCGCCCCAACACACCTTTCACATGGTTGTATCTCATCAACTGCACTAAATACCCCAGTAAAAACTATATGGGTTAAATGAGAGTCACTACATTCTCAAAAGAACTCACACACCAAAATTATATAAGACTCGTTGTTTTAAAGAATGAATTTATTACCTCTAAATTGGGGTTTTATGAGAGATAGGCAATTCAATATACCATTGAAATACTTATATAAATTCTAAAAACAGTGTTTGGGGAAACATAATTTTGTAGCGTAAAATGAACTGGTATAAACTTATCAGTGGTATATGGTTTCTATCTAGACTGAATAGCACATTCTCTATTTCTGTAAGTTGATGCAACTTCGTTACTTTTTCTCCACTTGGCTATTGTCAGGTATGAGAACGTAAACCCCTCCCCCTCCACAAAATCTTTTTTGTAAAAAGTCTCCCTCTCCTCCTTTTAGTAGTTTAAATTGTTTTTCAACCAGCCATAGCATAATATTTACGAACAGTGGGATCATTCTAGCTCTTTCATGTCTATTAAGCAGGCCAGAGCAGCAGAAAAGGGTCCTTAAAGTCTTCTTGTTGGAAAGGATTTCCGCGGTGCAAGTACTGTGAAGGACATAAGACTGCTTCTTGAGACCCCAGCGTAAATTCTGGTGTTGTGGACAAAAGGAGAATGGAGCTAGGATAAGAGGGGTTTATCAAGTGGACTAGTGAAAGAGATTCTGCAGAAATTCTGGGTGGCACTGCAGTTCACAGGCAACCCTGGGGGGGATGTTATAATGTTGACAGGCCCTTAATATCATCTAAATTATGTTGGAGGGCCCACTGAGAAGCCTCAGACTGGGAAGCACTAAACTTCTTTAAAATTACCACAGTCCTCCTTCCTCCTGGGCTATGATAACCTCACCCAATAATTTGTAGAGTATTTTATCCATCTATTTTGCACCCATTACTGTGTATCGAGAATGTTCACTCCTCTTTTCTGGTATGCAGTACTCAGAAGTTTTTCAGCAAAGAACATTGAGCCACATAGCCCCTGTTCTTCAAAAAATTACATTTTTGCTTAACTTTATGCCTGGAGAAGCCTAATTGAAGTCAATGCGTAACTCATACGCTTAAAGTTAAACATAAACATATGTATTTCCAGGCTCAGGCTTAATTGAATTTCAGGCTTGGCCTACTCTGAAATTTCAGTGATGTCTATTGAGAAATGTTTGCAGAAAAAAGAAATTCATACAATATAAATTAGGGTTTTAAATTATTGACAGCTCCATCATACAAAGCAATGTCATTTTTCATACTGGATGTGAACACCTGCTACGCTTTTTATGAGTTTTAAATAATTATGTTTTATACCTGTAAAGCAATACCTTTATTACTCTTTAGTTATCACAAACAAACAAACAAAAGACCCCAAACAACCAGCCAAGGAAGACTTTTTGCTAATGGCAAGCAAATGTCATAAATGTTACTCTCTCTGTTAACAAAAGATTGGTTGAGAAAAGTAGATAGAAAATGTGCAGATTGAAGGCTATCAATCTTCTGATTCTTGTCTTTAGTGATTTAAGAAAAGTCTGTCAATATTTTGACTTTTTCTAAATTATTTTTTGCTATTAATTCTTGTTCTATATCCTAGTCTCTTTGATCATATAATTCTCAGGTGGCAGTAGATGGATCCAAAACCTTCTGCTAAATCTTGATGATAATAAACATTACCCCTGGAATAAATTATGTGTAGGATCTAACAACATGTTTCTAACCATAAATATTTTGATATTTCTCCTGGTTTCTTCCACCAATGAAATCAAAATTCTTAATTTCAATCTTCAGAATAAATATTTACATTTAACTGTAACAAATGTCTATTAATTACTGTATTGGTGAAAAGTCCATTGATTTTCATGGGAACAGGACTTGGTCAAGGAGGTGCAAGCAGAGGAGGTATGAATACCAGGTAGAAAATATAGCTCTGGAAGGTCACTGTCTTTTTAAAGGATTGCAATTTTTTTTAGATTATGGAGATGGAAATGGAAACTGGAGGAAAGCAAGCAGCAGAGAATAATGAGGGGGGGGGGTGCCTCAGTTGTGCCCAGACATAAATGTAGACAGTGTAACCCAAGAGCTTTAAGAGAGTTTTTAACTGTGAAGTTCCTTTCAATATTCTGAGTAATACCAAAAAACTGAGTAAACAAACCTGGAGATGTGTGTGGGGGGAGAATCTTTTTGGATTGAGACAGTCATAACCTTCCAACAACCAGTGAAAACTAGATTGTGCTGGTAACTGTTCTCAAATGACAAAGCTAATTTTGATGGAAGAGAAATTACTGAAGCAATCCCTTTAGAAAGAAGATATTATAGCTTAGGGTGCAATATATATAACCATAATAAGACTTACTCATTATTAATTTACATTTGTGTTTTCTGACAGAAAGAGCTCTTCAATGTCTCTGTCAGAAGCACAAGTTATTGTATGCTAGCTTTTAGTCCTATCTATGTGGGTTTGTCTTTAAGTATGTCTTGAAGCAGTTCCTCAAACTACACAGTCAATCAAATCCTTTTGTTTTACATCCATCCATCTAACTTCAGGTCTTCCACCTCTTCTGTAACCCTCCACTTCTAAGCATTTCACCCTTTTACTATATATTTTTCTGATCTTCTTTTTACATGTTCAACCATCTAAGACTGGATTCCCTCTGTTGTACTACAATTGGTACCACTGTCACACTTCTACTAATTTTCTCATTCCTAACTTGATACATTGTTGTAATGCCAAGCATCCACTTTCACATTTTTATTTCCTCTGTATTCAAGATCTGCTCTTGTGTCTTCCTCAGTGCTCAGTGTCATACAGATGTGCAAGTCTAATTGACATCTTGTAAATCTTACTTTTCAATTTCATAGGAATCTCCTATTGCAGTCTGTTCACTTTTCTCCATTTAGTTCATGTCTTTCATGTTCTTATAAGTTCATCATTGAGTTTATCATTGTGCTGAACTTTCTAAGGTAGTGCTTGAACTTCAGTCCCTTTGATATTGGCTGGCCTCCCAGAAATACTGTAAGATTTCATGGAATCTACAGTTAATAAACTCTTTTATTTCTACTGATTTTTCATGACACTTCTTTGATGTACACACCTCCACCTCTCTAAATCTTCTTCCTCTTCTTTTTTTGTTCTCTCCCATGAGTACTACATCATCAGCAAAAAAGCATGCACAAGAGCTCTCTAGAGCTATGTTTACATTTGTTAAGTCAATTCTGTTAAGTCGACTTAACAAGGTTGACTTTAAGTCGACTTAAAGGCGACCTTGTTAAGTCGACTTAACAGAGCATTTACACTTAAAGTCGACTTAAGTTAACCTTGTTATGTCAACTTAATAAGGTCAACTTAAGCCTTAAGTCGACCGTCAGAGGTGGTGTTATTAAGTCGACTTAAGGAAGCTCTTAAGTCAACTTAACAAGTATCTAGTGTGGACGCAGAGTTCTGTAGGTCAACTTTAAGTGTTCTTAGATTGACCTAAGGCACCAGTGTAGCCACACCCTTGGTGTTTTCTGTAAAGCATCAAATACCAACTTGAATAAAAAAGGATTTAGGGCCAAGCCTTGATGTACCCTGACTCTTACCAGAAACTTGTCAGTTTGTCCACCTAGCCTTCTGCCTCTGATAATACCATCCTTGTACATGTCTGGGATGAATTTGATATAGACTTGAAGTATTCCATTCTCATATGTTACCAGATGCATTTTCTTAGGATATGGTCATAAGCCTTCTTAAGATCAATTATTAATTAATTAATTAATATTATGTGCAAATTAAACAAGATCAAGAATATCCCTTATATGTAAACCATACACCATCAAACAAATTGCCTCCAGGTAGTAGAATAAGAGGATATCTGATTCCTGAGCCTCTTCTAAAAGCAGAGAAAGAGGTCCCCCAACTCTTGTGTTCCTTTATTTGATTAGCATTGCTTCCATAGAACTCTTCCTCTTCCATGGTTGAGGATGTGAGGAGTTGCCATTACAGCTGTCCTTGGGAATCCCTCCTTCTCCCCAAACTGAATTTTCTTTAATTTTGTTGGGTTCTTTTGCAAAAAAAACCCAACACCCTCAAATCATTTTTTATCCTCCCTCCCTGCCACCATTTTTGGTGAAGATGGGCACTTCCAACAAACGTTTGTTTTATTTGTCTTAAAAAAAGAAATCAGTTTTCCATTTAAAAAGGATCAGCAGAAATTTTAAACAGCTTTGCTCAGCAGCCAGTGGAATCATAAAAGGGGGAAGCGGGAGGAAATTGTATCTGGTTTAGAAATTTGTGGGCTCTTACACTTTCTACAAGTATGTGAAGCAGCAGCGTCCAACAAGAGAATAATAGGTGATGGGCCTGGAAGAATAATACACTCCCTCTCTCTCTTCTTTGCTCCTTATGTCCTCCATGGACAGAGCTGGATTAAGGCCCTGTGGGACCCGGGGCTGCCCACTCTTGTGCACCTGGGCATGGGGCAGCATGGCCTCACCAGCACTGGGGTGGCAGGGTCCAGGGCTTGCAGCCTGGCTGGCGCTGGGGTCAGGGAACAGGGTGTAGGCGCAGGTTCCATGGCTTAGGGGGCTCCGCAACCTGGTGGTGCTGTGGTGGGGAAGGGGTTGGCTGGGACCCGCTCCTCACCAGTGCTGGGAGGGGGAAGGGTCCAGGGCTGAGCAGGGCTGAGCAGGTAGGGGGTGGGGGCTGGCCAGGGCCCACAGCCCAGTTGGCACTGGAAGGATGAGGGGCCGGGGGGAGACTCAGGCCCTAGCCAGCAGTGCAGAACTCCATGATCGGTGGTGGGGACTCCCTCTCCCTGCTGGGAGTGCTCTGTGCTCAATGCTGTGTTGTACAGCTGCCAGCCAGAGGGGTGGGGCTAGGGCGGGGCGGGGAACAATAGTGCAGCACTCTAGAGGTGGAGTGGAGACTGTCTCTCTCCTCCTCTTGGGCGTGTCATGGACCAAGCGCCACTGCTGCTGAGGCAGAGGAAGGAAGGGAGAAGGCAGGAAGTGGCGGGGCCGGCCAGAATAAGGAGCAGCATGGTTGAGTTATTGTGGAGCTGTGGGGCCCCCTTTTAGCCCATGGCTTAAGCCCCGAAAGCCTCTGTGGTAATCCGGTCCTGTCCAGGGGGAAAGGAGCACATTCTACCAGCATCTTCCCAACAAGCTGTGTCCTGTAGGTGAGGTGCTTTAATCTGCATCCTGTGATGGCAAATGTCTTCTGAAAGATCCTTATTAAACATTTATTTTATAATATACATGTTGGTCTGTGTACAGCAAAACCAACACGAGTCCTGTGTCACCTTAAAGACTAACTTCTTCGGACATAAGCTTTCGTGGGCCCCAACCCATATTCATCTGACGAAGTGGGTTGGAGCCCACGAAAGCTTATGCCCGAGGAAATTTGTTAGTCTTTAAGGTGCCACGGGACTCTTGTTATTTATTTTATAAGATTACCACGTATTCAATATATTACTCAGTATATTTTCTTAGGAGTTCTGCATATGAATCCTCTCTAAAATGAGAGAAAAGTAGACCCAGCTGGAGTTGTACATTCACCATCCTGCTTAGGGTGATAAGCAGGAATTTCCATCAGATGTTCATTTAGTATTATGAAGTAACTGTTCTGCTCCATTAATGGCACCGTGCTTGAGTCAGATTTACATTCATTTCAATAGTTTATCTTTTTATTTTGTTAACATTTGTTTTATTTTGGGTGTTTTTTATTGGTAGTATTTTAGCATTAGTTTGTTTCAAAATATTTCTTTTTTCAGAAGTGGAGGGGAATGATTGTTTTTTATTGTTTTCATTTGTCTGCTCAGCTAGTTTGTTCATCCATCCTAACCAAGAACTGCAGCTAGTGCGGTGTATAACTTCTGTCAAGAAATATTTTTGCCATATATCGAAAATATTTAGAGAATCTTTTGTTTCCCTTTTCAAATGTTTTTCATTTAATTTTGTTGCCTCTGTTTGTTTTGTCATCCATGATTTGTGCTTGCTTCTTTGGTTGTGAGCTACTTGGAATATAAATGCATTTCTTGGCTTAAATGAAGTCAGAGCTTTAGGTAGTGAATGATATAGTTTCGCTCAGAGTAAGTTTTATTGGCATTTGATTTTATTTTTAATCATATCCAGTGTACTAAGTATTAAGTTATTAATGTGTGCAAATAAGATATCATGGGGTTATTAGTGACTTTACTAATGCCATGTTAAATTTCTGCATATGCTCAGTGGAGACTACACATTTCCAGAAGCTGAAGGAGATTAAGATTGCACTGATTATGCAGTTAAAAAAAAGAAAAGATTATTTCAATATTGCCCCATATGAATACAGGTTTTCACTTACATAGATCACCATGCATTTCTGGAGCCTAAAATGTCCTGATGCTTTTGTAATTCTTGTTTTATTTTTAACCTTGTTAATATAGTTTGACAGATTATTAATGATACAAATGAATAGATCTGGAACTAATTATGTTTGACATAATTTTCTTGTTTAGTCTGCTACTTTTGTAGATACATGTTTTGCACCTCCTCCACTTTATATAGCAGCTTCTCCCCCCTCCCCCCCACTCACCACTGCAGTGGAATGAGCAGTAGCTTCCCCATGATCTAAGAAGAAGACCTGCTGAAGATCAAGGACATTGTATTTTACATTTTATTTATCAGGGTGCAAATGCTGCCCTCTTGTTTCCATCCCTCTGGACACATGGAACTCCATTCTTGATGAATGTTTGATGTGGGATGTAGGCCTGGTAGGGTAGGGTTGGTGCTGCAAAAGTAGCCAATGTCATACCCACTCCTCCAAGCTGGAACAAAAGGATTTTCCCTAAACAGATGCATGGGGACATGATCTGCCCTGAATTCTTGTATGGGCTATGTAGATTTTGCATGCAAAAGACTAGCACTTCTAGAACCCCATTATCTTCAAATATTCAATCAATATTTGTTTAGTTTGTTAGGCGTTACTGAATCTTTCCCCCCTTTTTTTCTATCTGTATAATCTTTAATTGATTCAGGATAGTAACCTGGCCTCTGGTTTAGAATATATATTTTCTGGTAGGTCAGCTTATGATAGATGTCTGCACTTCACCTCAGTAAATGAACCGTGGTTGGACTTTACATATTTGACATGCAAAAACAACCTTTAGCATTTTCCTTTCATGTGAACTGAAGCAGCAAGAAAACTCTCCAAGGGCTAGTGTAGTGTTTCTGCTCTTGAGGCAGTCACAGAAACAAATGGTGTGGATATGTTTCAAAATAAACTATATTTTATTCTCTTAAACTTTCAATCTGCATTAGCAGAATGGTAAACAATTAAGCTTCTTTTTTCTTGGCAACAATTTATATAGATTTTTGTACTGAATTTAACAATTTCTCCTTCCCCCATCTTTTTGTATTTATGGGAAGGATAAGAAAGCTATCTCTGGTACACATTGGATACAATAAAATATAGATGCTGAAATTCAAGGAAGGTACTGTAAGCAATGAGACTTTGTTTGGTGGTCCTCATAATACATAGTGCAGATTATTCTGAAGTTGTTTCCTTTATTTACAACTGAGTTATTGTGCTCTCTGGAAAGATGTTGTCTTCTCTTTGACTTGCCTTTGAGTTTGCCAACTTTAAAATAAACAAAAATAATGGCATATGTAAGACTGATATGTAGTGCAGAAGGCTTTTATGATAAGGATGCTTAATCAAATAGAGAATGTTTGTTTGTTATATGGCTTTTCTAAATCCTATTTAAATCTTATTGTTTGTATTATAAATCAGTCCAGAGTTTTAAAGACATCCTTGCACAGACATACACATAACCTTACCTGTAAGTGCATAAAATCAAAATTTTAATAAACACAACTAATTTTCATCTATTGAATCCCCCACCCTGACTCCATAATAGGCACTTTCATTAATCTAATTTTAAGACACCACACGTGGGACTCTAGCCAATAAACATCTTAAAATAAATATTTTGTTTCTAAGTCCATTTCTTTTTTCTTACCCAGAAATTGGAATTCATTTGTAGTTTGAAAGATTTCAACATGAACAAAAGCAGCAAAGTCTGGTGGGATGAAAGCTCCTGTCAAAGTTAATGTAAAGTTGACTTTTCTGCAAACCTCAAAGTGCTTTCAGATTAAGGTAGATTCAGGTCCCAGTGCCAACATGATTTTGAAAGTGAATATATAAAAAGAGGGGTAAAAAGACTTCCCTTTACTCACAATTCTTTTGGGAGGCAGGTGTCATTTTTCTGTATGTGCTAAAACTGCCTCTAAAAACACTCTTCAAACTAATGGAGCCTTATAGTCTGAAAAAAAAGAATGCAAACAGATTTTCTTTGTGTACTTCTTTGTACTGCCAGGAAAGAATAAAAGAATACATACAAAAATAAATAGTTTTTTTTCTTTTCAATTGCTATAGGAGTTTGATGCGGACTATGATGGCCTGCGTGGGTTGAGAAGGGAGTGAAGAAAATCACAAGGAACCTTCCTCCTTCTCATTGCTATGTTAGTTCTATGGTATCTACACTCCCTTGACAGTGGCCTACCACAATCTCCTGAGTCCGCATAAGGATATGGAGAGCAGATGAGGATGCTGTCATGTTGAGAAAGGAATTAAGGGAATATCCTTATTCTGGATAATAAGATACATTTAAGACACAGTTGAACAATGACTGCAAGCTGAGCCTCACCAATGTATCCCTGCGTCTGCACAGACCCCCATTGACCTATGTGGAATAGATACAGGCAACTGCCTATTCAGAACAGCTTGCAGGATCAGGTGCCTGGTTTCCTGTCATCCCCAGTTCAAATCCTGCTGTGAATTTATGAATCTAAAGCAAAGTCCATGTTTGTTCAAATGACTCCTTGTTCAGTTCAACCATTTAAAAGGCTAGTTCTTTTTTAACAAGGGTCTTAAAAATCACCGCTAAATTCTGTTCTCAGTTGCCCAGATGCTACTTCTGTTGAATTCAGAATTTGCCCCCTTGAATTTGAATTTGAATTCACTCCCACATCTTTGTATGGCTGAACTGACCTTTTAAATTAAATTTCATATAGAGTGTGTTTTTATTAGACTGATAAAATTAGGATTCTTGCACTAACTTAAGTTTCAAGTTACTTATGAGACACTGAGATATAAGTATTTTTAGTTTCTATAATATGAACTGTATAAAATCCTTCAGAAAAAAAAATTAAAAAGAATAACTGTGGCACAAGTTTATGCCTAGAGTAACGTAACTGACATTCTGTTCTATAGTCTTGCAATGGTTTTCTTTATTATAGAAAAGAAATGAATCTCTTTGGACAATAATGTCTTTCACACTCAACTTTTTAAGAGACTTAAAATATGCAAGAAGAATTCCTTTAGAGTTTCTCTGCATAATTCATATTCATTTATTCTATAGCAAATGCTTCTTTCAGCTGAAGAGAGGACTTATGGAGACTATGTTTAGAAATTGTCACTAGTCTAACAAATTTAAATATAGATGTGCCCAAATGTGCTCTACAACTTCAGGTGCTTCAGAACATAATACAGAAGAAATTGCAGGCACATGTTTTCATGCCTGTGTTTCAAGCTACAGTATATAATAGGCCAAATCCTGAAGTTTTTATTCGAGGAAACTCCCAGTGAGGCAAAGGCTTTCAGTAACTTCTTGCATACAGGTTGCATTAAAGTTATGTTATGTTTTTGAGACTTAAAAGTAGCACCATGATATGGGGCAAACCTACATACTGACATTAGTTGGCTTGTACTGGGTGGCTAGTTCAAGTCCTTAACTGTGTGTGTTGATGCTCCTTATATCATTCCTCTGTTTGTTCATTCACTGTATTTCTATGCAATGTTTCACAATAAGTCAAGCATGCTAACTACAGATAAAGTTTTTCCTCTCAAAACTTAGTATCTACAATTTAACTTATGTCATAAATGGCAACTTTCATGCCCCTTTGTTTTCCTACCCACTCAACCTTAATCCTAACAATTTTCAGACATATATTTTATTTGACAAAAATGCAGTTTTGATAGGTACAAAACCAGTCACAAATTTGACCTGATAAGTTATGAAAAAAAAGTTTTTCAGGACCAGCTTCAGAGACAAAGAGAGAGAGAGAGAGTCTGTTTTCCTCTGTCTCTCTCTTTCTCCCTCTTACAACCCTTAGGTTAGTGGTTATGTCATTTTGCTTGGTATATGGGAGACAGATTTGAATCCCTACTCTGATGCACAGCCTTGAACTTGGGTTTCTCCCTATCAGGTGATTGTCCTTAACTCCAGGTTGTGGACTATTTGGGGATGGGTTGAAACTGTACCACTGTCTATAAATACTTAAATATTCATTGGATCAAAGACAGCAAGAGTGGATTTGATGTCCTGGTTCTTAAGGAACTCTCTAGATGTGGGGATGCGGATTCAAATCCCTCCTCTGAATCAGGCAGAGAGATTTTGTTCTGATTATATTTTTGGATTTTTCAGTTTACTGGCTTAACCAAAAATAAACTGTTTGCTTAGCTGTACCCAACACCTCTACATTTTATTTGGTAATCAGTTTTTGATTAATTATCAGCCATATTTTTGGTCAGTTTTATTGGGTACAGTCAGTCAAGCAGAGTTCTTTTATTTGCTCAGTGAAGTAAACTTTCGGAACTTAATAGAACAACATTTACCTGCCCCTCATTTGAACTCCTAATGAATCTCTGTCAGAGGTAAAGCTGTTACTTTTTATTATTTTCAGGCATGTAAATCACAAATGCCAGATCAGGAAATCCTGAACTTCTTAAAAACATTAAAAATGAGATTGTTTGCATTTTCTAGTTTTAATGTGGTATTTGTCATGTTGGGTGTACTCAACACACTATAAAGAAAACACAAACAAAAAAGACAGGCAAGCTACAACACACACTTCACTTCTCTGCAGAGGAAAAAGATCATTAAACTATCTAAGCTCCTACAAGCCACAAGGAACTATAACTATGATACCTTTGACTCAACCAACAATATTGTAAATCTATACACTTACCCCAGCAGAAGAGTCGGTCTTGTCTCAGGGACTCTCTTTTTGCTCCACCGCCCACATACACATGATACAGTTCTGTGGTGACCTGGAAGCCTACTTTCACCACCTGCAACTCAAGGAATATTTCCACCACAGCACTGAACAACACACTAACTCACAGATACCTTCCTTCTAATGCCACAAGAAGAAAAATTCTGTATGAACTCCTCCTGACGGCCAAAACAACAGACTAGACTTTTATATAGAGTGTTTCGCCGACGTGCAGAAGCTGAGATTGTAGACAATCAGTGTCACTTGACCCATAACCTCAGCCATGCAGAACGCAAGGCCATCCACAGCCTAAAACACAACTCTAACATTCTAATCACAGATGCTGACAAAGGAGGTGCTGTAGTCATCATGAATAGGTTGGATTACGAATGTGAGGCTCCCAGACAAGCCTCTAACACTACATTTTACAAGCCACTACCCTCTGATCCCACTGAGGAATACCAAAAGAAACTACAACATCTGCTTAAGAAATTCCCTGAAGAATCACAAAAACAAATCTACACAGACACACCCCAAGAGCTCCGATCAGGGGTATTCTATCTACTACCCAAGATCCACAAACCCAGGAATCCTGGATGCCCCATCATCTCAGGCATGGGCACTCTTACAGCAGGATTGTCAGGCTATGTGGACTCTCTCCTCAAGCCCTACACCACCAGCGCTCCTAACTATCTTTGTGATACCACTGACTTCCTGAGAAAACTACTATCCACTGGTGATCTCCCAGAAAACACCATCCTAGCCACTATGGATGTAGAAGCCCTCTACACCAACATTCCACACAAAGATGGACTACAAGCAATCAGGAAGTTTCCCTGATGATGATGCAGCATACTTGGTAGCTGAACTTTGTGACTTTACCTTCAAGTCAAAGGCACAGCTATGGGTTCCCACATGGCCGCACAATATGCCAACATTTTTATGACTGACCTAGAACATTGTTTCCTCAAATCTTATCCACAAGTGCCTCTCCTTTACCTATGTTCCACTGATGACATTTTCATCATCTGGACCCACAGGAAAGAGTCCCCTGAACAATTTCATTGGGATTTCAACAATTTCCACCCCACCATCAACCTTAGCCTGGACCAGTCCACATAAGAAATCCACTTCTTGGACATTACAGTACGAATAAGAGATGGACACATTAAAACCACCCTGGACTGAAAACCAACTGACCCCAATACATACTGACATGCCTCCAGCTTCCACCCTGGACACATTACTTGATCCATCGTCTACAGCCAAGTCTTAAGTTAAAAAAGGATCTGCTCCAATCCCTCAGACAGAGACAAACACCTATCACATCTCTACCAAACATTCCTAAAACTATAGTACCCACCTGAGGAAATGAAAAAAACAGACCGACAGAGCCAGATGGGAACCCAGGAGTATCCTGCTACAGGACAGACCCGACAAAGAAAACAACAGAGCACTACTGGCCATCGCCTACAGCCCCCCGCTAAAATCCCTCCAGCACATCATCAAAGATCTACAACCTATTCTAGAAGATGATCCTACACTCTCTCAAGTCTTGGGAGGCAGGCCTGTACTTGCCTACAGACAGACCCCCAACCTGAAGCAAATACTCACCAGCAACTTAACACCATACAACAAGAACGTTAACCAAGGAACCTATCTCTACAACAAACCCCATTGCCAACTCTGCCTGCACATCAACTCTAGTGATACCATTACATGTCCCAAGCACATCAGCCACACCAGCTCCTGCTTATTCACCTGCACATCTACTAATGTGGTATATGCTATCATGTGCCAGCAATGCCCCTCTGCTATGTACATTGGCCAAACCAGATTGTTCCTATGTCAGAGAATAAATGGACAGAAATCGGACATCAGAAATGGCAACATCCATAAACCAGTAGGAGAACACTTCAATCTCCCTGGACACTCAGTAGCAAACTTGAAAATTGCCATACTCCAACAGAAAAACTTCAAAAGCAGACTTCAGCGTGAAACTGATTTGCAAGCTTGACACAATCAGACTGGGGGTGTGTACACACAGTGAGACTTGTCCCACAATAAAATTATTGTGGGACAAGCCAGCATTATAAGACAGCACCCCTTATAGCGAAAAGGAGCGTTCACACGCTCCTTGGAATTTTTGCTATAAGGAGCAGTGCATGGTGGGCACCTAGCTTGCTGGAGCCTTGCGGGACAGTGGTGCTCAGCCATAGCAGCTGATCCCGTCACGGCAGCTGAGCCCTCCAGGGCAGCAAGCTCAGCTTCTGCGGTGGGCTCAGCTGAGCCCAGGGCTCAAACCCTGGTGCAGGCAGGGCTCAGCTGAGCCTCAGCAGCAGTGGGGCTTGAACCGCCGGGGCTCAGCTAAGCCCCTCTGCGGCAGCTGAGCCCAGTGGCTGAAGCCCTGCTGCTGTGTTGGGGCTCAGCTGCTGGGTGAGTCCCACAGCCGGGAAGGGCTTCCCAGCAGGGCTCAGCTGACCCTGGTGGCTGGAGCCCCGCGGCAGCAGTTGAGCCCCATGGTGGGAACCAGGCGCTCCGGCTATTTGTCAATTTCACTGCTCTGCTGAAGCAATGAAATTGACAAATTTGACAGCTCCCGTGTCCTAGAGTGCCCTTGACAGGCACTCAGGGACACTTCCGGAGGCTGTCAACACCACAAGGAGCGTACACATACACGCAAGGAGTGTACACAACTGTTCCGTGGTAAGTCTAACCACCCTCGTTTTGTGTGGTTTAACGGTTACAAGGCAAGGGGCTGTTGCCACGCAACAAGCAAGATTATCATGTGTACAGCTCCCTGTCTTATCCCGCAGTAAGTCTGCCTTACCACGCAATAAGGGTATCGTGTGTACATAGCCTCGGTCTGAATAGGGACTTAGAACTGTTAACACATTACAAAAAGTAATTGTTCCTGTTCATACATTCTCACCTTCTAATCAACTGCTGTGAATGTGCCTCATCTACCCTAACTGAACTGACTTTGCTAGCACTTGCCCTCCTTCACCCTGGCGTGTGTGTGTGTGTGTGTATACATATACACCTCTCAACTGTAGTTTTCACTTCATGCATCTGACGAAGTGGGTTGGAGCCCACGAAAGCTTATGGCTGAAGAAATTTGTTAGTCTTTAAGGTGCTGCAGAACTCTCGTTGTTTTTGCTGTACACAGACTAACATGGCTACCCCTCTGGATATTATAAAGAACACAGTTTTTCATGTCTGACTCTTAAAATGTCTCCATTTTATAAGGAAACTTGCAGAAGATGTCATTCACTGTTAAGTGTGGTAGAGTGTAAAATGTGACTTTTTTTTGTCAGGATACCATGTGTTTCATACTCCCTTTGCATATATTTTGATCTGTTCAACACAAATTATATTTTGTAATACATGCAAGGTAAGTAGAGAGTTCATATGGACCTAAACAATTAAGTTGATTTTCAGCAGTACATATATGGTATTTATGCAATATGCAAATACATATAGTTACAGCAGAATATGGCTCTGAAATTAGAACCTAGTTACAAATTCCTTTAATAATTCATGAGCAGAAAAATTAATTCTTCTTAGTTATCCAGTATTGTAACTATTTTGAGTCTATGGTACTGTGTGAACAGGAGTGTATATCTATCTATCTATCTATCTATCTATCTATCTATCTATCTATCTATCTATCTGCACACACACGCTTTTTCAGTGAAGTGAACAGATCAATTGTCAAAGTCACTTTGCAAAAAAAAAATACTCTTTGAAAAATCTACAATTGTTATATACCCTTATTAGAGGGTATTTCCACAGATAGTTGGGGCAGATTTTGAAACACAGTCCTTAACTATGTAAATTCATATGTCGTCAAGTGCTGTCATATTGCCCTTTACTGCTGTTCTTTGGCACATGAAACATGGACCATAGCATAACAATATCCCAACTGTTCTTCCACAGGGATTCCAAAGACATAGCCCCCCGCTCCCCCAAAACAAAACAAAAAGCAGGAAAAAGAAAAAAAAATGACCCAGGCTTAGGCCATATTGGCATTGTGACTTTGTGTGATAGAGTGAGATGGGCTTGACTTCAGTTAAGTGGAAGAGACAAATGTTTTTATACCATTGATATTAAAAAGATTAGGCCATTTGGAGATGAAAACTTAGTTTGGGGAATTGAAGCTAGTCAGTCAGAAGTCAGCAATAGAAATGTATTGCTTCATACTCTTTTACTAGCAACAAAATGCCCTGAAATACTTGACATTATGAATTTGATTAAATCATCAGGCAACACATGAATCTGCATATGTAATTATTCTTTATTCCTAAAGAAAAACACATTAGTTCATCTTGAGAGCCTCTGACAGTAAAAATGAAGACCTCAAAGCTTTCATAGAAATCATATAGACATATGGAGTAACTGAATAGTTGCTAATGCAAACAAAGCTAACAATGGCTTTGTACTGTTCAGATAGAAGAAATGTATATCATTATCTCTATTCAGTAAGTTTGGGGCATCTGTATCTATTTGCAAATGCAGAACAGACAAACAAACAAACAAATCTGTTTTTGAAGGATATCTCTTAAATGAGAATCTAAAAATACCACTGCTCCTCCCCTTCTCCCTCACCCCTACATAAAATAAATGAGACATTATATGGGAAGGGGGTTGTGTGTATTTGTTACCCCCCCTCCACTTCTTGCTTGCTCTCTCTCATCTTTGTATCTTGAGGGCTGGAGAAGTGCCACCTCTGTTCTCCTTTTCAATGACCAAAGGCCCTGTAGTCAAGAGGGATAGCTCTCCGGTTTTTGTTTTAAATAACCGATCTCCATAACAAATACTGAGCTATGTGGACTTTCTGTGAAATTATTGTCAAACAGGAACAGATTCACAAATTAATATCTCAGTAGAACAAAGTGTATCTGAAGGGGGATAAGAATTGCCTGTGTAAGGGATAGCCAACACAAGGGGTAGCAGACTTCTTGCTGAAGATAAAAGGCTAAATAACAATAGAAATGACAGCAGTATGTCACAAAAATGCAGTATTTCTGATTCTTTAAATCTTGCTTAATGCCTTCATATTTACTCACTCAGCACATTTTTGTTCTATAAAGAATCCTCTATAACACCACAACATTCTTATGTCAAGAATTACCAAACGGCATGCAATCCCATTGTAATATTCTGGTCTAATGCCATTAGAACACATTGGCTCACCACAAGTGATGTGATCATGACTCCTAATGACTGGTCCTCGTGCATGTAACACCTTGTTACTTTCTCACATGTAAAAGACCACGTCTTTTAACACTAATGGTAGAGGGGTGTATGTTTGGGATTGTAGGACTGGGTTTGATCCCCACTGTTGTCATGGTGTCTGTGTGTTTGTAGTTGGAATTCATTGGGTTATTACACTACAGGGAAGCTTAATCACTGAGCCAAATTCTTCAGACTCGCATGACAGGTGACCCCACAGAAGTCTCTGATGTCATTATGGCTTCATGCTGTGTAAATCAATCTGGAATTTGGCCATGTGAGTTAAATTGCTCCTTAGCTGTCACCCAGGCACAATCAATACCCTTTTATGTGCTTAAACACCTTTTCCTCTTCTCCTTTTCACCATTGCATTCACCACATCTTTAACTATGTTCCATTGATTCCATCAGACAGTAAGAATAACCTCCTATTCATCATCATCTACACCACTATTTGAAATAGGTGGACATTATTGAAGTGTATATTATCTGTGATAATGTGTGTAATCAAAAAAAGTTTTTCTTTCATTTCTTGCTATGTTATTACACAACAGTTGTGCCAGGAATTGAGAATAATATGAGCTTTCTTTGGACGAGGACCAAAATTTTCTGCAAGGCCACAGAATGCACATTGTGATGAAGACCTTCCTACACTCAATTCCAAGTGACTGTAGATTCCAAGAACAGTAGAATATGATACCTAGAGTAACCTTTATTCTCATCTCTTTTGGTGCGCTAGTGACATCATTTTAAAATACACAAGTACTTCCCTGTCTTGCAATCCCTCTAAGTATCCTAAAAATGGCCAGCCTGGTTTCTGTCTCCAGGGTGAAACTTTTTTAATGTATGAAGCTCATAACTTATTTCTTGCTTTGGGTGGTAGTGAATCATTTTCTGCCATACTGGATTATGCTACGTTGTATGTGATGTGATGTTAGCTAATGCAAACTGCTGTAATGCAAGTAACAAAAAGTGAAAAGTAGATTTTTTTTCACTCTCCCTAGTAGCTATCATTTGAATTGCAAATTCATGTGTTGCTTTTTAATGTTCATAAAATGGTTTAATTTCCAAGAGAAATTGTGGAATCAGCTTCACTAGGAACACTAGGCTTGGTGTCCGTCTAATAAGGGTAGGAATAATTGATCCTGCTATGATGGAAAGGGATAGGTCAATAGTTCTTTTCAATCCAAATCATTCTGTATATGTATTATGGATAATGCAGTGTTTGAGTAAGTTGGAAGAAGAGCTGCTTTGCCCCACAGTACAAATTACCTAAATCCAGATAGTTTAATGTGCCTGTTTCAGATACAGGGACTGCACAGCATAGCCAACACCAAGTTCAGTATAGACACTGCATTACTTAACACCCACATTCTGTCACCTGTGGGTCACAGCACACTCCTGAGTAGCTGGGAGTAAAGTACTTCTCAGAGTGAGAAAAAGTAGCAGACTCAAGTCCTACGAGTGTTTGAGGAAAGCTTTTTTTTTTTTTTTTTCTTTTTACTTCTTAGGTTAAAATTGTGTCACATTTCATGTTGGAAAATATGTTTTATCATTTAGGAAGCAGCACACATATTTTAGATGAAGCAAAATCTGGTAGATTCTTACCTGCTGTGCTTGTATTGGCTGTGAACCAAATCCTATAGTCCATCATTAAAAATCCTTTTTATTATTATTTTGTATTTATATTACTTTAACACCCAGCCCTAGTCATGGAACAGGATGCCATTATACAAACACAGAACAAAAAGATGGTCACTTATAGTTAGACTGCAAACCCTTTGGGTAAGACATCAGATGGATACAGACATATAGAGAAGTAGAAGTGAACAATAAAACTATATTGATCAGCTTGACAGAGGCCACAGCATACCAGCAGCCTGTTTAGTTTTTTGTAGGCATCATGGAAAAGGAGAGATTTTGAGGAACAATTTGAAGGTGGGTAATGAGATAAGATGGCAGATGTTTTTAGGGAGGGATAGCAAGGAAGACAGCACAAAGTTGTTTTTTTGAAAACTTAACTCAGGTGACGTGTAGGCTAGCATCATCAGCTGGTCAGAATACAGCATTGAGAGTGAATGAGAAATAATATGTAGGTGAGGATTGATCAGGAAGAGTTTTGACAATGAAAACAAGCAGCTTATGTTTGATGTGATAAAAAAAGGGAAGCCAGTACAAAAGAGAGGGGTGACGTGGCTGAAGCAATGAGCCAGAAAAAATTAAATCAATAGGAAATTTGCCTCAGGAAGAACAGCAAAATCAGGACTAATATTAATATACTAATTTTGAAGAGGAAAAAAATCCAAACAAGACACAGATAGTTGAGAGAATAAAATATTATATGTTCAAAGTGAAAAATATACACATGCAAAACACATTTTCAGAACTGTGCCTGTTAAAGATTTGATATTTTTTGTATGCACTAGGACTATACATTTAACTGTTTGTCCTTTATTTTTCAGATACCCATGAATGGTTCCTCAGTCCAAGTTTTGGATCCTGCAAATTAAAATCCAGTGTTACTGTGGCATCAAAGCTGTATATCATATGTAAATTTAAGTTGAATTGTGCAGCAAAGTAATGGCTTGTGTATGTATTTCCCTGTGAAATGAAAATGTTACATTAAAATCACTTTGTGACTTTGACCCACAAAGCAGAGTTAAAAACATAATTGTTTTCCATAGCTTGGAAAAAAACTCTGTAGGTTCCTATGGTATCGTAATAACATAATCCTGTACTAGTTCAGATGGAACTGGAATGGCTCCTGACATTTTTCCCAAAGCTCAAAAACAGCTTGTAAAAATCAAACATTTTTTAACCTCCTTTCAATTGTCCCTGACAGATGTTCCCCTGTGCCAGTTTTTGTCTCCCTTGTTTGTGTGGCCACCCCTCCCAGGCTGCTCATGGGAATGGCTTTTTACAGCTTCTTTGGTGCCATGGCCCTGCCTAGGGAGGAAGCCCCTTAACTATTGTTCCAGCCCTGGCTCGGCGTAGGGTGGACAATGCCCAGGAGTGCAAGACCAGAGTGGCTTGTTTTTCACAAAGGGCATGAGTCACACACCAACACCTGTGGCTATGAGTCACATACCTGCAGCCCAAGACTCTGCCCGGACTTGTCCCTTGTTCTGCCTACAGTTTTCCCTGCCCTCTCTCTGCCCCTGTAATTCAGGGAGCCTATCAGAATTACCGGCGGGAACTGTTTGAATTTGTCTATAAAAGCAGACCTTTTTGGGGCCAGACCTCAGAATAGGTTCCTGCACTGCCGCCTGGCCTGATCACCCCCAGGTCTTTGGGGGACCCTTTCTCCGCTCTCAGCTAATTTTTAATTGAGCGTATCCCCGTTTTAAACTCCCCTCCCACGAACAATTAATTTTCTCCTGGAGATCTCCTGAACTACGAACTATGAGCTGAACCGAGTCCTCTCTGCACTCTTCAATGCTGTTGCTGCTTCTGCTTCTGTCCTTGCTGTTCTCCTGGGGATTGGTAAGATTCCCCCCTCTCATATTCTCTCTGCCTTAGGTCGTTGGGATCGCTTTCCCCAGCGGGCTAGCTCTAAATTTACCTCGGGGTCTGTACCGGAGACCCCTTCCTGCTCCACGGTTCCTTTCCACCGCGACAGCATAAGCCGTGCCACTGCTGAGCCGTCTGCCTCTGTGGGCCCTGCCCGGAGCTCCCTGCTCCCAGCCGTTCCAACCTCATACTGTATTAAGTTTTACCATTGTAAGTTTGTTACTAAGTTTTACTATTGTAAGTTTGTTGCTGCTGAATTGCTGCTGATTAGTTGTGTTAAGTTTTACCATTGTAAGTTTGTTGCTACTGATTTGCTGTCAGTTTTTTCTCCTTAGTTTTATCTTTGTTAGATTAAGTTTTTACTATTGTGCCCCGTTATAGATCTGTTAAGATTCTTTCTGTGCCTTTCCCGAGCCCTTTGCCGCTCTCCGTTGCCTTCCCCATCTCCACGCGCTTTTCCCCGACTTTCCCGAACCTGCTCTCCTCTCCCTTTGCTCCCCCCGCCGCCTTTCCCCGACTTTCCC
>ML685796.1:14611369-14749220 GCA_007922175.1 Pelusios castaneus
CCTGGGGAGAGGCGAAGGGGGCATGGGGACAAGGAGACTTGGTGGGGGCTGGGTCGTGGTGGGGGGACTGGGTGGGGGTGGGGGCTGGGGGTGTGGCCTAGCTGGGGGGCAGAAGCTAGCAGGGAGTGGGCTGGAGGGCCACAGCCCTGGATCTTTTTTCTATCCAGCAACGCCCCTGATTCATAGCAGGAATAAATACCATCTTAAACCATCCCTGTCAGGTGTTTGTCTAGGTTGCTCTTAAAAACTTCCAATGATGGCGATTCCACAACCTGGCTCGGTAACTCATTCCAGTGGTTAATCACCCTGACATTTTTTGCCTAATGTCCAATCTAAACCTCTCGTGCCACAATTTAAGCCCATTGTTTCTTGTCCTATCGTCAGTGGTTAAGGAGAATAATTTTTCTCCCTCCTCCTTGTAACAACTTTTTAGGCACTTGAAAACTGTTATCATTTCCCCTCTCAGTCTCCTCTTTTCCAAACTAAACATACCCAGGTCTTTCAATCTTCCCTCATAAGGCAAGTGTTCCAAACCTTTAATCATTTGTGTTGCTCTTCTCCGGACTTTCTCCAGTTCCTCCACGTCTTTTCTGAAATGAGACACCCAGAACAGGACATAATACTCCAGTTGAGGCCTAATCAAGGCAGCATAGAGTGGAAGAATTACTTCTTGTGTCTTTCTTACAATACTCCTGTTAATACATCCGAGAGTGATGTTTGCTCTTTTTACAACAGTGGTACACTGTTGACTCATATTTAGCTTGTGGTCCACTATGACATCCAGACCTCTTTCTGCAGTACTCCTTCCTAGGCAGTCATTGCCAATTTTGTATGTGTGCAATGGATTGTTGTTTCCTAAGTGGAGTACTTTGCATTTGTCTTTATTGAATTTCTATTTACCTCAGACCATTTCACCACTTTGTCCAAATCATTCTGAATTGTGATCCTATCCTCCAAAGCACTTGCAATCCCCTCCCAGCTTGATATCATTGTCAAACTTCATAAGTGTACTCTCTATGCCATCATCTAATTCATTTATGAAAATATTGAACAGAACCGATCCCTGCAGTACCCTGCTTATTATACCCTTCCAGCATGACTGAACCATTGATAACTACTCTCTGAGAGACATTATCCAACAAGTTTTTCACCTATCTTATAGTAGCTCTAGCTAGCTTGTACTTCCCTAGTTTGTTAATGAGAAGGTGATGCGAGACCGTAACAAAAGCCATACTGAAGTCTAGATATACCACATCTAGCATTTCTCCTCTATCCACAAGGCTTGTTACCCCATCATAGAAAGCTATCAGGCACCTTATTCTCTTTTAAATGTTTGCTAATTGATTCCTTAATTATTTGTTCCATTATATTTCCTGGTACAGAGGTTAAACTAACTGGTCTATAATTTGCTAAATTGTTCTTATTAGATTACTCTGCAGCAGAGGTGTAAATCTGAGTGTGGATTAGAATGTTATGCACTAACTAGCCTTTGTGGACCCTGCTGGCATGAACTAAAAGTTCCTTAGATTGCTTTTAATGTAGTCTGTTTCAAACTGAAGTAGGGATCATCTACTGCTGGCCCATGCCAGGAGTAAAATGTTTCTGTGTCCAGGGCAGCTCTTCACTGACTGGTGCATTGGGTGGAGACACTGACTCAGTGTTCTGTGTGTTCTCTGTCTCAGCACATGTTCAGGGAGAAGATGAAAACCACCTATGCAGGGAACCTGTGTGGGACAAATAATAATTTAGAAATTTTGATATCATTGGTAACTTCATTTGAATTACAGTAGTGCTAAAGGGTTCCTTCTGGTTAACTTACCTTTGAAATACGTTTCTGAACACTGTGATCCAACACATGCATTAGCAAAAGACTAGGGTGCGTCTACACTTGTAAATTAAGTCGACTTAAGCTTGCTTAAGTTGATTTAATTTACTCTGCATCTACACTACACTTTCCTTAAGTTGACTTAAGGAAAATTAAGTCGACTTTGTTAAACCTAGTTTAAAGTCGACTTTAGGCTTAAGTCGACTTTCTAAAGTTGACTTAAGCCAGTGTGGATGCAGAGTAGCCCTAAGTCAACTCTAAGTCGACTTAGGACTCTCCAGGACTCCCCCACTGCCCTCCCTGCCAGGGTGGGGGTGGCACAGGGGGAGCCTGGCATGCCACCGCACAGGGCAGGGCAGAGCCCTGCCCACCCTGCCCCTATGCCCCGCCAGGGTCCCTGTCCCCCTTTGCCCCATTGTACCCAGATACAATGGGGCAAAGGCTGATCCCCCTGGCACTTGGCAAGGGGTGTCCCCTGCCACCGTGGACCTCTTCCAGGTCCACCTAGCCCCTAGACGTCGACCTAGGCGTCCAGTGTGGACACTCTAGGTCGACTTTGTAAGTTTCCCCCTAAGTCGACTTAAAATTTAGGTGTCGACATGCTAAGTCATCTTAACAAAGTCGACTTAAAGTCGACCGTTAAGTCAACTTAGCTAAAGTCGACCTAAATTAAGTGTAGACATAGCCCTAGTGACTCAAGAGCTCCAGGCAGGTGCCTACACTTTGCTCTGGATGAAGATTCAAAATCTTCCTTGTGCCTCAGAACTACCCAGTCTTACTTCTCAGGGAGGACAATTTCCACATTAGAGGCTAATTTGGAAAGCAGTTTATAATGTATATTTTGGTAAGACTTTGCTATCTGCTTCAATAAGGTAGTCCAAGGAAATTATTTCACGGGTCTTTTCCACTTCTCCTAGACCCAAATTCCTCTGCTTGTTACTCTGTAGATCTTTAGAGCATTAGTTGCATTATATATTATAGCGATTAGTTATAACTAATAGGAGTTCAGACACATATTCATGATCAGACTGCTCTGTTTTCTGAAATTAGAAAGTGTATAAAGGCTACCTTTGTCAAACAACTTTGTGTCACAAGCATTGATTTGCTCCAACAGCATATCTAAAATAAGACTCTCTTCCTTTTCCAGGTAGAGGTGTTTTCAGTGTTCCATTCTGAGCTGTGTGATATAGATCTCTCCCTCTCTCTGATATTATCCTGTATTAATCCAAATCTTACCTCAATCTATTAGTTTTCTTTTTTTAAATCCAATTTCTAAGTATCCTTTGATCTTTTCATTAGACTCCCCCTCCTCCCTGCAAATTTGGTAGTGGCTCATATTACTCTCTCAATCCCAACAGTTATGGACTATAAATCATCTTCTATTTTAATATGCCTTCCTCAGGACTTTAGCTATTAGTTAATGACTTTTAATTAGTAGTACTAGTTTTTTTTTGTTGCACTGAGATAGCCTCATACAAATTGGTAATTATTTTCATTTGAACCTATGTTGTCTTAGATGCTTACCCTGGCCTCATCTAGTAGAAGTTATTCAAACAGACAATATATAAAAATCCAAGTATTACACATAACAAAATTGTATAGCATTAATGTGGAGCAAATATAATTCTTCGTGGATGGGAACTTTGTCACACAGCATACACACCTAGAAGAAGTAGCTTGGGTCAGTGAAGTGGTCACTAGATGGGGACTCTGAAGACCCTGGGCTCACTTGCAAGCTCTGCCACTCGTGTCTTTTTCATGCCACTCGTGTCTTTTTCACCATCTCGTGTCTTTTTTCCTAGTTGTAAAATAGAGAATAATGATGCTGACCTCTTCTGTAAAGTGCTTTGAGATCCATGGATGGAAATTGCTGGGTAAAAAAATAGGTATTATCATTTTCTATCTCTAGTTTTTCCAGAAACGCCCCCTTTTTGCCATGGCTGTCCCAATTTCTGTGTCAGGTTTACAAAACACTTTTCTCACATGTGCACATACCTCCCATTTCTGCTGAGCTCTGGGAAATGTGATCACCTCTTCTGGCTCTCTTCTGCCTCTTGGTGCAGCAGCTACTTCTCTACCAGTTATTAGTCTTAAGAGGGGCATGACATCTGCTTGCTACTTGAAGCACCGTTGCTCTTCCTCTGGCCTCCAGTCCGGTACTCCAGTGACAACTGTCCCACATAACATCTCATCACCCAGCAAGGTGGCTTTTCTTCTGGCTATGCTGAAGCAATAGAGAAGGAACAGAGGGTATGTCATGGCGTATGTGTACCCAGTCACCCCCTCGGGTGACCCTATGGTCAAGTTTGTCAGACTGTCCCAATCATTGGTGTTGTGTGGCCTATATCAACCCCTGCCTTTGGGGCAGCATTGGCCATGTCAATAGAGGAGCCTTTGCCTGCAGGGTGCTGCAGCCTAATGGCCAAAGTCAAGATGGCACTTAGGTTCAGGGCTATGTGGCCTAGTGGCCAGTGTCAATATAGCTGCCACCCTCGGGAAGCTTATTGCCAAGGTAGTGGGCTCAGACTCTCCCTTCTCTACAAGGCCATGACCCAGAGCCCTGTCAGTGACCAGTGAGTGTCACTGAGTCAGCAGGGATCCTGCCACAACATACAGACTTTTCTGTGGCCTCTGCTAGCTCCCCTAGGACTCTTCCTATCCTGTCTCCTGAAACATTGGTCCCTGTGTCTTCTGAGTCTCTGGGTTTCTCAGCAAGAATACTTCCCTGTGACTTTGATTCTGCTTGGACAGCTGTGGGTGCTGAGGTTCTCTGTGGCAACTGCTGAGCTGGAGCATTCTCCACATATTCTTCCCTCAGTGTCCAGACAATAGTGAGCTGGGTTGCTCCCTTTTATATTGAAGTAGCAGTTGGTGCCTGCTCAACATGGACTTCCTCCACCCACAGCATAGTGTGAACACCACCACTATGCGATACATACTCGCTGTCACAGTGTGGAAGAGAGGGTAAGTAGGGAGAAATGGGTGTTAGTCGGAGAGATGGTTGAAAACAAATGTAAGATGAGGACACCACTACACAGAGCACCAGAAAGAAGAGTGTAGAAAGAAGGAACATAAAAATCAAAAGAATTAACAAAGAAACTGATATAACTGTGTTATACCAGCTTTCCATAGCATAATCCAAAGTTTAGGACCTCCACAGAAAATTGGAAACTAGGAGTGAGAGTGGAAAGGATGGCAGGAAACTGTGGGTGGAGGCCCAGGCAGACTGGTCAGAAGACAAAGGACAAAGAAGAAAGGGAATGATACCGCCCATGTGTCAAGGGCAAGAAGATGTTAATAGAGACACCTTCTGTGCACGCATGCTGTACAAACTAGTGATGTCAATATTTTTTTAAATGGATGCTCCATGAACAAAATATGGTATATTTGAAAAAAAAACAGGGAGTCCTGTGGAACCTTAAAGACTAACAAATGTATTGAGGCATAAGCTTTCATGAGTTTGAACAGACATTGGTGCAGCTAAATGCAGGCAGGCAGGCCGGCCATTGTATCCTCACAGATCCAGCATTAAGGCTGACTTAGGAGGAGAAAGCAATAAGTAACCCAGACTTCCCATATATCCTCCACCCCTTTCTTTCTTCTTGCATAACATCTCATGAGTCCCAGCAGGATCAGAGCCAAAATGGGGAACCGTGCCCACAAATGCCTAGTTCATGTTGAAGGGTTCAGGTTAGGACCCTTTTAGTACCTAGCCCTTTAAATAACTTCATAAAATACAATGTACTTTCCCCCTAAGTGTTCTTTTATTATTTGTTCCTAATTTTATAATGAATTAAACGTTTTCAAAGAGGCAATTTTTTTATCATTTATACACCCTTTTGGTTCTTAAAAATGGAACTAAAATGTTCATGAACTTTAAAATTATAAATAGTTGTAAAACATAGGAAGAGAAACTTCTGCTGGCCTTAATTGCAAATGCCTTATTTCCTCAGTCTTCACTTCATTCCAAGTCTGTTTCTTTTATCAACTGAACATTTTGTGATTGGGATCTTTGAAACACATAGGATGACATTTTGTCAATAGTTGTAGAGCATTTTAAATTTTGGTAAAGATCTTCCTACATGATACTTAGTGCTCTTGAATGTATATTGATTCCTGACACATTTATAGCACCAATCATCTTAAAATTTATCTAGTTTTCTGAGATGAAGTCATTTAGCTGCAAGAGACTGCAGACAGAATGAATGGAAAAAATATGAAAAAACTTATGAGGGTGACAATAGCAAAGTATTTTAAAATGTTCTCTTGTGAGATAAAAAGCAGTGGATATTTTTATAAGCTACCTCAGAGGGCTGTGACTTTAAATTCATTGCAAGTCTTTACTTTTTGACTGTCCTCATTTCACTTGTCATTATTTTTGCAGAGTCAGTTTCATAAAATGGTTCTTGTTTTTCTTTATTGAAAACTACTGAATTTATGGGGGAAAACTAGTTTACTTTCTAATGTCAATTCTATACATTTCTCTTCCTTTTTGAAAAACTTGTTATGCAATTATATTTATCAAAGTTTCCCTACATTTTTAGGTGTTGGGCTGGGCACAGGGCAAAAAAGTGGACATGACACATAATGAAGGTGTTCCCAGGAGAACCTATCTTTTTCTGGTAAAATTTGAATATGTTAGGCAGAGTGTGCTATGATTTTATTTATATATATCTATAGTTATATAATTACCTGGGAAGGGGCAGGGGAGGGAAAATCCTCCTTTGCCATGGAAACTGCATTAAGTTAAAGTTCCAAAGGGGTAGCCGTGTTAGTCTAGTTCAGAAAAACAATAGAGTCCTGTGGCACTTTTAAAGACTAACAGATTTATTTATCGCATGAGCTTTTGTGGAAGAAAAATCCCACTTCGTAAGATGGTTTGAAGAAGTGACCTTGGACTCTGTCACACTAGAAGGGGGGAGGACAAGAAGATTACAGGATAAATTCTCCCTGGTGTGACAGGTTTCTGCAGACTGAATCTTAACCAGATGACTACAGCCCTGTGCTCGTACAAAAAGTGTATCTGCATCCACAAGAATCCCTTGGCATCCCACCCAGTATCCACATTGCATCTTTTATCTTTATCTGCATCCATACTGCACCCATAACATCATGCTTTCACAGTGCCTCTTGTGTGAAGGTGTGTGCATGCATGCGTACTGCATGTATGATCTCTGAGGTGGGGAAGCAGCTGCCTGCAGCTCAAAACCTATGGGCTGCTTCCCCATCTTCAAGATCCTATATTTCCTCTCTGTCCATACACAAAGAAAAGGAAGTTGATAGATCAAGACAGGCAGCAAAATCCTCCATGCTCATATCACTGCTGTTTAAGCAGCCAAGTAATTTAGGAAACTTCTCCCTGCTTCATTGCCATATCAGGTCTGCTGGAGAGAGAGGTAGCTGATTCTGCAAAGTCAGTATGGCTTACAGGCTTATTTTGCAGAATCAGCTGCCTTCCTCTCCAACTGATCTGATACGACAGTGAAGTTGGGAGAGGTTTCCTAAATTACTTGGCTGATTAAACTGGGGCACTAGGAGTATGGACAATTTTGCTGCCTGTCCTGATCTATCACCTCCACTTTCTTTGTAGATGGGGAGTGAGGTAGAGGAGAGGAATATAGGATCTTGAAAGTGGGTAAGGAGCCTTAAAGGCTACAAGCTGCAAACAGATACAATTTAGATACAATTTTTTTTAGCTCCATCCAATCCACAAAAAATGGTCTGTGGACATAAAGCAGATATCTGCAGATTTGCAGGGCTCTACACATCACTAGCAGTACTTGAACTGACAATAGATTGCCAAGAGAGGGAAGTCTATGTTAGGGTCCCTGAATGTGGGAAAACTTTGCCGAGGAGTGAAAATTGCTTCTCTTTTCACAACTTTTCTTCGACCTTTTTTTTTTTAATTAAGAGATTTTTTTTTCTTTTTGAATGAGAAAAGATGAGAATATGACAGTGTCAAGGAAGGAAATGCAGAAGCTGTGGGGAGGCAGATCAGGAAGAGATCTGGCATTAACGAGAAGAACTGGCTGGTTAGCTAGGGCCCGGTGCAACACAGAGACATCAACCTTGGTTTTCTTACATCCCTTGGCCTTCCATGAAGTGACCATTGCCCTCAGAGAAATAGCATAAGTTACACTAGAACGGTGCTGATTACAATAATTGTCTCCTAAGCACCAATATAGATATGAACAATACACAGAAAATGTTTTTCCAAACACACATTAATGTGCAAAATGACAAGATTTGGGGAATATAGGGTTTTTTTTATTTTAAGGTACCACAGAGATTACATAAGGAGGCCTACATGATACTCCTTTGGATACTCATTGTGTATTTTTCACTTTGGAATGGTTCACTGAGTATTATTCATTGTTATAGATAGCTTGAGAAATGCACTTACAGAGGGGGCAATGTAAATCCAGTCTCTGATCAGATGAGTCAATGTTTCCCAAACAGCCCTGCAAGCTTCTGTTTATGGATGCTCAGCTGCTTGGATTCTATTTAAACAGACCGAGCAAAGCACCAGTCACAGGAGTTCTTCACTGAGTGATCTTCTATGACTCATGAATATCAGCTGGACCAAAGAAAGAAGCCAGCACAATCTGATAGGGCTGAGGAATGTGCTATGCTGCATAGGGAAAAGAGATACATGGCCTCATTAGAGTCTTGATCTTACAGAATGCTGAGCACCCCAGT
Organism: Pelusios castaneus; assembly: GCA_007922175.1. Taxonomy (NCBI): domain Eukaryota; kingdom Metazoa; phylum Chordata; order Testudines; family Pelomedusidae; genus Pelusios; species Pelusios castaneus. The sequence goes on from ML685796.1 coordinate 14,619,894, forward strand.
CCAGCAGAGCATTGAAGCACAGCAGCAGTATCACTGAAGTTATGCTAATCATGCTTAGACCTCTGATTTCAAAAAACAGTTCAAGGCAGAACATATCCTCTGACCTTCCTCTCAGCTGCTCTACTCTGAAACAATACAAGGCTCATTTTTCACTGAACACAGGGCAACTTTAGTTGAAGTCAATGGGACTAATCGCTTGCTTAAAGGTAAGAATATACTATATTAGAACTCAAAGCAACTTAGAAAAATTGCAGAACTGGTTTGAAATCAAGTTAAGCTAAGTTAAGTCAATTAAAGTTAATTAAGTTAAGTCAAGCTCTTGTTCAATAAGAGGAAACGGGGCTGTGGAGTGGAAAACCTGCCTTATGAGAGGAGAATCAAGAAGCTTGGCTTGTTTAGCCTAACCAAAAGAAGGTTGGGGGGGGGGGGGGGGATATTATTGCTCTCTATAAATACATCAGAGGGGTTAATATCAGGGAGAGAGAGGAATTATTTGAGTATAGCACCAATGTGGACACCAGAACAAGTGGTTATAAACTGTCCATCAAGAAATTTAGGCTTGAAATTAGATGCAGATTTCTAACCATTAGAGGAGTAAAGTTCTGGAATAGCCTTCCAAGGGGAGTTGTGTGGGTAAAAACCATAACTGCTTTCAAAACTGAGCTTGATAAATTTATGGAGGGGATGGTATGATTAGCCTATTTTGGAAACTGACTGATATTTGGCTACGTGTGGTGGATATAGAAGTGGCCTAAGAAGGGAGGGTACATGGGGTGGGTTCTGAGTTATTACAGAGAATTGTTTCTTGGGTAACTGGCTGTTGAGACTTGCCCATGTGCTCAGGGTTTAACTGATCACTATAATTGGGGTCGGGAAGGAATTTTTCCCCAGGGCAGATTGGCTTGGGCTTTGGGGGTTTTTCGCCTTCTTCTGTAGCACAGGGGATGGCTCACCTACCGGTGAATTCTCTGTATCTTAGGCTATGTCTACACTTACAAAAGTTAGTTTAATTCCAAAGGGGTAGCCGTGTTAGTCTATTGTAGAAAGACAACAGAGTCCTGTGGCACTTTTAAAGACTAACAGATTTATTTATCGCATGAGTTTGTCCGCAGTGGGTAAAGGATGGGAGAAGGAAGGCTCCTGGAAACTTAAAGTGGTGGCCAAAAATAATAAACTTTATTAGTCCCCTCTTTGGGACGCAAAGGGTTAACAGTGGGGCTGCTTGCTGGACTAAACTCAGAAGTCAGCTTCACAGATAACAAGATAGCCCCAGGTGATTACTCACAGTTTAGCATATCATGAGTTACACAGAAATAAACCTTTAGAATAAACCCTCCTCTTGGACTCTTTTGATAATTCAGAGATAAAGTATAACAAGACAGAGTTCAATACATAAACAATAAACATAACAATAATCCCCAAACCTACACCAATTGTAATATCTTGGGTTAAAACTGAGGTAGAAGAGTTATTCACATTCAATCATGAGGAGTAAACGTGGGGGGGTAATTCGGGTTCACATACGTACCATGACTATCAGGCAGGTGATTAACAACAGCATAACGTCTCAAGGCGGAGGTTGAAATCGACTCGGGCCGGCACTCTCGGGGGAACTCCTACTGCAGGGTGATCAGGCCTAGCAGTTAACTCGAGGAGACTCCCACCTGCTCCATGCGGCATGGAAGCTTTTATTGCCCAGGCCACGTCTTGCTGCTGAGGGCTGTGATTGGCCAGATTTCGCTGCAGCAGGAATTTTGAGGCGAGGGTCTGCCCAGTTCCTCCTGTCCTTATTTGTGCAAAGGAATTTTCACCAGCTCTCTAGGTTCCGGGTCAGAGCCTTCTACACCCCTGGGGGGGAGGGGGGGGGCAGAGCAGCCATGATTGACTTGCCCTCCAGCACATGGGCGAGGGGGATGACCCACCCCTTTGGGAGCTGGCTGAGAGCGAATCAGGGTCCGAATAAAGCATGTTGATAGTCACAAGCCTAGCAGCCAGGAGTTCTCTACGTGCAATAAAGCATGTTGATAGTCACAAGCATAGCAGCCATGAGTTCTTTACCTGACCTGGGGGGCAGCATCTGGTATGTGACCTGGGGACAGTATCTGATAAACAGTTTCTGTACGTGACCTGAGGAGAAACAGTTTCTATGTCTGTATATCACAAGGGAGGTGGCGGCCAGTTTATGTGGTGCTCATAACAGCACCTTAACAGAGCTTTCGTGGGAGAAAATCCCGCTTCGTTAGACGCTTTGAATTAGTTTGAATTAGTTAATTTGAACTAACTAATTTTAGGCTTAAAGTGACTTAATTTACAAGTGTAGATGCACCCTATGGCTATGTACTTGAACTTTTAAGTTGACTTTAACTAAGTCGACTTTAAGTCAACTTAGTTATGTCGACTTAGTGTGTCTACACTTAAAATTAAAGTCGACTTAAAGGGGAACTTACAAAATCGACCTAGAGCGTCCACCCTGGATGTTCTAGGTCAACTTTGTGAGGCTAGGGGGACCTTGGGCAGGTCCATGGTGGTGGGGGGGCACCCCCTGTGTACAATGGGGCAAGGGGTACAGGGACCCTGGAAAGGCAGAGCCCTGTGTGTGATGCTGTCTGGATTTAGGGAAGCATTTATGATATTATTTTCTATGGATATCTCATAAATGCTATAATCCATAGGAACTATGTCATGTTTGGTATCAATAGAAAGGTAGTAATTTGCTGGGAATGATTATATAGTTTATGTCTAGGAATTCTATTTCAATTAGAAGTGAAGAATTTGATGTTATATCCATACTTTAACTTGTGTCATTCTGGACAAATGCCTTACATGGGAGGGTGTGAACAACCATTGTCTCGTGTGGCAGAGTACTCCCCAACTTGTGCCGCCTAATGTCCAATCCCCTGGCATAGTAGGGCCTGTGGCAAGTCAGCCTCCCTGGCAAGCCCACTTCTCCCTGTCAGGGCCGTGGCTTCACTGCTCTGGACTCAGTCCTTGTAGAAGGGGAGTTTTCTGCTGCCCCTGCAGTGGACGAGGCAAGCCTCCCAGGCCTTGCCTAGTCTCCTTCCCTTCCTCTAGCCCTTTCTGATGTTGCGTTGCGTTGCGTTGCGTTGCGTTGCGTTGCTCTGCTCTAAACTCCCACACATGAGCTGGTGGAGGTGGGGCTTTTATTGGGCCAACAACAGCCCTTAACAGGGCCCAGGTGTCCCTAATTGCCCCGCAGCTGTTCCTCCTCTGCCTGTTGGGAACAGTGCTTTCAGCATTCTAGAGCTGACAACCCTGCCTTCATTTCCCCTCCTGTAGGAGGTTGATCCTGGCAGGCGTCACCAAGGTCGGAGACCTCCTGGACTATGCCCGGGGGGACTGGGTGGATCCCCTTGTGCTGGCTGAGCGCATGGGGCTCTCCACCCTTCGAACCCCCCGGCGCCTACTCCAGGAGGTGAAGGCAGCCTTGCCCCCTGCTGCTCGGGATTACCTCAAGCAGGTTCTGCGAGAGGGTGCTCTCCACCCTCCCCTCAGTCCTGGCCCTCCGGAGCTTTTAATCGGGCCCCGGCCCCGCAAGCCCCCCCAGCCGCCCCTGCCCCATGCCCCGAGCCGGCTGCTGGACTTGCAGCCGGTCTCCTCCCTAACCGTGCCCCGTAAACATCTGTACACACTCGTGCTCCATACCATTCACTTCCTCGCCCTCGTGTCCTGCCCCGATACAAAATGGTGGGACCTGATTCCACCTGTAGAGGGCGAGGACCCCCGGTGGGCCAGTCTGTATGCCACCTTGACTCCACGGCCCGCTGGGGATATAAGTTGGCGGCTCCTTCACGGAGCCGTCAGCACGGGCGTGTTCCTGGCGCGGTTCACCCCCTGTCCCGACACCTGCCCTTTTTGCGATGTGAGGGAGACCCTGGCGCATGCCTACCTTGAATGCGCCAGGTTGCAGCCCCTTTTCCGGCTCCTCCAGAACCTCTTATTGAGGTTCTGGCTGCACTTTTCCCCACACCTTCTTTTATATGCACTCCCCGTCCGTGGCCCCACGAAGTCGCGGGACCTCCTCGCCAACCTCCTCTTGGCCTACGCCAAAGTGGCCATCTACAAAACCAGAGAGAGGAGGTTGGCTGAAGGAGGTTCCTGCGACTGTGGGGCCTATTTCCGGTCCCTTGTCCGTTCACACATCCGAGCAGAATTCCTTTGGGCAGCGTCCGCTGGCTCCCTCGACACCTTTCGGGAGGAGTGGGCGCTGTCCGGGGTTCTCTGCTCGGTGTCCCCTTCCGAATCCCTTATTTTGACCCTTTGACCCTCACTCCCATTCCTGTTAGTCATTTGTTGTCCCCCGTAATCAGTTGGAAGCTGGGTCCAGCGCTTCCTTCCCTTGGGCTGGGGAAGGAGCTTTAGCAGTGGGCGGGCCAGCGCCCGCCCACCTCCCTGTTTTCAAATAGGCTTCCCCTCCTGTAGAGGAGAGAGGAGGAAGGCTGCACTGCTCCTGTTGCTGCCACCACTGCTGCTACCACCACCATCATCACTATCACCACCACCGCTGCTGCTGGGACTGTCCCTACCACTGCCCCTGTTCCTGTGCGGCCTCTCCTCCGGCTGGCCTGTCTCCCTCCCGCCCCCTGCCTTGTGGGGAGGGAGGGAGTGAGCGAGCGAGTGAGCGAGCGAGCGAGCAAGGGAGTGACCAGGCAGAAGACCTCTCCCCGCCACCACTGCTACCACCAGAGGAGGAGAGGACTCCTGCCTGCCTTCCTGCCTGCCAGCTGGACCCTGCTGCTGTTGCTGCTACCATCACCACTATCACCACCATCTTTTGGAGCCTGCTGCTGCTGTACCTGCCCGTATTCCATCTCTTGGTGAGGAAGACACCCAAGGAGGACTTTCACTGGTGTGTTTGTGAGTGCTGGGGGAGCACTTTGGACCATCTAAAAGCTGTGGAGGGGTGGCCTGTTTGAGACTGAGAGACTTTTGCCATCACTGCTCAGCTGGTGTTGGGGCAGTCTTTACTGCTGCTGCCTAGGGGAAAGGGGAGAGCGGTGTGGAGCCCTCTCCCCCACATTCCATCTATCCCCCACCCCACCACCAGCATCACTATCGCTGCCACCCCTCCGCTACTCCCCCAGCCACCGTTCTCCCACTCCTCACCCCAGGATTGCTGCTAGGCTCCCTTGTTTATTGGACCTTGCTGCAGCAGCAGCGGCAGTGGGGACTAGGGCCTCCCAGGCAGCTTCCTTCCCTTTCCTCATTGCCTGACTCTCCCCTCTCCCCCTAGCCCCACTTGGCTGGAGGGCTCCCCATTTTTTGCCTTGCCCCCTGGCCGGTTCAGTGTCCCCTCCCACCCATGCCCTTTCTTCCTGACTTGTTTCCCTTCCCTGGCCATTTTAGAGTTTTTGGTTCCTCTCCCTGCCTCGCCCCAAACTGTTTGTTTCATTCCTCCCTGCCCCACCCCCACCCTCCAGCCCCCATTGCTCCCTTGCCCCGCCCTACCCCATCCTCCTTCTGATTCCCATCTCCCTGTCGTCCCTCCCTTGTCCCTTCCCTCCCAGGAGCCCTCGCCTTCGATGCCTGGCTCTATCCCCGCTGGCCGGCCCTCCCATGCCATCTTGGAGGGCCGGACCCTCGTCAAGGGGAAACGCAAGAAGGCCCAGGCCCTCCCCGCCACGTCGGATGGGGAGGAGGCCCCCCGGAAGTCAGTACGGGGGGCTGAGGATGCCAACATTATCACTGGGCCTTCTACCGTGCTCCCTGACGAGGCCCAGAGGGAGGCCGTGGCCAAAGGAACGGCTCCAGCAGCACAGGGGGGCAGTGTTGCCCCCCCATCGGAGGCCCTTGAAAACCCCCTTCCCGGAGAGGCTGCGGATGGAGCTGCCCTTGCCCCCCCCCCCCCAGCCCGCCCCCCCCCCCCCCCCCCCCCCCCACGGGGGGGGTGCCCCGCGCGGGGGGGGGGGGGGGGGGGGAGATTTCAGCTCCATCTTCGCGGAGATCGAGGCCCTGGGTCTGACCCTGGTTGCTGCAGGGGAGGACGACCCTCCTCTACCAGCAGATCTTGATCTGGGCTGCAATTCGTCTTCACTGCCCCCTCTCTCGTCCCAGTCCCAGCCCCAGTCCCAGCCCTTGCCCGCTATCTCACCCTTCACCCTGGGAATGTCCCCGGGTTGTTCCACCTACCTGGCTGCGATTGGGGCTTCCTCTGTAGCTGCCGGGCCCTTGGAGGCGATGGCTGGCCCCGAGCAGCCGGGCCCTGAGGAGCCAACCCAGGTGGGACAGCCTCCCCTCCCTCCCCTTGTTTTCTCCCCCCTGTCCGACGCTGAGGCCATGGAAACCTCCACACCCAGCATCGGCGGGGACCCGTTCCCAGACCTTCTCTTAAAAAACCCCGTGCCTGGTCGAGCGGAGCCACACCCCAGTGGTTCGGCCACTGGGGACCCTGTCCCTACTCCCGCCCCTACCGCTTCTTCCTATCCCCTTCCTGATCCTACCCCTGTTCCCTCTCTCCTGACCCCCGCGATTGCCCCTACTCCTTCCTCAGCTCCCGCCCTTACTGCTGCTGCCCCCGGGATCGCATCTTTCCCTCTGCAACAAGACGATTCCCGGGGCCTATTTCCGGTCCCTCGTCCGTTCACGCATCTGAGCAGAGTTCCTCTGGGCAGCATCCACTGGATCCCTTGACATCTTTCGCGAGCAGTGGGCGCTGTCCGAGGTTCTCTGTTCGATGTCCCCCTCCGAATCCCTTCTTTTGAACCTTTGACCTTCACACCCGTTCCTGTTCATCATTTGTTGTCCCCCGTAATTTATTGGAAGCTGGGTCCAGTGCTTCCTCCCCTTAGGCTGGGGGAGGAGCTTTAGTAGTGGGCAGGCTAGTGCCCGCCCACCTCCCCAGGTTTTCAAATAGGATTACCCTTCTAAAGCCATCTGACCTGACTTTGCCACACTCCTTAATGTTAAGGAATCTGCCAGGTGATTTGGTCCCAAGGAGTAAATTGATGAACCATTAAGGACACAATGGTTGTATTCTGATACTCCCTGGAACTATTCTACCTGGAAAATTCCTAAACATTAAGGAGAAGATGGTTGTTCACACCCTCCCATGTAAGGCATTTGTCCAGAATGGCGCAAGTTAAAGTATGGATATAACATCAAATTCTTAACTTCTAATCAAAATAGAATTCCTAGACATAAACTATATAATCATTCCCAGCAAATTACTACCTTTCTATTGATACCAAACATGACATAGTTGCTATGGATTATAGCATTTATGAGATATCCATAGAAAATAATATCATAAATGCTTCCCTAAATCCAGACAGTGTCACACCATGCCCACATGCCCTGCCCTTTGGGGGGCATGCCAGGCTCCCCCTGTGCCCCCCCCGGCAGGGAGGGCATTGGTGTAATCCTGGGGTAGCCCTAAATTGACTTAGGGCTACCCCAGGGCTACACTGGCTTAATTCGACTTTAAAAAGTCGAATTAAGCCTTAGGTCGAATAGAAAGGTGGCTTAATAAACTTGACTGAATTTTCATTAAGTCGACTTTATTTTCATTAAGTTGACTTTATTTTCCTTAAATCGACTTAAGCAAAGTGTAGTGTAGACGCAGGGCACATTACGTCGACTTAAGCCAAGCTTAAGTTGACTTAATTTGCCAGTGTAGACGCAGCCTATGAGTCTATGAGATCAGTGTAATACCAACTCCTGATGAAAGAAGCTGCTAGGATTGTGGGTAAGGATGATTACAGGGGACCTGATAGCAGTCTTTTAAATATATTGAGGGCTTTTAGAAAAAGGACATTGATCAGTTGTTCTCCGTATCAGTCAAAGGTAGGAAAAGTGGCATTTCAGTTCATCTACAGCAAGGGAGATTTAGGTTGGATATTAGGAAAATCTTTGTAACTATAAGGTTAGTTAAGCATTAGAATAGGTTTTCTAGGAAGACAATGGAATGAATCCCTCTCACTGGTAGTTTTGAAGAACAGGGGAGACAAACATCTGTCAGAGAAGGTATATGGACTTTTTGAAGATCCTTCCAGTCCTGAATTTCTAAACCTAAGTATTTTGATGGGTCAGGATCGCTGATTTATGCCAGCTGAGGATCTAACTAAATGATTTGAGTAGAACAGTGATTTACAGCAGTTGAGGATCTAGCCCTATATCTACTAAATGAAAAGATTCTCAGGGCTGGCCTTACTGTGAGACGAACTGAGGCCGCTGCCTCAGGTGCCAGCCTGTGGGCAGGGGGGAGGAGGCTCTACTAGGACCCAACATGTAGAAAATTGTACTTCATGGGTCATAACATGTGAAAAACTTCATGTTCCCCAAAGACAATGAAAATAGAAGTTTCCATCCAACACATTACTGGTGTGAAATCCCTAATGGTAACAAAGTGGAGAGGCCATGGCTTATGTACTCAAAAGCCCAGAATGCTGAATACTGTTTTTGTTGCAAACTCTTCCAGTCTAATGTTCCAGCCACATTGGGTTCTACAGGAACAAAGGACTGGAAAAATCTGGCTAGAAATCTGGCATGCCATGAGAAGGCAGCAAATCACCAGAGAGCATTCCAAAGGTGGAAAGAGCTTGAGATGAGACTAAGGTTAAAGGCCATCATAGATGATCAGCATCAAGAGAAGATTGCATCAGAGTCTGTTCTGGAATATATGTGCACAAATAAGATGACCACCTTCTTTCCAAATTCTTTTGTTGCTTTGCGTATACTTCAAACGCTTCCTGTAACAGTTGCCAGTGAGAACGCAGCTTCTCCAAGCTGAAGTTAATAAAAACACATCTACGCTCCACAATGACACAGGAGAGGCTGGTTGGCCTTGCAACCATCTCAATAGAGCATGAGCTGGCCCAAACTGTGGACCTGCAGGAAACAGTTCAAAGTTTTGCAACCAAGAAGGCATGGAAAGCAACACTTTGATTCAAACAGATAAAATGCCAGTGTTTACTATGCAAACAAGAAAAGTTACATTTACCATTCAGGTGTTTGAAAGTTACTTAACATTTTTAACAAGGCATTTTAAGTTGTTAGTGCTCCTTTATTGGAGTAGGTAGCAGAGCAGTACCATGAGAGGAGTAGAACAGGAAGAAGGCAGAATTGAGACCTTTCAAAGTTTTGGCCCAAGCGAGGGTGCTTGCGGGCGTCATTTGAGCTTCCTGCCTCAGGTGCCAAAATGTTGTGGCCTGGCCCTGTTCACATGGTGTAGTACTCAATTTTTTCTGTTCTCAGCAAAAACTAAAATCATAGGGCTGGAAGTGACCTCATGAGATCATCTAGTCCAACCCCCTGTTAAAAGCAGGACCACTCCCACTAAATCAATCCAGCCAGGGTTTTGTCTAACTGCACCTTAAATATCTCCAAAGACGGAGATTCCACCACCTCCCTAGTGAGAATGCTTCACCACCCTCCTAGTGAGAAAGTTTTTCCTAATATCCAACCTTGACCTTCCCCAGCTGTAACTTGAAACCATTGCTCTTTGTTCTGTTCTCTGTTACTACCGAGAACAGCATAGCTCCCTCCTCTTTGGAGCAGCAGCTCTTCAAGTAGTGGATGCAACAATGCCATGGAGTGGAAAAGCATTACTTAAAGAGCGTCCAATAAATTGCTTTTACGTTTATAAAATCTTATTACAGCAGTCAGGTATTCAGATGATTCTATCACTTCTTTCCTCCCGCTTCCCCCATTACATGGGAATGTGCTCTTCTCAGCTGCTTGAGAGGGTAACATGATCAGAAGAGCATAATTGATCAGTAATGATTTTATTGTGGTAAAATTCAACATCCTATGAAATCTTCAGAACCTTATTTGAAGGCTAATTCCTGTTAACTATAGACAGCTATTGGGAATAGCCTTTGCAGTTAGGGCACGGTATAACAGTGTTCTCAAATTTGCTATAGACTATAATAATCCTTAATCACATCTAAATATATTGACCCACAGCCTGGTGTAAATAAGAATGTGTAGTGGAATTTTCAAAAGCACTTAGGAGGTAGGTATCCTGAAACTTTTGAAAATCCCACTAATGAGAATTTACACCCCTTGTATACAATTGGGCAACTGTGAATGAAAAGAATCTTCTCCTTTGCAGTTCTTGCCAACTAAAACAGCCTTTTCATCTTTCTGCTTTATTAACTGTCCAGCTATTTTCATCTGAAAGTATGTACAATTTAATTTATTTACAGTTTGTTTGCCTATCACTTTCTATTGACAGACCAGCTTCAGAGTACTTCCAATCATATCATCACCTTCCTTTATAACTCCTCCCCTTTCATAGCATTCCTGTGTCTTTTATAGCCCCTGGCTGACAAGTCTAACAGTTGTGTTCTATTAGCCTAAGCCCACCAGGTACAGGCTTACACAGCTGGCTCCAATTCTCCTTTCATAATTTGGCTCACTTGTCAGAGAACTGGTTCAGCTTTCTTTGCCTAGAACCCTGTCACAATCTGTTTAAAATTTTTATAACTAATTCTGCTCAGTACTTGCTGATTTTTCTAATCCTTAAAAGATAGAGATATTAATATTGAGTTAATTCATGTCACTGGAAAAAAGAATCTGTTAGAAATACAATACCCCATATATAAAGCTTGTGCTGTACTCAGGTAAGGAAAGAGAATTTTTTTTCTTTGTGTGTGAATTGAGTCTAAACTTGCAATGCTTCTTTTATTAGTCTGTCTAACCTGATCGTCCTTTGTTTCAGCACTCCATGAATATTTAAATACTACTACTACTTTGCACTTCTATAGAACCTTTTATCTGAGAATATCAAAGTGCTTTTCAAATATTAATTACTGTAAATCTCACAAAACCCATCTGATGTAAAAAGCCCTTGTTACGCAGCACTTGTTTTACTGGTGGATTGAATCGAAGCACAGAGGTTAAGTGACTTACTTATGGTCGTATAGCAAATCACTGGCAGAGGAACTCAGGTTCCCTGTCTCCCTGTTATCTGCTGTACCTAGGGTTGCAAATTCTGCATTCACAGAGTAATAAAGTATTTCTTGTGTTTAAATGTGCATGTCACATTTGACAAAAATATATTGTTCCTTTAGCAGAAATGTAGAGAAATTATTTCTTTAATAATTATGTAAAATACTGCTTCTCAAGGAAACTTTCTTTAAAAAAAAAAAAGTGCACATGATACAAAAGGTGCCAATTAGCATAAATATTGTGGTTCTGTGAAAGGTGCCAATTAGCATAAATATTGTGGTTCTGTGGTGGAATTAAAAAACTGTAATTGCTTCAATGAAATATACATGGTGGTACATGTATCTAATCTATATCATAATGTAGTCTTGATTCATGATTTGTGGGCATTGTGTAATTCAGTTTAGATAGATGTGCAATAGAAAAGTGCCCACTGCAAGCAACAATCTATGGTATATTTTTCTTTAAACATAGGAAATAAACTGGCTGGAAATCGCTTAAAAGTACAAATTGCTTCTGTTGGCAACATATGTGACACAAGAGCAATAGCCTAATTGCACTAATTCCTGTTTTTAAAAAAATTACATTAATTTAATTAATAACACTAACCTAAATAATGTATCCATGTTCATTTTTGGTATTTGATCAACCCATTCCCCTAAAAACAATATTTTCCAAAGCAGTTTATTATGTCTTATCAAATATTTCTACAAGTTCCTGTGAAACCTTCTTATTAATATAACTAATGAAAAAAACTTCACCATAGTTAGATGATCTCTCAGTAGTATATTCCGTGAATACAAGAGTATTTAATCCTATAGGAGGAAAAGAATGTGAAAGAGAAAATGATAGATAGAGCTTTGATCTTTTAACATTGTTCAGATATGCACATTAGAAAAAATCCTGCAAATCTTCTGTGTTCTTATTTTACTGCATTTAAATGCCCATAGCCAACCTCAAGCTGTTAGTCTGTCTTTTTCCCCACCATTTCAATCAGAAGGATCTGAGATTTTAAAAAAAGGACTTGATAATCCAATTTGAGACAGTTGACTGACAAATCTAATTAACTGCTCAAAGACAATCTTTAAGGATAAAGTAAGACTCTGAGACATGAGAGAAGAGAAACCAGATGATGTACTGTAACCTAAAACTATCTCAAGAGCACAAATATTTATTAGATCTATATTTTATATAAATATGTCCATTAAACTTGTCCTTCAATTAGGATTAAATTGTGAAAGGAATATATGTAAATAATCTTTTATAGAAATCTAATATTTTGATGTATACAAACCTACAATGGATTCCTAAACTCTAATTATCATCTTGATGAAACAGAATCTCCTTAAACCCATTTTTACAAGAATGACCACTTTGCTTATTGGGATCATGGCAAACAATGGTTAAACAATTTGTGAAGACACTCAATAGTTTGACTCATTGAGAGAGACCTTCACTTTAATCTTTATTTGTAAATAAAAGGCAAGGTCTGTGTTGCACAATTCCTGCCTTAAAATCATAAAATTATGTTTATGTGGCAAGAAATATGTAAGTTGCTGAGTCTGTCAGTGGGGCAAATAAAAACTTGATTGATTTGTGATTCTGAGTAATAATTTGTGGTAATGGTCAGGAAATTAAATGGCAACGTATTCCTTCACATGCTATTGCTGTTGTTTGTCTCTCCTTAGAGAAATTTATTACTCTAAAAACAATATTATATACTTCTTATATAGTGCTATTTGTCCTCAGGTTTGAAAGTGCTTTCTGTAGGACATATTATCATCCCCATTTTACGCTTGGGGAAATGAGATACAGAGAGGCAAAGTGATTTGCCCAAGAGTCCCAGCCCAGTGCTTTATGCACTAGACTGTTCTGCTTTCTATGTACAAACACACATCTTTCCACAAAATATGTGTCTTCGAAGACCATATGCAATAGTGAGAAAGAGCCCCACTGAAGTTTGCAATCAAGTTGGCCAGCTCAAATCTTAAAATCAAACAAGTTATGTTCATATAAAATATAATATGTTAAGATAACATTTTTCCACCTTGTCAGATTGGTTACCTTGTATTTGAAGTTAAATATTTTGGCAACCCCTTACTTTTGTTAAAAATGCATTTTTGTGTGTTTTTGATAGAATAGTTGATCTTGAAGAGTGTGGTAATCTTCTGACCTTCCCAGAACCATGAGTTATTGTTAATCTTTCTCATCCTCAGTATGTGGAAGTTTTGTTACTGTTAAACTGTGTGATAATTCCCTGACACACCAGTTTGTGTGACTTGCTAGCAAACTCTTCAGGACTCTGACAGTCCAAACTTTGTCTTGTAGTTAAGAAGACATTTCCCTGTAGTGTCCAGCCCTGTAGTGTCCAGCCCTTTCACTGAACACTCACAGAAACTGTTTGTTTGGTCCTTTTAACATTTCAGCCAGTTATTTTACCTGGGATTAACATGCCCTTCCCTTCAGTCACTGTATTTAAAGGAAAAGTAAAACAAGTTTATCTAACAAAAGGACATAGGGATTCAAGTGTGAGAAATAAATTTAGAAAAGGTTAGAAACAAATAAAAGTTAAAAGTACACTTTTAAGACTAAAACTTGATTTAACAAATTACACTGCCTTGTTCAAAGAAGTGTTTCTTATGAAGTCTCTTTTCTAGTCTGGCTGACCAATCTCTGGGGTCAGGACCGTTCACAAATCTCTCAGTGCTTGGTTTCTTTATCTCTTTGGGTGAGGGATGTCAAATAGCTTTTTCTCTCTCCCTATATCTTCCAAAGATCATTGACTCTGGGTTAGGGGGCAGAGAGCCCTTCTGGAGGTCCAGCTTGCTGTGCCCACAAGCGACCTGACATCATATCTCACCCTTGAGATAGCAGCTTAACTATCTCCCACATTTGTTATGTTCTTGGTTTTGTTTACTTTTTATGTTAAGTGTACCTTCATTGTCTCTTCCTGTTGACTAGGCTGGTCAGAAAAGCAAATATCAATTTCTTTTCCTAAGGTAGACTGGGCTTATGCATTACTTGCTGAACACATTTTAAAGATATAATTCTAGCACATATTTACAACTTTGTGAATACATCACACAATGATTTTTGGGACTGCTGTGTTAAGTTTCTATATGAGAGCTTACATGGCACATTTTAGATACAGATTATGAGAACAGTGTGTAAGGTGTAGTGAATATGTCAGGCCTGACAAGTTGAGGACACAGGCTAGTGAAGAACCCATGGACCATGGCCATAAAGGATAATGAGGTGCAGGGAGTGAGATTTTCATTGTTTAGATTGTAATAACATTTTCAAATACTTCATTATCCCCACTGATTGTCTTTTGTGACTCCTCTTGGGGTCACAATACGCTAATTGACAAACACCTGGTTGGAGTTCTTGTGGACTCTAGTGTGTTTACTTGTAGAATATTATTCAACAAGCCACTTAATTATGTGCTTAAGTTCATCCCAATTCAGTAAAGCATGTGTTTAAGCACTTTGATGATGAATTTGGGTCTCTGTGTAGAATTCCAGATATGATGTGGTATTTGGTAAGTACTAGGAGATAAAGCTGGAACTTTAGTGTGTTGAAAACTATTAGTGTCTAGTTGTTTTCTTCAATAAATATCTCTTATTTAAGACTGATTTTTGTCTCATGGCACAGAATGAAATACTGATGTAAGCAAAGTCTGAATAGCCCTCCCATGCTCAGCTATTTCCATTGGTACTATGGCTATGTCTACACTTAGGAATTTAGGTTGACTTTACCAAGATGACTTTACTAAGTTGACTTTAAGTCGACTTAATAAGGTCAACTTAGAGAGTCCACACAGTACTATACTAGACTCTCCAAGTCTACTAGTTCGGTCCAGGGGGAGGTCAGGCTCCTTTGGAGCCTTGGCTCCCCAGGCTAGGAGGGCTTGTCCTGGGGAAAGCCAGCCCCATATGGGGCTGGATCTCCCCGAGGCAGCAAGCCCCAGAGCAATCCGGGGGAGAAGGGAGTGTGGAGCTCCCTTCTGCCACGGATCACTCGGCTCCCTTCTGGTCGGGACTGCTCAGGTCCCGGGCAGAAGGGAGCCCATCTAGCCGGGACCAAGTGATCCCAGGGAGAAGGGAGCCCCACGGCTCCTTTCTGCCCGGGAACCGAGCGATCCCGGCAAAACAGGAGCTGCAGCTTCCTTCTTGCTGGGACCTGTGGGGGTCCGGCTAGAAGGGAACGTGGGGCTCCTTTCTGCCGGGACCCCAGAGGTCCCAGCCAGAATGGAGCCCTGCAGCTCCTTTCTGGCTGGGACCATGCTCCAGCAGCTAGGGAGCCCCCAGAGGCTGCCTGGCAGCTGGAGCGCTGGCAATGGCCGGCAAGGCAGTGCTCCAGCTGCCAAAAAGTCTCCGGGGCTGCCCAGCAGCTGAAGTGCAGGACTCGGGCGGAAAGGAGCCCCGCCTCCCATCTCCCCAGGACCCCTCGGGTCCCAGCTAGGAGGGAGCTGGGATGAGCCACTAACAGTTTGTCCTGCGGAAAACCAGTCCTGCGTGGGATTGGCTCTCCCCAGGACAAGATGCTAGTGGATTCTTGGGGAGAAGGGA
Source organism: Pelusios castaneus (assembly GCA_007922175.1). NCBI lineage: Eukaryota > Metazoa > Chordata > Testudines > Pelomedusidae > Pelusios > Pelusios castaneus. The sequence goes on from ML685796.1 coordinate 14,635,370, forward strand.
GCAGGGGCTCCCTTTTCCCCCTGCCCTAAGTCGACTTAGGGAGTCCACACTGCTTAAGTCGACCTAAAAGTCGACTTGAGCATTAAAGTCGACTTTAAACTAGGTTTAATAAAGCAGCTTAAGTCAACTTAAAGAAATGCCATTGTGGGTGTTGAGTAAATTAAGTCGACTTAATTTACTAGTGTAAATGCACCCTTTTATTTGTATAAGCACACCTAGGTGCTCAGCATGATGGGAAATGGTTAGTTTGGCTGGTATTCCATTACAAATCACATTTGTGTTTATTGCAGGGGATATGAAATGTTCCTCCATGCCACTGTATGAACAAATGGTAGTAGAGCTGTGCTTAGCCTGTTCTGATGAAAGATTAGTTCTCATCTTAACAGAATTAAACGAAGAAGGTTTTCAAATGCCAGGGCATAATGAAGCCAGGAGGAAAAGGATGGTGATTTTCTTGATCCTGCTTCCACTGTTCAAAGAGTTAATGAGATTCCTCTTGGAGTCTTTTGTTTTGTTAAACTCTGTGACTGGCAGCTGGATAAAACCAAAAGAAGGGGCTAATTGGGCCCTGAGAGCAGCCAGCAGCAGGAGCAACCAGAAGGGCTAGCCAAACCCAGTGACAAAAAGGTGGACAGTGCAGTTATGATGGTTGGTATGGCAAGGGGAAGCAAGAAGGGAGAGGCTAAGGACATGTTCCCCACAAACTCTCATGTGGGGCAGGTTCTCCTCATAATTTCAAGTTTATGAATTCTTTTAACATTATTTTCCCAATTAGTGCTGAGTTATTTCCTTACTTCTGTTAAAGGCTTTACTTTCTACACTCAGACTCTGTGCTTGCAAGAGGGAGGTATTGCCTTTTGGGAGTACCCCGGGGATGGTGTGTGATTCCTCAGGGGACTGGCTGGGAGCTTGAGTTGGTGTGGTGTGTCATCAGTGATAAGAACTCCTAGATATAGAAACCAGCCCTTATTGCTGCTGACAAAGTCTGGCAGAAGGGTTACACTGTTCAGCATTCTTAATGACATGGCACAACTGGATCATGTGGTTTTTGGGGACATGAAAAAGAAAGAACACAATTTTATTTACCACCCCGGCAGTGACTTCCAGTTAGAATGATTTTGTTTGGGCTGAATAAATAGGATAGTAAAGTATCTAAGGTAGGATAGAGATGGTAAAGGTCACCTGGTATCATTTTGAGGAGCCTTTATGTCCATAATCACATTTTTACAATCTGATAGAATTTATAGTTTAAAGTGTGCTTTTCATGGATCTTAAACACCATGTAAAATATTCTGGGCTGCCAGCCTTTGTGAGCTCTCCCTCCCTTACCTTTTCCTTTTTTACTCTTTCCTATCCTTCTAACTCAGATGCTAAGACTTCACTCCCAATAGTTAGCTCTTTAGCCTCTACTTTGCTCCCATCTACTTTTATTTCCTTACCTTTCTCGTCTTCTCAGTCCCTCTCCTGGATCTTTTCCTTCAGCCTTAAAACAACCTACTTTGAAGTCCCTTCCCTCCTTTTCCTCTCTTACTGCTCCCCATCTTCCTCAACACTCCTTGTTACATCTCCGTTTTCATTATGATGTAATATGTACATTACTGCCCAGCCTATGGGCTTCAGTTAGGGATGAGTTGTACTAGGTACAATTAAAAAAAACTAGCAAAGAGACAATCTCTGTTTTAAAGAACTTGCAATCTGTTAATGATGACACATTAGGAGGAAAAATATACATATATGGATGTAGGGAGGGTGGTAAGGTAGAAATTATAGGCATACATTTTTATGTAGACTAGAAATTCACAAAGTGGAATTTTTTACCTCTTTAGCTGTTATCCTGATATGGTTATGTAAGGACCACAGTAAAAGAGTGTTCTATGAAGAAATTTAAAATGGGATCTGGCTGTTGCTTTATGCATTTTTTTTTTAATTTGAGTTTATTTTGTACACAAGAAACATAATGTGAGAAAGTGTGGAAGTCTCAAATGGAGAACTGGACTAACTGGAAGCAGAGGCAGGAAAGACTGGCATGACAAAGGCAGCAATTAATGAGTCAGATTAATGTGGGGCTGAGTAAAGAAGTACTTTGAAACTGACGGGAAGAAGCTTGTCTTCCCTTTGATGGGAAAAGGAAAGGGGGAACTATTGGTGTTCCTGAAAGATGAGTGAGAGTCAGCAATAAGAAAAGAACATATTTTGGTGGTAGCAAGGGCTTGAGAGCAAGGTTTCAGTCACCAAGGACGAAAAGAAAAGGATCTTGTGATATTCCCCTCCCACTGCAATCTGGATTGTTGTGCAGCTGTGTCACTCCAATTCTTCACTCCCGGGCCCTGACTTACCCCACTTTCCTGTGTGAATCCCCACTCCTGGGTCGATTCACACCCAACTTCCTGCCTGTAATGAGTCCTTCACCCTGTGGAGGAGCCCGCCAGCGTGCCACTTGGGACACACCTCTAGTTTCAGATGCAACCCTGGGAACCACTATTTTGCAGGGTTCCGTGCTATCCGCTGCACCCTACAAGCTCATCTAAACTTGTCTGTCAATTTATCAAAGAAATTGATGTGCACCAGCTCTGTCATTCCAAGTGAGGTCTCTGCACACACACATTCACATGCACTGCTTTAGATAAAACAAACAAATACATTTAATGACTATAACACGATTTTAAGTGATTCTAAGGAGAGTAATATAAATCAAATATTAAGTCAAGGAGTTAGTCACAGATAAAAGATAACTTTTTTTTCTAAACTAAAATTACTTTTTCTCTCTAGATTCCAGTTACCACATAGGCCAGCTGCGATATGTTTTACAGCCACCCACCATCCCTCTGCAGAGGTTTGCAGTCTTTGGTACTGCTTAGAATATGGATTTCAGAGGAGAGCCCTTATACAAGGGTGCCTCTTGTCCAGCAATTTTTCTTTCTTGAGCCAAAATTTTCAGAGTGCTTAGGCCAGTCCGTTGTTCCAGTATACATGCCTCTGCTGGGTCTAGACAAACAGCTTTGTGTTTGTTTGCATCCATTCAAATTATGAGAGACACACATTTGAGGATATGACATAGCAGATTTTCATACCTATACACATGTGATATTGCAGGAAACATGCTACCATAACAATAATGTTCAGCATGTCAGAAGCATTCCAAAAATTCCCTACTTGTCATACTTTTTGTCAGATCGCACATAGTTACACTGTAAGGGCAAATGTGAATGAAACACCTTTGTGATGTGATTCATGTATGTGAGTTGCAGCATCTCACAAACCTACACAAAAGTGTTAGTGGGTGGATGGAGCATATTCATAACTGGTTGCTCAGTCAGAATCTAGCCCAGAGAATGCTAACCCTCTCATTTATTGCAGAAAATAACAAACAATGGTGAAGAAAACTGGAATTGATTTCTTGTAGCAGGTAAACTGTAAACCGTAAGTAATTGCACATGTTCAAAAGGAATCATTTATTTGCCTCTTTCTTTTCACACCATAATAGCAAGCTTAAAAGACATGATACAGCACATTAAGAGGAGAGATTTTTGTGTTCTTTATTACTGCCTGTTAGCATGCTGTATGTCTGAGTATTGAGAGCAGAAAACAGATTACAAAAGAGTTATCCTTTAGAAAGGTTTGCAATATTTAGGGCTAATCTACACCTAAAACTTATAGTGCACAGGTGTGAGAGTCTCCTGGAGACATCGTGCTATGCATACAAGCACTTAAGCCAGCAAAACTGTTGTCACTCAGGAGTATGAAAAAAGAAACAGTGTAGACACGGCCTTAGATGCTAAACAAAAATGCATATTATCATGAATAGAATTTGAAAAAGAAAAAGTACGCTGTCACAGTAGTGATCACATCGCTCATCTGATATGACTGCATTTTCACATGATCTGAAGAAGATTATTATCATAGTAAGCATTGTTGTTTTATATTAGTTTGATAGCAACAAAGAGAAGGATTTTCAAGTAAAAGAGATGTATCAGGCAGACAACTGAAATGCAATAGATGGTATGATGTTTTTTATGTTCTTAAGCAAAAAGTGATATCTTTAAAAACAGCTGTGTTGGTGAAAGGATAGCCAGATAAATGGTTTAATTTAACCTAGGTTGGATCCTTTTAATCTACCTCCTAAGGATCCATGAGAGAAGGCCTAAGGTAAGTCAACATATATCATGGCAAAGGAAGGTTTTGCATATGAGAAATAAATGCCACCTTTGTGAATAGCTAAGATGGAAACTAGGTACATCCAGCATGAGAGTGTGATCCAACAAGCCAAGAAGAAGAAGTGAGTTACTTTTATTGGGTAGGAGTGTTTATGAAAGTGGAGCTCCAAATGGCCTTTGAAATGCTGTGTTTGGAGACATTACTCCTCGTACGGAGAATAGACTTTTTGCATTTCCCTGAAATGATAATGAATTCTAGCACATGGGATTTGGTAAGCAGGTCAGGAGAAAGATATGAGGAACTCCTCTGGACAAATTTATTAATCGCATGAGCTTTCATGGGAGACAATCTCACTTTGTCAGATGCCGTGAAGATGGGGAATTTACAGAATGGGAGGAAATTAAATGCAGGGAAATATATGACACAGGATCAGGTCAGGCTTGTAACAGCAAATCAAAATAGGTTTTAGGATTCAAACACTGGAGAACAGCACACAGAGGAAGGTGAGGTCAAATCACCTGTTGTAATGAGAATAAAATCTGTAATCCCTGTTTAACCCTTAGGCAATGGAGTCAAATTTGCATATAAATTCCAATTCTGCAGTTTCTCTTTGAAGCTGTGATTTGTTATTCATTTGTTTGAGCACCGCTATTAATAAGTTGTCAGTGCAGTGAGCAGGGAGATTGAAGTGTTCTCCTATTGTTTTTGAATGTTGTGATTTCTGATGTCAGATTTATGTCCATTTATTCTTTTGCATAGAGACTGCCTGTTTGTCCAATATATAAGGTGGGGGGGGGCATTTTTATTATATATCTATGCCAAGGATACTTGTCTAGTTTTGTTTGCGAGAAGAGTAACTCTAGATAAATTTGCAGATTATTTGTTTTGCTAATATTTTTCTCAATCTCATTTTTAAGAGAACCACTGTTTTATGCATAACTTGACACAGCTGGCCCCAAAGAGAATTGAATCCCTCACCCCCAATATCCCTTCTCTAAAAGCAGTCATTCCCAGATCCTAAGCATCTCTCATGATCTCTAATACAGAGCACAGACCAATATATCAAAGATTATCACACAAGGGGAGTAGCTAGCCAACATGAGAGGAAGCCTAAAAACCAGGGAGGACATGTGAATTGGTAGAGCTGCAGGTGACTGTAACCAGGGCCTCCGAGGATAACCACATGAATATGCAAAGATCAGGGCAAGCTGCAAAAAAGGAGAGCAAATTCTCCCAGCACTGGTGGGGTACCTGTACCTAAACTCCCCAACCAGTCACAAACAAGGCTTCTGATCCTCCACACTGGATATCAAGAAGCCAACATAAAATATACTCAGCCCTCTTTACTGCATTTCAGCCACTGGTCCCCAATACAGCCACTGGGTCTGCTTAAAGCCTGAAGCTCTTTACTCAAAACAGTTTCTCCTGACCCCAAAGTTTCAGCCACATTACATAGAACAGTATAGGTTTGGACCTTACCCAAAATACCATGCTGCCAGCCAATCCTTTAGTAACTAAAACTAAAGGCTTATTGTACAAGGAAAGAAACAAACTATGAGAGTATTGTTAAAGAGTTAAAGTAATCACATACATACAATGATCTGAAAGTCCAATATATCAGGTTTCCAGTAGAATTTGAAGTTTGCAGATCTTAGGCACACATCCAATACCTGGATGGGTTTAGATCTCTGTTTCACAGCTTCAGTTGTTAAAAATCCAGTTCAAAGGAATATAGACCAAGTAGTCCAAGTGTAGAGTTTGCTCTAATTCTCCCATGAGAATTAGCAGGGTTATTCCAAACCAGTGCTAGCTAGGATCTCAATCCTGAGGCCCAAAATTTTCCTGAAAGCTTGGACAGATGTGAGACAAATGGATTATGTTCCCAACTTCTTTTTATAGCGGTAGCAAACTGGGATTTGCAGGTAATTTCTTATGTGGGCTTTGATGACAGTTCACAGATACTTCCTTAAGTGGAGAAGAGTAATGTATATTGTCCTTTGAAGTAAAACCTTCACCTCTTGGGCACCACAGGTAATTAGCTCCATTAGCACCATTAATAGACAGTTTACATTGGTACATCAAAGCTCCATCTAGATGTTAATGTTCCCTTTTGACCTAACAGAATAATAGTAACAGATAGGGAAATTGCTAACCTCTAACAATATACACGTAAACATCATCAAGTAACTACTAACAATACACATGCTCATTAAAGCCCTAGGCTACTTGTAACACGTATTTTACTGCAATGTATTTTTAAAGGTTAGATTTGGGTCGTGTATTTTACAAAATGGCTTGGTCTTTTCAGGCCTAGGATGACAGTGACAAGTTCAAAAACTCATATACAAATTCTCAGTTGTACAAGGGACAGAAAGGGTAAGTTTTCTCTAATTGGGCATGGCATGGCAGGGAAAGTTATTTTTGACAACAGCCTTTTTTCTGATGTTTTGTTGCATTTTTCAGGACCTAGAAAGACACATAAGAAAACGGGTGGTGGGCTGGAGATGTGAGTTCAGTTTGAGTTTTGAATAAAGCTCCACAACAGGTGGTGGTGATGCTGTTATAGTAGTGCCCAGAAACTGGAAAAAGGAATGAGGACTTATTGTGGTAGGCAGGGTATGATGATATAGAAATCATTTGCTTAGCTCTAATATGGATCTGGCAAATTTGTTACAACATCTGAAGGCTATGTTAGGATTATCCAGGTCCATGTTGATTCTTATTGGCAAGAACTCTTAAACTGTTGACTTATGATTTTGTAGAGGTTCCACAAATTTGAAAATGTAAAACAAATATTAAAATAGGAACTATCTGGAATGAATTTTATACTTCATGAAAGTGAGCTTCTTCCAGAATAAGTGTATACTGGCCTTTTTTGTCCACACCATGAAAAATAATGCTAGGATTCTTAGTACTTGGCTGTCTTTGGTTGCTTCCATATTATCTTCAGCTTCCAGTCTAAATATTAAGTAGCAATTAAGGCCGTCTTGAAGGCTGACTGCCAAAAGAAGTCAGACTGCGATAAATGTAAATCATTGATAGTTTTTTTTTAACTATTATTTCTGTGAAAACAGTAGTATATCTATCACAACAAAATAATGCAATGTGTAGGCAATGCATGTTGTTTTTATTTATGACAAACCACAGAACCAAGTGGCATAAAGGGACAATGTTCACCTGTTTACTTAGTGACATTTGTCTGACAAAAAATCTGAATCCTGCCATAAATTCCATATCCGTCCATATATAGATAAATCAAAGTAATGCTGTGGATGCTTGTAGATTGGTTCATTACTTGTTAATAAAGTTTACAATGATAGAACTATTAAAACCAAAGAAATAACAAATAATGTGAGTTAGTTAAAATAATGCTACTTAAAAGTGTAACTGGTCAGTAAAGAACAGGCATTATAAAACTTGTTTATTTAAATTGTTAAATGTATCCGCCACTGTCTGGCTTAAAATAACGTGGTTTGGATGTGTAGTCTTTATATACTATTTTATGATGCATTAGCAATGGATGCTTTTCTGTACAGAATCACAAGATTGAGGAGAGAACATGGGGGAACAAGTGATTTAATTTTGCAACAAAGTTATTGTTATACATAAATTAACATATAGTGTGGATGAAATTATTCTATCCACAGTTGCTTGTTATGCATGTGTATATATATCAAATATTTTAGAATAAATAAAAACTACTTTAAAAGGAGCACAGAAATACTTGTGTTTTTGTGATGTACTGCATTTCTGTGATGACAAAAAATCATATTTCTTAAACCATCATAGACAATGATATTAAAGTGGAAGAAGAGCTCAGTGAGTTTTATGCATCTTTTAAAATAGAAAGTAACTAGTCTGCAAGCTGAGCTATTGGCTTTGCTTCTGGCCTCCCTCCATATCACGGCTTTGAACTGAAGCAAATTAAAATACTAAATGGGAAGTATTTTCCATTACAAAATAAAAACATTAAGAAAAAATCCAAAATGTATTCAGATTATCAGTGGAAATGTAATATGACTTTCCCAGAAACATATTTTTTCTAATTTAAGTACTAAAATATCTTTTAAAAGGCTTATACACAGGGAAGTGTTCATAAATTACCTGAGATTTACAGACATAAAAAGTATACAAAATAAGAAACCTTCTGCCATGGCTATGTATTTACTTAGTAATTTTTTTTTTAAAAGGTAGTTTTATTAACAGTGGAAATCTTTTGTAGTTTTGCTTAGAGAATAAATGGATGGATGGTGGCTTTCCTTGATGTGAAAAGTACCTCTTCTTCATTAACTATTTGTGTTTAAGTGATATGGTGTATGTCTATACTGCACACTAAACTCAGGCTCCAATTTAAATGTAATCGCTACAGATTTTGCTTGCAAAGGGGCGTTGGCATTAAGCAAAGATCAAAGCCTAATGAGGCCACTCGTCCATGCCTATGGGTGAATCTGAGAGAAAGGGTAAAAAGGAAGGAAAAGTCCAGAAGGTTTTCCTTGCAGCGATTTCTTCACAGTTATGCTAGCTGGAGGTGTATGATTCCTAAGCAGCAAGCCACAGTAGTGGTCAAGGACATCCATAAATATCACTGGGCCTCAGCTTTGCATGTGTACTTCAGCTCTGCTCCTCATTCCCCACTGGTGTTCTGACCTTATTCTCTGATAGCACAGCTTCAGTGGAGCTAGGCTGCCCCAGAGATGTTCTTGTCTACATTTGCAACTTATCCTTGATAGGGGATCCCACTGTGGAATTGTTGAGACATTGGAATGTAATACAATTTCAGCTTCACTGAGCTTTACATTATCACTGTGGTTCAAACTGAATCCTCTGGCTCTGCCTATTCCACCTCCAGCCTACCCATACTGGAATGCATCCTGAAAACATCTACCATGGATTCCAAGGGAGAAGGAGTGCAGGGGAGTACACAGTGATGCAGTTTGCTGAGCCCCTTACCCCTTCCATGGGGAAAGAAGAGAGCTGTATGCAAAGGGTCGAATACTCTCAAAGTATATAAGTAAAGGGTTAAAAAGGATAACTGTATGCACATTAGATAGATTTTAAATATTTTTAATGAGAATGGTGTAAAATAAAAGCTAACAGAAGCTAAATCTAAATGCAACTGATCTATGTAGAGAGATCAGGAACAATTAGCTTAGAAAAAATACTTTAATAGTACATGTTTCTCTGGCAACATTATTTCTAACAAATTTTGCTGATATCCAACCTAAAGATTGTGTTACTTTGTAAAATATCAAGGACTAGTTTATAGCACACTTAAATTATAGCATGTCCTTGGAGGCGGAGAATTTAATTTTCAATAAAAAAAACCCAAAACTATATCTTGTACGTGCTATGCTCATCAGTAATCACCTAATTTCATTTAGACTACTGATTAATCCTCCTAGAGATCAAAATGATCAGCAATTTGGAATAGTTTCTCTCCCAGCAGAGCAGAAGAGCCTGCTAAAGGCAGGAAAAAAGATGACAACTGTCCTAGGGGGAATCAGAATACTAAGATTAGCAACGATATGTAGGAGTGCTAGAAAATCACAGAAGCCTTTACAAAAAGAGATGGTTGAAGTCTTGTCTAAATCTTCTCAAACTGGCAATCTAGGCCTGATGCATTCTCTCTATCTGTATAGCTCCTTATTGATCTCTCTAATCCAGTGGTTCCCAACCTTATTGGCTTGAGGGCCATAAATATAACTTTTACAACCCTGAAGGGCCACCATTCTAATTAATTGAAAGTAATTAATTTCAAATTGAAATTCATATTAATGAATTAATTAATTAAATGTCAATTTAATTATTAAATAGTCTGGTGGTTCTTCAGATTTGTAAAAAAATTATATTTTTGGCCCTTGAGCCAAAAAGGTTTTTTAAACATTTCAAAAATATTTTTAAAGTTTGTTTTTTTTCTTTTTAAAGGACTGGATGCCCATAAACACCTGGAACCTCCTGGCCCGGGGTAGATGTGATCCTCTCTGCTCTGCTCCTCTGGGTCTGTGGGGGGAGCGCCGAGGCCCGCACAGCCCGAACCGGCCCCAGCCCAGCGCTCCCCACGGGCCGGCTCCGGGCTGGATCCCTCCCCCCAGGGTGTCCTGCCTTGCCTCGGGGACTGGGATAGGGCGCCCCCTCCAGCCCTCACCTGGGCAGCGCCCGCTTGGCCATGACCCCAGCCCAGCTAGCTGTTCTGGATCTTCTCCTGGCTCCTCCCAGCCAGCTGGCACCTCCCTCTCTGCTCACTAGTGGCCCTCGCTTCTGCTGTCTGGCCAGGGGAGGGAGCGGACGGCCGCAATCCAGCTCCAAGCCGCGAGCTAGCAGCTCCAGCTTGGCTCCCAACCGGCGGGACATGGGCCACTTCAAAAAGCCCCGTGGGCCACTTTTGGCCCGCAGGCCAGGGGTTGAGAACCCCTGCTCTAGTCTATACATTTATTTGCATATAAACTAATAAATATTCAGCAATATTAGTGTATGCATACAATATATTTACTGACCTATGGACACTGGGTAAACTGTGGTGCCATTGGTCTCTTGATTTTTAGGGACCTCGACATGCTTAGGCTAATCTCTGTATTCACTTATATATAAGAAAAGTTTTTTTTTTTTTTCTATTCAAAAACAGCTTGGAAACTATGGGACTTGGGTTAGATCTTTAGTTAATTTTTGTGAAGATGATGCATTATTCATGGTTGACGTGACTGACCAAAAGTTATACTTTTGAACCTCATAAACTGACAACCATGGAGTTTAAGGAAAGAGAACTAAACCAGTTCATCCCTTGTAAGAGGGGGGATGCTGCTGCTGGTACTAGGGTGCACAATATTATTCCAGTGGTTGGCAAGGTATTTGTGACATACCTGCTTTCTCTGCTGACCACAAGGAGAGACAGTTCAACAGTGTGTGAGAAACTAGGAAGCCTGGGACACGGACAGACTGGAGGCACTAGAGGCATAATGGGTTCGTGTTTGGATGGGGTAGGGGCAGAGGGTTCTGTAAAACCTCAACATGTGTATTAGAATCCAGGATTCCATTTCTCTCCTCTCTTACAAATAATTATGAAAACCACTTGCAAAATGTATGTTTCCTCCTCCCCTATTCATAGGAACATAAAGGAGAAGATATATGTTTGTTTTGGTTTGCTGAAAAAGTCTGAACTGATCTTGTGAAAGTTGACTTACCCCTTTTCTGCATTTATATATTCACCTGCATACTGTAGTTTCCATTTCATACATCTAATTAAGTGGGATTATACCCATGAAAGCTCATGTGATAATAAATATTTTAGTCTTTAAAAGTGCCACAGGGCTTCTTTATTGTTTTGCTGAAATAGATTAGCATGACTACCCCTCTGAAAAATGATAAAAGGTTTTTAAAACAATCCTGATATATTCAAAAGGATCTAAAAAGGAAAAATCTGGGCCTGTTTAGTTTTGAGAAAAGAAGATTGAGGAGGGACTTGAGAGAAGCTTTCAAATATGTTAGGAGCTCTTTAAAAGAGGCTAGGTGATCAGTTGTTCTCTTTGTCCACTGAAAGTAGGCCGGGAAGTAATCGACTTAATCTGCAACATGGAAGATTTAGGTTAGATATTAAAAAGTTTGGGTTTTTTTCTACCTGTACGGTTAGTTAAGCCCTGGAATAGGCTTCAAAAGGTAATAGTAGAATCAGCATCATTGGAAGTTTTTAAGAACTGATGAGGCAAACACCTCTCAGTCGACTTAGGGCTACCCCAGGACTACACCAATGCCCTCCCTGCCTGGGGGGGGACACAAGGGGAGCCTGGCATGCCCCTCCACAGGGCAGGACAGAGCCCTGCCCACCCTGCCCCTATGCCCTGGCCCCTGTCCCTGACCCCCTTTGCCCCATTGTACCTATGTAGAATGGGGCAAAGGCTGAGCCCCCTAGCACTGGGCAAGAGGTGCCCCCCCCGCCTCTGTGGACCTACCCTAGGTCCTCCTAGCCCCTTGAAGTCGACCTAGGCGTCCAATGTGGATGCTCTAGGTCGACTTTGTAAGTTCCCCCCAAAGTCGACTTTAATTTTAAGTGTAGACTCACTAAGTTGACTTAATTAAGTCGAGTTAGTTAAAGTCGACTTAAAATTACAAGTCGAGACATAACCTTCCAGCCTACACTTCTTTGATTCTATTACAGCTTTCAATTGACTTGATTGCTTTGGTGTCTCAAGTATACTGATACATGTAATGTTTGAGTGAGTTGTTGTTTAACTTTTGCATAACTTTTAACCAAAGCATGCTCTGCTGTTTCTGGAGGTGATCCTGAATATAACATATTATTGCTGAAATTAGCAGAGACCAGTTTTGTCTTTCACAATCTGCCTCCCACAAACTCCTGTGAGCATAAGTTTAAAATAACAAGTACAATAACTTTGACGTATGCAATATATGCAATGAGAAATGAAAAATATTTCCAGTGTAACCATACAATTAGGGTAAAAATCCCTGAAGTATTTTTTTCTTCGTCAGCAACATAAAAGCTGCACTCTTTTCCCTACATAATATGTAAACCCTCATAATATGTTTACATAACAGGTAAATTTTCTCACTTGTGTCCATATCTCAAGATTCTGTGTTTCAGCCAAAATATTCCAGGTGATGTAGTTCATGTCATATGTAAACAAAATGGATATTAACATGAATTAGAAAATTATTTTTGCAAACATATCCCACATATTGATAAAGGTGGTTATTATTATTTTATTTATTGCGTATGCATTTAACCTTTGTAATGCACCTGGAGATTGACAGGTACAATCAAATAAAAGTTAAATCAATTATCTAAATAAATGTACTCTAGCATTAATTTCTTCAGCCATATTCATTCAGAAAATGATCTTTACAATCAGAAGGAACAGAACCAGTCACTTTAAAATAAAGGTTTGCATTTTTTGAAAAAGTGAGGAAACAGATTATTGCAACCTATCTTAAAATTGCTGTAAGCAGGCTAAGGACTGCAGTGCTACACGAATGGCCAAGCACATTCCAGCCGACAATGGATTTACGCTCTAGTGTTTGTCTAATTATTGTATGCAGCATGTCTAATACCAACAGGGTCTGACACTGGCCTCAAGGGAAATCATACTGAGACTGCTTAATTTAGGAAAATTGCGCAAAATGGGGCCAGCATGCCCCCAACTACTGGTGGCTATTTCTAAAAATTAGATTCACCAAGCCAGCAACAAACAGCTTCTGATCACCTCACTGGGTATTCAGAAGACAGAAACACAGTTCCCTTATAGACATCCAGCCCATTGGCAGCCACCCAGACAGCCAAGTCAAATATGATGAGATTACTTAATATCTTTGTCCATCATATGCAAGAAATTTCTACCAATCCCAAAGGACTAAACACATCACCAGTCAGGTTAATGAATATTTCATATCTTACCCAAATACATGCTTAAAGCCAATGCTTATTATGAAACAATATTAATATTAAAATCATGGTTTTCATATTATATTTATATTTTTTTAAAGGAAAACACTGGTTAAAAGATATTTATACATAGGTCATTTCCACTTCCATTTCCATTCTAGAGTTGCAAATGTTTTTTTCTGGATCAGGTTCGTAGCAGTGGAGGAATAAACTGCTAATTTTCAAATTCTCTGCAAATTATCTGAACATCATGGGGGATATAAATCTATGCCTAGAACTTCCTTGTTAGAATTTCAGTGCAGAATAATGAAGCAGGAAATGAAGACAAAATAGAGACATTTCCAGGGCCTTATCTAGAGTCTGGATAATTTCTTTCTTGAGAAACAGCAGGGTAGACCAGGCAAGCTGGGATCTCAGACTTGTAACTCAAAACTTCCCTGTCAAGGCTTAAGCAGTCCTAAAATGAACAGGATTGGGGCTATAAAGAGCTTTTATGGAATCTTGGTGGGTAATTGATATCTTCTTGATGACAGTTAACACAGCAGGTAATCCTTGGTGCATAATAAGTAATTACTTTTAGCTTTGAAATAACATTTCCTATTTCCTACAGGTAACTAGCCACATTGATCAGCAGAAGGCAATCTACCATCTCCAGCCATTCATAGATAGTTACTACTTAAACTTCAAACAGATATAAAAATAATAATATTATTACATTCAAGCACCATCTAAATGTTAAGATATTCTTTTGATTTCTAAAATAACATTATACATGACCGGTAGGAACCATTTGGTTACATCAATGATCACTAAAAAAGATTATAGGTAAATGCATACATACATAGTCATTATTTACTTCCCAAACTCCTAATGGTGTAAGTTGGAAGCTTCAGCTATTTACAGTGAATGGTCTTAATTACCATTTATATGTGTTTTTAAAGGCTGAGTTTATGTCATTCCAGCCTACTAAAGCTTAACTCTCTCTGGACCAGTGTCACAGTTTCTTTTTCTCTATGCTTATCTTGGCTGCTTACCTTATTTTTTGCTACTCAGTCTGAGAGAAAGGAATCCAGGATACTGGGAACTGACAAGTTGCATTGGAGACTTCTTTTTTTCCCTCCAAGCTTCTTGATTATCTGCTTTAGCAAAGGGAGATTAGATATTTAGTAATAGCTGTGTTGAAACAGATGAATAACAAATCACAGCTTCAAAGAGAGACTGCAGAACTCGAACTTATATGCAAATTTGACTCAGTTGTCTTGGGGTTAAACAGGGACTATGGATTTTTCTCACATTACAACAAGTGATTTGACCTCCCCCTCCTCTATGTGCTGTTCCCCAGTGTTTTGAATCCTAACACCTATTTTGATTTGCTGTTACAGCCTGACCTGATGCTATGTCATACACTCCTCTGCATTTAATTTCCTCCCACTCTGTAACTTTCCTATCTTCAAAGCATCTGACGAAGTGGGATTTTCTACCATGAAAGCTCATGCGATTAATAAATCTGTTAGTCTTTAAAAGTGCCACAGGACTCTGTTGTCTTTCTACAATAGACTAACACGGCTACCCCTTTGGAAATAGATATTTAGTGTGTGATTTCTCCTCCCCCACCCCCCACGTGTTCAGTATTGACCTAACTCTGCTCAACTGAAATTCATGCTAAGCAGAGCATTGGTTACAGTTTGATTAGAGTTCATTCACACTGAGCAGTTCTGAAAATCCCACCCTAAGAGGTAGTTTGTGAGTTCTCTCCCTCAGAACTTATTTCACTGATTCACTCCTAGTTTGTTTGTTTGTTTTTATTGTAGTTGTGTCTAGGAGCTCATCTTTCCCTCTCTTTCACTCCTTTCTGTTAAGAACCACATCAGCACAGTATTATAGAACTGTAATGCCCTGACAAGATCTAGCTAGCAGTAAAAGTATTAAAATATGAATAAAATCAATGTGGAATAATTAGAATTGCATTGTTTTACAGTATACGGTGCTGTGTGAACACTTGAAAGATGGATCTCACTGTCTGCTTGAGAATACAGAAAGAGAATTTATACAATAAGAAATCTCCCTGTTGGTGAAAATGAAATACTATCTGTCTTAAGATTTGCAGACAGAGTTCATACAATGCAAAACAGCCACATAGTAGAGACTCATTGGGTATGTCTACACTGGCAAGTTAGTTCGAATTAAGGAAGCTTAATTCGAACTAACTAAAGCCATGGCTATGCTAGGCTTTAGTTAGTTCAAATTAAGGGCTTCCTTAATTCGAACTAATACTTTCGACTAGGGTATTCGAACTAAGGGGTTAATTCGAACTCCATGGGCAGGAGAAAGGAAGGGGATAGACCACGGTCAGAGGAAGTAAGCTGATCTATGAAGAAGGCTCTGTTTTAGAACACAAACCAGGATTTGTGACAGGAGGATGGATGCAAGGTCCTCTGACCCTCGTGCAAAGAATACCTTGAAGTAGTGAGGAAGCTGAGATGGAAATGTGTGTATGATTCATTGTTTTTGTGTAGATGTATCTATTTCTTGTGTGATTTTAGTAAAGAGCAAGAATATATTAGAACTGTATGCAAAATGTCTGTTACATGCTACACCTACTATATAGTCCCTTGAAGTAAACGAGAAGGTTCTCACTTTTCAGTGGAGTTCTGGGGTAGAGTGTTTTAAGGTATGGGGAAGGAGAAGGGGAGTCTAAAGAGTCAATGCCAGTTTCTAGGAGCAGGGCAGAGGGATGGTATGATCCCAATTTTCACAATGTGGCATTAGGTGGGAGGTCTTCCACCTGAGAACGTGTCTAGGGACTCCAAGACTGGGATGGTTCCTAGACTCTGTTCATACTCAGGAGGCTTAAAACACTTAAGGATTCAGTGGCTGGACCTCTTCATGGCAGTCTGAGTCACAAGTGGGGGGAGACTGACAAGAGCTGAGACAGAAGTGGGAAAGGGAGAAGGGGGAAAAAAAAAGTAGAGGAAGAACAAGAAGAGAGGAAGAAAGACATAACTGGGTAAAATCCAAGTCTTGAAACCTTTTTAGAGATCTATAGAAATAAAGTTCCACTCCTGGTGGAAAAGTACTTTCAACTGCCTCGTATTTCATTTAAAGAAGTCTAATAGGGATTTAGGGAACTATGGTAGCTTACAGCTGAGCTTTAAAATAATCAGCAGAAGTTAAAAACAGCTATAAGTAAGTGCCATTAAATTTCATGGCCAGTCTCATTTAAAAAAACCAAAACAAAAAACTTACACTGATAAAGGAGCGCATCTAAACCAACAGTGCAGCCTTCTGCAGTGAAATATGATTGTAATATTAGTTTGCTGTGACTCTGGGGTATGGATTTCAAATTGTACATATGTGTCAGAAGTCTCAGAACGATCATTTACTTCAGTGGAAGTGTGTGTGGGTTGCTGGGGGAAGGGCGTTTCCTGGTTTCTGTAATGTGTGTAGTTTTGTTCATTATATTTGTTAGCACTGATGGAAATGGGTGAAGGTGAAGAAAATAGCCTCTAATAAGGGAATGGGAAGACATTTTCTTATACTGACATTGAACATGATGATAGAATGGTTGAATACATCTCACTGATCCAAGAGTAAATTTAGAAACCAAGTATCTAATTAGCTACAATAGGGCTGTCACACACTGATGAGCCTCCATAAAATAAAACATCTTTTACATTTCTTATTGTCCTTAGAAACTCATAAAACAATGCAAATAACCTATTTTTACTTAAACATTGATCCGCCCTTAGGACCCTTCTTCCTAATAATCAGATGAAGGGGGGGAAAAAGGAATATTCTTGGTCTGTGAGACCCCACTGACATCAGTTCTTATATCAGCTCCACAAAAGAAATTGGCCTAGTTCCTTTTAAATGTTTCTCTTCAAACAGAACAAGTCAACTTCTCACTGAAAGCTTTAAGTGATTCAATATGTTTAAGCTAGGCAGCATTTCTCTTTGTTAGTCTAAATATTGCTTAATCATTTACTTAGTGGTAGTCACAATATGCCAGTGTCCTGAGTAGCATTATGGGTACTCTTTATGGCAAAATACATTTTCTTATTGATTAAGTGCTGAAACTGCTTGCTCTTACTTTAAGGTTCTTTCACAGATTATACAATTCATAAAACAAAACACATACAGGGAAGAGATACCTTAATGCCATGTATTCAGGAAAAAAATTATATGGTTAAGGCATGAGGTTCAGAATTCAGAGATTTATATTCTGTTCTGGCTAATCACTTATGGCCCAATCCAAAGACCACTGAAGTCAATGGAATTAGTAAACCCTTAATTCATCACACAATGATATCATACATTAAAAACAGACTTCCCTCATTCAGCATTATTGTGTGATCAAATTCATGAATGTTTAAAGGCTGATTACAAATTTAGAGGAAAAGTTTATATAATAATAATTAATACTTAGCTTTTATACAGTAGAAAGTGCTATTCTTCTGTATGGATTTCTATATAAAGTACATATGTATAATATAAACTGTTTCAATACGATCTCCATACCAATAACTGAAATCCAGATATTCAAGCACTCTAAACTGAACTCTGTCCAAGGTTCAGCATGTGTTTTGAATGTTTGTATTGGTGTCAGCTGATTATGTTGCCCACTGGTGGACCATCCCTGCTTCATGGGATATATAAAGGATGGTATTAGAATGAATGCACATTTAAAAAGAAATACAGAATAAAACACTACGTATTTATTAGAAAGTCATTTTATTATTGTAGAAGTTTGTTTTGCTGGTACTGTACACAAAAGCACAGGTGTGTGGTAAAAGCTTTTGGTCTGAAAGAAACATGCTCCTCAGTTTTGAATAGTTGCTGTTAGTTGAATGTTTTTTCTTACTGCCTTTTATGAAATGAATTCCATCTTGAACAAATTTTCTACTCAAAAATAATCAAGGCAATCTCAAGTACTAAAGTTTGCCTAAAGCAATTCAAGAACTTTCTGTTTGTATTAGCTTTTAGTTCCTCTGGTTGTCACCCTAAGAACACAGAACAAATTTTCATTTCACCGTAGTAAATTCACTTTGATTAATATTGTGCACTGTATTTCATATGCAGATTTCAAATTGCTTTCTGAAATCTGCAACAAAAAAAAATACTGCTTGGAGGGTCTTTAAGAACAAAATCTGATAAAGTATTATCATGCTAGGAGATAATTAAACTGACTGGTGTCACATTGAACCAAGAAAGCATCAGAATTCTTGCATGCCACTGCCAAAGTAAATTATTTTCTTGTGGGATTTGCTTATTGCAAATAGAGGGAAAAGATTTTGACCAAGATCACAAATATCAAATTTAGTTTTCCCAACTCCTCTTTACCCACATCCACACACAAAATTAGATCATTCTTATCTTTTCTATGGAAAAGCTCTTCAGCACATATGTGATCATTTTGTTTCAACACGAGACATGCCTATTCTGAAATAATTACTCTCTGAGAAAAGAACATATGTGGAATGGCTGGAAGCCAACTGAGACCCTCTCTGGATAAACTGAGAAGGAATAAATAGATGGACTTAAGTGTTTGGAAAGTAATTATGTGAAAGAACACCAACAATGTTGTTGACCTTGCATGATGGATGCATACAGGCAAAATCCTTCAGCTTCAGTGTGCAAGACAAGTTTTTAAACCTATCTTATCAAGCTCTAATGAGCCAACACTGCTTCTGAATACCTCAATTAATGGATCTGAATGACAGGGGACATCTCTGATACTCAGGGCTGAATTAACAAAAGGGCTTTAGGGGCTGCAGCCCCAGGCTTGAGGGTGCCCTGCTGCCTCAAGCCCTACAAAAATAAATCGGGCATTTGCCCATCTGAGCGCTACATCACATGTGGAGCGGGTTGGTCTGCCAGATCGCAGCACTGCCCCACCCCTGAGGCTGGCCACTCTAAGGATATGTCTACACTTGTTAAGCTAAATCGGCTTAACAAGGTTGATTTAGAGTCGACTTAAAGTCCTTAAAGACCTTGTTAAGTTGACTTAACAGAGCCTGTAGTGTAGACATAGCCGTCCACACTGGCTTTAAATCGACTTAATAAATTGACTTAAGCCTTAAGCGGACCTAATGCGGGGAAGTTATTAAGTCAATTTAAGGAAGTGCTTAAGTCGAATTAATAAGTGCCCAGTGTGGACGTGGCATTCTGTAGGTCGACTTACGCACAATTAAGTCGACCAAAGTTGCAAGTGTAGACATACTCTAAGAGCCCACTCCCACTGGAACCCAGCACCAACCTGCCCCACCTCTGTGGCTGGCTGGTCTGAGGGCTCAGGCGGGTTTGTTGGCCTGGGCCCCAGCACTGGTGTGAGTGCCACAGGAGCCTTAATCTGGCCCTGCTGATACTTGTGGATAAGAGCGTTTCTCATGATTATCAAATAGGAATTTACCTGAGCAGAGTGAGAATTAAGTCCAAATGTGACCTGTAAGACTGAAATTCTATACAACGGCCTTCAACAATTGATGTGGTAAAACGTGTTAATGTTCAGGTAAAAGCAGATCTTACCACCCCCACCCCGCCTTTTTTTTTTTTCCCGATTTATTTTTGCTCCTTTGTTACAAACAGAGATTTTAATATATAGAATACTATTTATGCTTCACACTTCAGATTCTTCACATTTAATGTACCGATGAATAATGAGAACAAGGCAATAAAAATAAATTATTCCAAAACAAAATTGTTCTCAAACTAATTGAATGAGTCAAAAGCCGTACTTTAATAAATAAATACTAAATGATATTTGAGTTATAGGTATTTGATCAATAGGCAGGTAAGGACAAATAAAGTTTTGATTCTGAAAAGTGATCCTTAGAGCAAGCGCTTCTATTAAAAATCACTTATGCAGAAAAAGGTGTTGGCTCATTAAATATGGGTTACAAGTTGAGTACCAGTTTATTTAATTCAGGTCAGAGATATCTGAGTAATATAAAGGTTCAGTATTGTCATTTACTAGAAAGATTTGAGGTTCTGACTGTGCATTAGCTTTTTGTAAAAGGAAATACGAAGGATTATTGTGGGTATAACCAAGTCATTGCAATTTGGTGTGTTTTTTAGAGTTGAGAATAAATAGCTGCGGTAACTGAACCATTAAGAAATCAATGTTACCAAATGCAGCTTTTTCATAACAAGTGTATACAGTGGTACATGAAACAGCTGTCTTCTGTTCTTGTATTTTTTCAAATTAGCTTTGTTCTACAAGCACTTATTATACTGATCCATGTGAAATGAAAACATTGGTAAGCAGATGCAGTAGCAGAAAATGGATTCAGTTCATCAAATACGTTTGCCTCTGTTAAATGACTTTGCCTAACTCAAACAAAGATACCAATCCAGGCAAAGAGAGGTGAGAAATGAGAGACTGGACATTTCTTTTATGCAGGACAATGACCCAATTATTCTATATATTTGTCATATAGATGCCCACACAAATACACCCATGTCTGAGTGCATGAAAGTATGTATTGTTATAACATCACATGAACAGAGGTAATAAATTGTGGAGCTATGTGAGGAAAGTGACCTTTTGATTAGCTCACAGCTTTTGTTTGTGAAGAGCCTAATAACTCATTGTGAATTCACCAGTCAGTGAAACGCACTCCAGAATATAAGACTTTTGTGCCATCCCCTTTTTGTATATACTTATATCTAACTGTATAAAATATGATTTTCAAGGAACCTACAAAACTAACTTGTCTAATGGCTGTGTTTTAACTAAGTTGAATAAAGTTGTATTAGACACCTTGGAAAACTCTAAAATATTGCCTGGAGGACCAGCCTAATCCTCTGGTCAGTTACACGAGTTTTACGTTGATATGATGCCACTGAATTCAGCAGATTAAGGATAATCTAAAACTGGTTAAGTGTGGCAAACCAATCTCGAGACATTTTAAAGATAAAGAAATGAAAGAAATGCTAAAGATAAAGGAATGAAAGGAATGAAAGAAATGCTTCTGCAAGGCTGCTCCATCTGCATATAACAACCTTGACATCCAGGCCATGTACACACTACAGACTTGTCCAGCAATAAAAGTTATTGCAGGACAAGCAAGCGTTATAATTATAATGCTTTACTGCATCCACACAGCGCTCCTTCTAGCGATAGGAGCGTTCACACATTCCTTTGAATTTTCTCTAGAAGGAGCAGTGCATGGTGGGTACCTATCTCACCATGCACTGCCCTGCCAGCCGAAAGGCTGGCAGTGGTGCTGGCTTGAGGTCCAGTCCTGCCCCTGGGGCTCAGATGTACTGGGGCTCCCATGCCCCAGCTGCAGCTGAGCCCCACAGTGGGGGTCCAGCCGCTGGTGAGCTGAGCTCCGCTGGAGCCTGCTGGGTGGAGGGACTTGACTGCCAGCAGCCCGCGAAGCCTCTCCACCCACCAGCTCCAGTGGAGCTCAGCTGGCCAGCGGCTGGAGCCCTGCTGCAGCCGCAGCCATGGCGGGGCTCTCAAGCCACCCAGCTGAGCCCCACTGGAGCCCTGTGGGTGGAGTGGCTTGGCTGCTGCCGGCCAGTGGAGACCCATTCCTGGCCTCAGGGGGCTGCCTCTGACTGCCTCTGGTAAGTGGAGCCCCACTGAGGCCAGGGATAGGGCTTGCCAGTGGCAGTTGAGCCCCACCAGGGAGAGGAGTGAGCCCCGCCAGGGACAGGGGTGAGCTCTGTCCCTGGCCTCAGCGGGGCTCTGCTTGCTGGCAGCAGCGAGCCCCACCGCTGCCGCTGGCCAGCTGAGCCCCACTGGAGCCTGGTGGGTGGTGGGGCTCAGCTGTCGCCGGCCAGCGGAGCCCCGGAGCTCAGCTTGCCGGGGCTGGGGCTGGAGCTGGAGCCGGGGCTCAGCGGGACTCCAGTGGCAGGCCAGCTGAGCCCTGAGACCCTGCTGGAGAAGCCCAGTTGCAGCTTGAGCCAAAGTCTGGCTCAAGCCGCTATTTGTCATTTTCACTGCTCTGTTAGAGCAGTGAAATTGACAAATTTGACAGCTTCAGTGTCCCAGAGTGCCCTCCATTGGCACTCTGGGACATTTCTGGAGGCTGTTAAAAACGGAAAAAGCGTACACACAGGCTGTACCACAGAATAACTGCTTGTTATTGCGGGGTAAGGAACCTTACCCCGCAATAACTTTACCAGCATTATAGAAGGCATTAAGAAAGGAAGATAATTTAGGTTTTTAATGTATCTTTTCTTTCAGTATGTCCTGTCTTCTCTGCCATGTAGTCCTTTATTTGAGACAGGGACCATCAATATTTATGACATTCACCAAATCATTGGCTTTCAACAAGCAGTACATATAATAACAAAAATAGCCCAACTGAAGATGTAGTTCAATTTTCCCTGTGTATTTCTCTGAATAAATTTTTTACCTGACTGTAAAGTACCTGTTTGGTATACAGAAAAGTGGGCTAATTGTATAGAGGATGGTGGATTAAATGCCTGAAGTGGTGCTGTGATGTCTTTCTGTCAATGACAGAAGCTGCTGTTATTGGTCCAATTCTGATATTTCATATGAGCATCATGCTCGCCCTAAAGTGATTAATTCTCTTTATCATATATGGAGTTACTAAGGGGGATGGTGGTTCTTCTGACATCACCAAGGTTCAGAATTGAGGGTAATGCCCTTCACTGAGAACTAGCACTCTAGTCTACATGAAGGTTGTTTGATCAAGATGGAGGCCTAGATCTAGGACAGCGGTTCTCAACCACTGTGTTAGGACACTAAGGTGTGTCATTAAGAGTCATAGAATCATAGAATAATAGGGTTGGAAGGGACCTCACGAGGTCATCTAGTCCAACCCCCTGTTAAAAAGCAGGACCTCTCCCACTAAATCACCCCAGCCAGGGTTTTGTCTAACCAGGCCTTAAAAATCTCCAAAGATGGAAATTCTACCACCTCCCTAGATAGCCCATTCCAATGCTTCACCACCCTCCTAGTGAGAAAGTTTTTCCTAATATCCAACCTTGACCTCCCCAGCTGTAATTTCAAACCATTGCCCCTTGTTCTGTCCTCTGTTACCATTGAGAACAGCCTACCTCCCTCTTCTTTGGAGCACCCCTTCAAGTAGTTGAAGGTTGCTATCAAATCTCCCCTTAGTTTTCTCTTCTGTAGATTAAATAAGCCTAGTTCCTTCAGTCTCTCCTCATAAATCATGTGCCCCAACACCCTAATCATTTTTGTTGCCCTCCGCTGGACTCTTTCTAATTTGTCCACATCCTTTCTGTAGTGGGAAGCTCAAAACTGGACACAGTATTCCAGATGCGGCCTGACCAGTGTCGAATAGAGGGGAATTATCACATCCCTCGATCTGCTGGCAATGCTCCTACTGAGTCGGGAAGTGTGTCACGGAAAATTGGCAACTCTGCTTGTAGCCAGCTTGGGGTTCCTGCCACCCAGTGCTCTCTGCTGCCCTCAACAGTCCGCTTCTGCTTTACAACACAGGCAGCAGCCAGGGCCAGAAGAGTAAAGGGATTTAGAGAGTGGGCACTGCCTACCGCACAGAAATTATGGATGTTTCTAGGGTGAGGGAGGGGTCGAAAGGGGTGATCGCCCCAGGCCCCGCAGTTAAGTGGGTCCCGCGCTGTCCCGCTCCCAGCAGGGCAGTGCGGGGTCCATGCTGCGGCCCTCCCACGGCCGCGCTTTGCCCCGCTCCCCTACTAGGCCGGCCCTCCCCGCCCCCAGGGAGGAGCAGCCAGCTGGCACAGGGCCAGAGCGGGTTTGTGTGGCAGGCCAGGCTGGCCTGCTGCCCCACACAGGATCCACAGCTGCAACCAGGGCCGGCCCCGCCGCTGGTGCCTTGGCTGGGGCCAGCTTCTGGCGGTGGCTGAGCCCTGGTGGAGGCCTTAGGTCCCTGGCTGTGGCTGGGTCCCCAGTGGCAGTGGCCTTGGAAGGCTCCCAGCCACAGCCAACTCCCAGCAGGAGGTTCGGCCGGGACAGCTTCTGCCGGCGGCCTGGCCCGGGTCTGTTTGGCTTAGGGCCTGGAGTTGCTAGGGGGTGGGGATGGAGGGGGAATGTGCGGGGGGGCAAGGAATGCCGTGGGAGGACTGTGTGCCTCAAATGTTTTTTTGGGGGGCAGCCCTGCCCTCACGTGTATTCCCTCCCCTGGCTCACTACCCCTACCTATCCCCCACCCTCCTACGGGGGTAGCCTTGATTGCTGGGGGCGGAGCGGGCCCACCTTTCCCCCCTCCACAATTGGCCCTGGACCCTGCTGCCCCCAAGGGATGGCCCTGACAGAAATAAACCCGGCCCCATCGGGCCAGACTGTGAGGGCACCAGTCTGCGCTGGCTTGACTCTGCCCCCACCCAGGTCCAGGAGTGCTGCATCCTCCAGAGCGGAGCAGCCACTCAAGTGCTCCCAGCCCAAGGACCACCACGACCTGCAAATTGTAGTGTGTCACACCTGGAAACATCATCTGTCAGGTGTGTCGCGATGAAAAAAAGATTGAGAACCACTGATCTAGGATACTCAGTGGTTTATGTATGCAGTAATAACATATGGAATAGTGTGGGCCCTAACAGAGCCTTAAATTTGAGACAGTTGGGCGTGGAAGACAGGATGAAGGAAAGCTGGAGTTGGTTGTTGCTTACTTTTTTCACTGGTGTTAAAACATTTTGCCTTGAGAAGTTATTCTGTTAAAATTATGAAGTTTGAAGTTTTTTCCCAAAATCTGAATGTTTCTTTACGTCATCACTGTTCATTTTGCCATTTGCAGTATGAAGCTGAATAGGAGCACCCAGCTTAAAATAGCAGAGGAGAACAGTTGATGTCTGATTGGTTTTCTTCTTGGAATCAGTGTCGAGGGCCAAAACAATGGCTAAATTACTCTATAATTCCTCACTGTATTCTTTCTCATTTAGTCGAGGCTTAAATATTACAATACACCAGGGGTCAGCAACCTTTGCCGGCCCCTGTGCCAGGCCTGCCCCCCCATGCCCTCAGAAGGTGCCGGGGGTGGGGCTAAAAGGGGGCAGGGCCAGGGACACTGTGTTGGCGGGGGCAGTGCGGTCCCCAGGCCAGGCCCCAAGCTGACCTACGAGCCCTGGAGCTGGGCCGTGCCGCCCCCCCCGAGCCCCGTGCTGGCCCCTGAGCCAGGCTGGCCGCACCTGAAGCCCTGCGCCAGCACCCCTGAACCAGGCTGGCCAGGCCCCAGAGCCAGGCCAAGCTGGCACCAGAGCTGGGCCACATTGGCCCCCGAGACTCCCAGTTTGGGTTGCACTAGCCCCTGAACCCCATACTGACCCCCCCGCTGAGCCAGGCTGGCCAGGCCCCTGAGCCAACCCCAGAGCTGGGTCACGGCGGCCACAGAACTGGGTCACACCAGCCCCAGAGCTCCGCCCTGGCACCCCCAAACCAGGCTGCCAGGCCCCAGAGCCAGGCCGAGCCAGTCCCAGAGCTGGGCCACACCGGCCACCGAGGCCCCCAGGCTGGGCTGCACCGGCCCCCAAATCCCGTGCCCTTCCCCCCCCTCCCCGCCGAGCCGGGCTGGCCAGGCTCCCGAGCCGACCCCAGAGCTGGGTCACACTGGCCACAGAGCTGGGTCACGCCAGCCCCAGAGCCCAGCGCCACGCCGCAGCGGCCCCCAAGCCCCGCGCCGCTCCCCCGAGCCGGGCTGGCCAGGCCCCAGATCCGGGCTGGGCCGCGCTGGCCCACAAGGCTCGCGCTGGGCCCTGAGCCAGCCCCTGGGCCTCACCAAGCCAAGACCCAAGCTCCCGACCCGAGGCTCTCCCCACCACAGCACTTACCTTTTGTGGATAGGGGTCCTGGGGACTGGAGCCTCCATCCCGGACAGGGCAGAGGGGAGGGAGCCTGGAGCCTGGAGCTGTGGCCGCAGCATGCGGCTATTGTGGCCCCAGGCCATGCTGGGGGGGGCGGGGCCAGCAAGGGGAGCCTGAGTGGCGTCGCGTGCTGCTCAGGATCAGCCCATGTGCCAATTTTGGCACACGTGCAGGGGGTTGCCCACCCCTGCAATACACATTCATCACTTGGTGAAGTGGATAAGCACTCTCTTGAATGAAATGCATGGAGTATCAAGCTTACATAGTGTTGCAACTCTTTGATCATGTATGTCTTAAATTCCTTCAGTCAATAAGGCTATGTCTACAAAGTTATGTCACCTTTGTTAAGTCGACTTAATAAAGTTGACGTAAGGGTTAGTACACATCCACACCGTCCTTAAGTCGACTTCAGTAGTTGACTTAAGGGTTAAGTCAACTTAATGAGTGGTAGTTATAAAGTCGACTTAAGCTTTCATTAAGTCGACTTATGGAATTTCTTAAGTCGACTTAATGAAAGCCTAGTGTGCACGTGGCTTAATTTAAGTCCACTTAAACCTCCTTAAGTCAACTTAAAATGCCAGTGTAGACATAGCCTAGAAGTTTATCAGGGATGATATATAATAAAGTAAGGCATAGAAAATGCAGTTGGAGATATCTTGGATTCTGAGTAGTATATGCAGTCTGCAATAAAATAACTATGTTTGCAGACAATTTTAGATGCATCCAGGTTAAATTACATGCATCCCTACTTAGTGTCACACTCCAGAGAATTAAGCAGAGGAGTATCTCAGTCCTAACCATTCTTTCCAAAACCCATTCCTTCCTTGTGTTTGTAGGTTTATATATCATCCAGCAAAATACATCCTGTTTATTTACATATGATATCTTCTTGTTTTATTTGTATTATGTTCTGAAAAAAAAAATTACAAAAACTTACCTGCTTATATTGCAGATTTCAACCTATTTTAAAAATTTAATAGAAAGGGTAATTAAAATTTCCATTTGTTCTGTTTTACTAAGTGCACAGCAAGACCATCAAGCATCCTGAAGCAAGTGAACCTGTTGGAGGACTGTGTGTCTTCTTGCTTTATTCATTTTTGCAAAGGAGACAGTCAGGGAGCTGTAAAGGCTTTCTGCTTCTCTTGCTGCCCAGGTTCTTTAGAAGCCTGCCGAAAAGACTACATGCAACCAGTGCTGTTTGGGGAGGGAGGGGGGAGGCTGAGTAAACCATTAGGTGGATTTGGGCTTCTTTGCAATCCAGCTGCTTGTGGTCAGCAGAGCAGCAAGGGTCACTTTTCGGGGGCTTGTTTTCAGCTCAGCAGAAGGCTTGCCGCAGCTAGTCAAGTGTTTTGGGCCTGGTCATGTATCTAATTTCTGGCACCATGTGACAGGAGCCAGAAATGCAAAACCCACCATCTTTTTTGTGGGCCACCAGCATCTTTGTCAAGGCGCCAGAACCGGAAATAGCAAATCCACCATCTTTGTTGTGGTAAAAACAAATGGGTGGGTTTGGTTGTTTTCAGACATACTTAAGCTCTTTCTTAGGATGGGGCTTGGTAACTCTTGTGATGTCGAAGTGTGGGGCCCCCAAAGCATGAAGCTTGAGGCAGATACCCCTATTCGCCATGCCTTAGGGGCAGCTCTGCATGCAACCTTCCCCTAACAACTCTATCTGCAGTGTGCTCATTTCTGTATTAAGACCTTCCAAGGTTGTTATCTAGTAGATAGAGCAGGGTTGGGGGAGGACTGTGAGTCAGGACTTCTGGCTTGTTTTGCATGTATATGCAAGCTCTGTACAATGAAAGAGCTAAACCCAAGAGTCCTGACACTCAGACTTTTTACTTCAGCCACAAGACCCTCTCTGTCCTGTCAGCA
The DNA here is from genome assembly GCA_007922175.1 of Pelusios castaneus. NCBI lineage: Eukaryota > Metazoa > Chordata > Testudines > Pelomedusidae > Pelusios > Pelusios castaneus. The sequence continues at coordinate 14,663,568 of ML685796.1, forward strand.
GTGGGAATAAGTGTAAAACTGTCAGTGACTATATGTGTTTTCTGTCTTTTGAGGAGGTTAGAATGCTTTTTTCTCTTAAACTGGATGTTGCATTTCTTAGTGTCTTTGTCTTGTGCCACATCATAAAAAGGATTTGGTGGATAATGTTTAAAACCGTCTGTGTTGCTTGAGAGATCACTTTGATAAGCTGTTTTTACCCACTAGCCTGCTTTTGAGTCTTCCCATTACCTTGTTCCAGTCTCAGACAGCTGATTTGACTTCCTTTCCAGAGTTGCTGTCCTATATTTTAAGACTGAAATATGTGCATTATTGCTGAATTAGAGAAAACAGTAATCCTGAATTGATGATGCCATTCAGGCTAATGAGAAATCCAGTTTCTCAAGATGTTGTAATTCATTTTCTTTGTACCTGTTCAGGCAATAGCTCCTTGCCAGAGTCAAGGTACCAGCAAAGTGGCACCATAAATCAATCTCTCTCTCAAATCAACATTTGCAAATTGTTTTTGAAGATATTTATTTCTTAGCTTTGAATAAACTAGATGGTTCCATCACTACCATTCATGCATCTTTTAACTTATTGCTTTGCACATTGCTAATTTAAGTAATCTCCCCATATTCTCTAATTCATGAGATGAAGAAAACTAACAACCAGTGTTTTAGCCATCCAGGGAATAATAAAACAATAAAGTCAAATCTCATTTTATGACATAAACTCCAGCTGTTTAAACAAAGACATTTTGGTAGAAAATTAGTCTCTGTGGAAACGTATATAGCTGGAGAAATTCATATATATAAAGTTTTGTTGTTGAAAAATTGTCGTATATAAGATCATAGTGTATACTCTTGTTAGTAAATTCAGGACTAGCATAGTATAAAGATTAAGTGTAACAACTGTGAAGTTATATTAGTGTTAGTGAGAATTAGCTCTCTTGTGTTGCTCATGGTTTGAAATATTTAGGACAGTTCTTAAAATAAACTTGAATACTCCAATCAGTTGGATATATGATATTTTATAATGAACTGGAAACTGTTTAAAATAATTATGCTAATTAACTGAAAGACAAAAGCACCCCCTTCACCTCTATCTCAACACTTCTAAACTGTTCTTTCCTACATCTTCCACTTGTAACCTTTAATAGTGCTTGGTTAAACTACATTACTATCTTTCATCAGTTCCCTACCTAAGTCTATTAACTTCATCAAATAAGAGCCAATCATTTCTGCTTTGCACTGTGGAATAATAATCACATTGGCTGATTTGAGTACTTCTGCTATCTTGTGTTATTGTAACCATTATCAGCTAGTTCTGTGTATCAAAACAGTGATTATTTTTCAGGTTGTGATTTTGCCTGAAATTTGCACTGCATGCAAATACTACTTTCTTAGGCCAGAAGTAAAAGTAGTAATAATGACCTAGCGTTTGTGTAAACTAACAATATTTTAAATTGTCTTGTCTATCCAATGTATCCAGTTTCATCTTAATTTTTAGTTTAGAAGCTTTTAATATGAAGTTAAATTATAACTGAAATTTATTTACTTCTTTAAACTTACTCTTGGCTATCTGCTTTTAATGTTAGCTATGGAAGTATGTTACTAACGCTTAGCTATGAATTGAACTTAATTTGGGTAAACAACTTGTTGATGGTAGTAGTAGCTAATGTAATAAAGTGAGCACCATTCTGGCTAATTTTATAGCTTTTGAATTTTATACTTAGTTTTATAATCCTATTCATTGAAAATACTTAACTGACTTTATATTTTAAAATGTTTTGTTTGGTAACGATGTTTTAAGAGCTGTTACGTTCTATCACTCTTTCTCTGTATCAGATTTAATTGTTTGAGGGTTTTTAAATAATTTTGCTATCATGTTATCATTTTTCTTTTTTTCAGTTGTTTGTTTTCGGGCATCCCTTAGTTTATAGGGATTTACCATTTGTAAATATGTAACCTCATTAATAATCATATCAATAATTCTATCTTGATTTGTTTTTCCTGAAGTAGTCACATGAGAACCAATTAATAATTCTGTCTAACTGTTGTTGTTTCTTCCAATTATTAATTTTGCTAATGATTTTCTTTTGCTTATTTTGACTTTGAAAATTATCTGGCATCCAACCCCTTTCCATCCCACAGAAATATTGAGTCCTATCCCCTTTTTATACTTCCAGCCTCATTTCTATAAATACCATTGTTCAAATTTGACTAAGAGAAAAAAAATCTGAATTCATAAATTGGTTTTTGGGGTGGAGGGATCAGATTTCTTTTTCCCAAAATGCAAGTATCTGAAATGATGAAATTTCAGATAAATCGAAAGACATATTTATTTAAATAAATTTTCTATTTAGCTGTTGCTTTCGGCCTGTCAATCCCAATCTGAGAGATCACTTTCACTTTCCCTTAGTAATGGAGGGGAAACCAAAGGACAAAATAGATTTTCTTTAAAAGAGAGGATATGAATGGGGGATTCCTAGATTGAGGCACTTATCTTTCTCTAATAGGTGATGCATTTGTTCCATCTGCTTCCTGGACAGCTGCAACATCAAAATTTCTTCTAGCCAGGTGCCAGCTTGTCCTAATGCTCCCTCTTAAAATTTCCTTACTTGGCAAGTCCTCATCAGCATAGAAGCCGTGTTTCTTGAAGAAAGGGAAAGAAGGATGGTGTAGTAGATAGAGCATTTGATTGATATTTGGTAAACCAGGGTACAATTTGCTGCTTAGCTCAAGCTTTTTGTGACCTTGGGCAAATGATTAACTTATCCTCAGTCTGTTTCCTCTCTATAAAATGGGGATAGTATTTCTACATCTACACTGGTAAATTAGGTCGACTTAAGCAGGCTTAAGTCAACTTAATTTACTCTGCGTCCACAATGGAGTTTCCTTAAGTCGACTTAAGCTGTTGCTTAAGTCGACTTAAAGAAATTTAAAGTTGACTTAATAAGACCTGCTTTTAAGTCAACTTTAATGCTTAAATCGACTTTGTAAGTAGACTTAAACGGTGTGGGTGCCCTAAGTTGACTTAGGGCAGGTGAAAAAGGGACCCCCTGCTCCCTTCTCTCCAGGAAGCCGCTAGCAGCTTGTCCTGGGGAGAGCCAGTTCCGCACAGGATGGGGTCTCTCCAGGACAAGACACTAGCGGCTTGTCCTGGCTCCCTTCTCCCTGGGACCACTCACGTCCCAGGGAGAAAGGACCGCAGGACTCCCTTCTGGCTGGGATCCCAGTGGTCCCAGGGAGAAGGGAGCGCAGAGCTCCTTTCTGCCTGGGACCGAGCAGTCCCAGCTAGAAAGGAGCGCGGGGCAATTGCTGGCATGGTGCTGCTCCAGCTGCTGGGAAACCTCCAGCAATCACCAGCAATTGCCGGCACGGATCACCAGCAATTGCCGGCACGGTGGCGCTCCAGCTGCTGGGGATCCCCCAGGGTCTCCCTAGCAGCTGGAGCACAGTCCCAGCTAGAAAGGAGCTGCAGGGCTCCAATCTGACCGGGACTGCTGGGGTCCCAGTGAAAAGGGAACCCTGCACTCCCTTCTAGCTGGGACACCCGTGGGTCCCAGCAAAAAGGGAGCCGCAGCTTCTTTCTTGCCAGGACCCCCGGGTCCCAGCAAGAAGAAAGCCGTGACTCCCTTTTCGCCAGGATCTGCAGGGGTCCCAGGCAGAGGGGAGCCCCACGGTTCCTCTGGCTAGGACTCAGGGGGCCGCTCGTCCCGGCGAGCAGGAAGTGCAGGGCACCTTTCATCCCGAGACCGCTAGATGGGAGCTCCCTGGGACCGCTCAGTCCCAGCTAGAAGGGTCCTGGTCCGAAAGGGAGCCAAGCAGTCTGGGCCAGAAGGGAGCTTCACGCTCCCTTCTTCCCTGAACCACTCTGGGGCTCCGTGCCGAGGAGAAGCCCTCCTAGCCTTGGGAGTCAAGGCTCCAAAGGAGCCTCGCCTCCCCCTGGACCTGACTAGTCGACTTAGAGAGTCTAGTATAGACTCTCTAAGTCAACTTAGGTTTAAGTTGACAGGCCAGGTTTAAGTCGACATAAGAGTCCTGTGTGGACTCTCTAATTCAACTTAATAAGGTCACCTTAAAGTCGACTTGGTAAAGTTGACCTAAATTTTTCAGTGTAGACATAGCCAATGTGACATGCTCAAATACTATGGTGATGAGGGCCACATAAGTACCTAGCTAGGGACAGGAAGAAAGTTCTTGTGCTTCTATTAGAGATGGGGACCCCCTTCTTTTAACAGCTGGCATAAAGAAATGTCTGATGATGATGGCACTATTGAAATTATTACTGACTATCAGGTTTGTGCTATGATATGTCAAAAATAACACCATGGTTCGGGCTCAGTTCAGTTGTGATGCAGTGTTCCACTCATCACTGAAGACAGGAAACTTCAATATGGCCTTATTTCTTTCATCATCTTAAACTTAAAATGGCAGAGAGAGAATAAAAATAGCTGTTCATATTTTGTTCTGCTTTCCACTAAAGTTCATGTGATATCTAGCACTCTGAGTACCTGGATTTATACCAGCATCTGCAGTAAAAGCAATAGCTTCTGGGTGGATGGGAAAGGAGAAGAAAGGAAAATTGTGATTTTTCTAATTGTTCTGTGACTGCCCTATCCAGCTGGTAAAGTGGTAATGTAACTGAGATTTTGGTCTGTACTGTACTGTAGCAGTGATGCAAATATAGCTAATTATTAATAGTGTGCAGGGAATTGATTTGAAAGTCAGCAAAGTGATGCAGTTGCAAAAGAAGCTAATATCAGTCTGGGTGTCCTAACGAATGCTGTATCCAGGGGAGTGCACCAGGTAGGGAAGCAGGGCCTGCTACAGCAGGTAGCTGGCTGGCTGCTAGCTGAGTTCCTCCTCTCTCCACCCCTATAGCTACAGCCTGCTCCATTTCGTCCTCTGCTGCTGGATTTACTTGTGTTGTTGTCCACCCCCAGATTCATGTCAGGGGTGGTCTGCGAAGCAGGAAACAGTGCTGGGTTGCCAGAAACTGAAAAGGTGGGGAGGTGAGGAGCTCATTCAGCAACCTGCTCTCCTGCTACTTCCTTTCTCCATGGGCTGCAGGAAGGCAGAGAGTAGTGCTGCCTTCTTGCTGCTGGATTTCCCTGCCAGAGGCATCCCAAGACATCTGGTTGGGAAAGGGAGGTGAACCTTTCTTTTGTATGTGTGTTTAACATGCCCCACCAAAAGTATTCCAATTTAAATTCCTGTGCATGCCCCTGGTTGTATGTAAGAAAGGGGGAGGTAATTGTCCTGCTTTTTCAGCACTGGTGAGGCTTCAGGTGGAGTATTCTTTCCAGCTCTGGGAGCCATGCTTTAGGAAATAGGTGGACAAACCGGAAGTCCAGAGGAGAGCAACAAAAATGATAAAGGGTTTAGAAAACCTGACCTATGAGCAAAGGTTTAAATACTGGGGATGTTTAGTCTTGAGAAAAGAAGACTGAAAGGGGACTTGATAATAACCTTCAACTATGTTAAGGAATACTTTAAAGAGGGTTGTGATCAGTTGTTCTCCATGTCCATTAAAATGTAGTGGGCTTAATCTGCAGCATGAGAGAATTAGGTTAGATATTAGGAAAAGAACTTTGTAACTTGATGCATAATTAGGCTTTGGGAAATGCTTCCAATGGAGGTTGTAGTATTTCTATCCCTGGAGACATTTTAAAAGAGCATGTTGCAGATTTACTTGCTCCTGCATTGATTTAGGGAGCTGGACTTGATGACTTCTTGAGGTCCATTCCAGCCCTACAGTTCTTTGATTCTGTGTCCACCTTAATCATTTATGGTTCAATGCTGGACAAAGGAAAAGGTAGCAAACCAGTGTGTGTACAAGTTTTAACTTCCTAAAAGTAGGAAGAAAAGCATTTGGGTTTAAACTCGTAGAAATGTATCCATCATGTGCAAATGTTCTACATGGGACTGTTTTATGCAGCCTATTATATCCATTCATGTGTGCAAAAGCACAGAATCTTGATTTTTTTTAAAAAACTGTATCTTTATGAAAGAACAATTCATGCCAAATCAACCAGCATCAATGTACAAGCCTCCTCTGTCAGTCCAGGAGTTCAGCCAAACTGGCCTCCATAATAGTGATATGTATATACCTTTATTAGGCACACTGGGTTTGTCTACACTTGTTAAGATAATCGACTTAGAGTGTCTACACTAGAAACTTAAGTCGGCTGCCTGCTTCCACACTGGCAGGTGTTTGATGGACAGAGGAGAACCGTAGCCTACCCCGTCGCAGAGGAGCCCCAGTAGTGGGGGAACCTCCATGACACCAGGGCTCCAGCAGTGGGAAACACCCACCTCCCCCAGCCCCAGCCAGGGCTCCAGCGGTGGGGAATACCCCTGCAGCCCCGGTCGGGGCTCCAGCATTGGGGAATTGCCACAGTCCCAGGGCTCCCCACATGGCAGAGGAGCCCCAGCTGTGGGGAACTGCTGTGTTCCCGAGGCACCAGTGGCGGGGAAGCCCCCGCGGCCCCGGGGCCCCAGCCGTGCAGGATTGCCGACAACCCTGCGCGGCTGGAGCCCCAGGGCAACGTGAGTTTCCCCGTGGCTGGGGCTCCTCTGCCACGCTGGAGCCCCGGGGCCCATCTCCCATGAGCTGGGCTTCCTTCTCCCGAGCCCATCCCCTGGACTGGAGGCCAATTAGGTCGACTTAGGGAGTCCACACTGGCTTAAGTCAATTTAAGAAGTCATTTAAGCCTTGTGTAGATTGACTTAAGTGTCGTTAAGTCGACTTAAGTTGCCAGTGTAGATGCCCCCACTGTACTTTAGAAACATAGCCTGATTTTTATCAATTTTATCATCAAGAAGGTGAGAAAGTGGAATAGTACCATCCTAAAGGATTTAAACCGATGGATATTTTGAGCCATATCTTTATGGAGAAAAATCATGGCTGTAAAAAATGTACAGACATGAAACCAGTCCAATTTTTAATAAAATAGTTTGCATTTAGGAATCCAACAATATTTTAGATAATTTCTCTTAATGTCAGCCTTAAAAATATTAGCAAGAAATTATTCATAACTTTTAACCATTAGCTGCTTAGGATATAATTAAAACATATGATGTGGTGTTTATTTACAATTATATACAGTTGTATGTAATTTGTTAGCAATAACTGGTTTCTGCTAATTATAATATCTGAATCATATTCTCCAAAAGGAACACAATCCATTCTTGAAGATTCAGGATATTTATATTTTATTGTTTACATTCACAATGAGAAACTGTATAGTTTCGTCCTCAATTATTATTTTTTTAGGTTAAGGTGAACCAAAAAAAGTTAATAAATTCATCATGTAAAAGTATGTGTATCACTTCAAAACATGCTGCATCTCTCTGCTTTGCAAGATGTCAGCTTGCCAGTACAGATCAGTGCATTGTTTAGATATTTAAAGATGAAGTACAATAAAGGGAAGGGGACAACAAAAACTGCATTGTTTCTTAGATCACAGAAATCAAGGTCAGTTCAGGAGAAACTAAAAATCTCCTTCCTCACAAGTGCACCTACTCATGTGTCCCGTATCAAACCTGGTTGTTCTAATTCCCTGTCAAATTTCCTCATCTGTTTTTCCCTCAAAGCAACCATCCATTCAAATTTCTCCTGCCTCTCTTTTGCACATTGTTTTCCAGATGGTTTCCTAGGCAGGTTGCCCTTGTCCCCAGTTCTCACTCCATTGTTTAAAGATCTTACGTGGTTCAGCTGCTTCTTGCATCCATATTTAATTTTTCTCAAGCCCAGGTACACAATATGGTCTGAGGCTTTGTGAAGTGATGCTCAGATGTAATTTTAAAATAAAAGGTAATGCTGCCAATTGACCTGAGTGAGGTTCTTCCTCCTTGCTAATTAGTTGTGGGTAAATCTGATGGGGTCTATGATATAAAGTAGTGTGGAACTAAAATTATGCTATATGTTTTAGTCTGTTCTTCCATTATTAGATATGTATTGTTTCTGTCAGTAATTTGTGTACAGTGACAATAGAATGATCCCTTAATGAGGCTTTCTTCTAGCAGTATTTTGAGATTGAACTTGCTGCCTGATTGTCCAAATTTTATGTCCCTGTGCACATTGTAGATTATTGGGAGAGTAATTGCCTTGGCAAGAATGTACCTACCAAGAAAAAATGGACAAAACAATCATGTTACAAGTAAGATACAATTTCAATAATGTACCTTCTTAATTTTGATGTAATCATGCAAAATAGATATTGAATGAAGTATCATTTAAGTATATTTATGCACTGCAATTGTATATTGATTGGATTCTTATTAATGGCTAACAGCATGTAGGAGTTAGTAACTAAACCAATGCTCTTTTGCCTGAGGGGCACTTTGCTATATTTTTGATTAAACAAAGCTTCCATCTGTTTTAGTTCCACCTAACTATATCTGACCAAAACAAAATTAATTTGGAATGTCTGCACCTGCTTACATTACGTCTGTTTACTTTTAGGTCTAATATACATACTTCTTGGATGGCATCTCCTTTATGGAATGTATGAAGCCCTATTAAGCAGTTCAAAATAAACAAATGAATAAACTGTAACCATTTTAATCCTGCTCCTCTGTCAGATTGATGAGAAACAAATAGTATTTTTTCTCAGTGATATTTCTTAATTTCTTCCCAGAGCATTGTTGCATGATGTTTTTAAAAGATTCATATGATCCCTCATGTAATACAACCCTAAAGATTTTATTAGATGCATTCCTCCCTACTTTCCAACTGACAGTACATCTACCAAGTTTTACTTGTTTTTAATCTTTAAATTGCAATGTTTCTAATGTTAGTCTCTTTATACCTGACAGATAAGAAACAAATAGTAAATAGTATGGAGGCAGGCAAAGTTTGCTACCGTGAGACAGTTTCATATTACTTAGCTGTGAAGAGTGACAATATAACCTTCCTAGAGGCATATTGGACTGTTATGAGTATGTTGCATAGCAACTTTGTGGAATGCAATTAACATGCTGACCCAAAAATTATTGAACAGTGACGTTAGATATTTCTTTTATTTTGCTCTTTAACAAAGTGAAACTAAATTAAGATTCTTCCAGACTATTTGGCTATTTATTCAAAGAAGAGTAACTGACTCTGTTTTATACAGCTAAAATAAAGGACAAACTATAAGAACTAAGAAAGAAAATATCTACTTATTATAAACCACAAAGGGAACATTTCTTCCATGTTATTCCACATAGCTGATGTGAAGCCCTATTGACTTCCTCTGGCCATCATGTAAGCACCTGTGTGTGGAAAATTGCAGCATCAAGGCCTTCTATAATATGTGAAGGAGTAGAATAAATATATAGATGATAAGTTAGGACTAGGGACAGTTAAGACTATTATGTACTGACAATTTTGTCTTTTCTACCACCTTTCCTGTTCATGTTGAAGTAACACATTTTATATTTATTGTAAAAGGCTTGCTATTGTTCTTTTATTATAATATGTATGGAATATTTCATATCACAAACAAGAGCATCCCATATTAGAAATTTTCCTAGATAGTTTGCTCAGAATTGCACTTTTGGAGAGTGATGGATGTTTGTTGATTTCCTCATATAGACCTGGCCTTGGATTTGAGGCTAGACTCCATGGTCTGTGTTGCTGATTGCTGACCCACAGATGGCTCAATACTTGCTGTACCACACTGAATAAAGTAATTTGGAGTGGGGGAAATAATTCTAAAAGTGCAGCTGCCCAAGCCACGTGGATGCTTTCAAAGGTATTCAGGGGATTGGGGGAAGGAAGATGTAATGCCTAAATATTTCAAAATGTAAGCTTTGATTAATAAATCAAATCAAATCTATGCCTCAGTCCTGCAAACACACAACTAGTCATTGTTCATGCGAGTAGTCCCAGTGACTTCAGTGGGACTTCTGAAATGAGGACTACTGGTGCGTGATTGAAGGTTTGCAGGATGAAGTTCTTTGCCTCACGTAAAAAACTTCAAACGAGGTGCAGACACCACCTGTCAATCAATGGGTTGCTAACTCAGGAAGCCTACTAACACTTATTAACTATTTCACTGCTAATTGTTTTAGCAAAAACATGCAGCTACTTTGGATTTGTGAATGGACCTTGAGTAGGGACCCACTTTCCTTCTTCTCTTCCATGGTGTTTGTAACAAAGTGACTAAAAAGATGCAACATATTGCAATTAAATGTATAAACATTTTAATACACATTCTAAAATAGTATTTTCATGATTCATTTTTGTATGAACCATCCGAGTTCTTGAAAGGAATACATTGTGCGTCTGCTCCTATAACTGGGTTGTTATGGGTGGCCATCTTGGATATAGGCAATGTCCTCTCTGAATTTATACACTCATTACTTGCAGCAAGAGACACTAAATTCAGAGGTTGAATGGAAGTACTCTTGGATTACAAAAAAACAATTTAGAGCCTGGAAAAGTTCTATAAATTGTGGCTTTTCTGTCTTTTTGGCAAAGAAGTAAGCTCTTTTGGCTTCTTCACAGCAGTGGAATAGGTTGTTGATGTTCCTTTTGTTGGAGTCTGTCTGAGTCAAACAAGCATTTGTTTTATTTTTCCCCAAAGAATCTTGATTTTTCTTTCATTCTGCTTTTTTTTAAAAAAATGCAAATTGTCCAAGAACAATGGCAATGTGTGAGGAAGATGAGCTGGAAAAGATGTTGCAGTGCAACAATATTTAGGGAGTGGCAGTAGTGCCTCAGTAATACTTCTACTCCTTGCCTCTTGGTAGAGTAGATTTGAATAGGTACTTCTCTAAGTGTACTCTGGAATATGGAAAGATTCAAGAGTTTTCAGGGGTGGACTGTGATCATAGTTTATTCTAAACTTGGAATGTGGAGAGTTTTTTGGATTTTTCCATAAAGGAGGAAGTTATCTGACTAGGACAACACATAGTTTGTGTTCTTATGCCAAGTTGACCCTGAGCCCGAGGAGTCAGCCTAGAATATAGCAAGTGGTACATTTTGAATGAGACGTGACCTCACCTTCCTCTATATGCCGTTCCCCACTGTTTGAATCTTAACATCTGCTTTGATTTGCTGTTACAGCCTGACCTGATCCTATATCTTACACTTCCCTGCATTTATTTTCCTCCCATTCTGTAAGTTCCCCATCTTCAAAGTATCTGATGAAATGGGATTTTTATCCCATGAAAGCTCATGTGATAAATAAATGTATTAGTCTTTAGTGCCACAGGACTCCTTGTTCGTTTTAATGAGAGGCTAGTCTGTGAGACCCCCTGTGATGAGGAGTTTTGATAAGAGCTTTGGGCTGTCAAATCAGAAGCTTGGTCCATGTGAACACTGATGTTTCCAATGGCAATGAATCTTGTGGACTTAATCAGATGGAAACTGAATTGGTTCCCCTATGGAGTCTTTGGTGGCTGGAAGTCTTCATGCTAACAGGATGTCCAAATTAATTTATGAATCCAGAGACATAATTAAAATGGCTTGGAAAAGACACTTGAAAGAACAATACAGAATCAAAATTCTGCTCTTTAATGCATGCTACCATTTAACAGGCTGTCTTTGCTTGCTGATTTTCAGCTACTGCTGTTTCACCGGTAGAGCTGGTACTACCTATACAGCATACTGCAGCTCTCCTATACGGAGTGCATTTTAAAGTACTTCAAAATAGTCAGTGTTTTACAGTTTGAGTGCTCCAGTTTCAAGCAGCATCAAAAACAGAGAATACGTCTTTTATTTTTATTTAAAGCATGACTCTGTTCATAAAAGTGACTATGTAAAATAATATCCTCTTGTTGACATCGTGTTCTGGATTCATCTGCTTCTTAATTAACACAAATAGATTTTTAATATTAGCAAGTGCACCCATGGGATAGTTGGTATTCTGTTTCTTGTTTCATCAGATTAAAAAACAAATTGAGACTCTAGCTTGGTGATGAGATGAGAAACAAACTAAAAGAATACCACTCAATGTTCAGATCTCAAGCTGAGTTTGTAGAGTTAGTTGGCAGTTAGAAAAGCCATTGTAATTCTGCAATATTCGTTTTCAGAGTCACTTGACTGTACTTCAGCTGCACTGCAAAGACTTTCAGCTTTACAAATTTCCAACTGACGCTGATATCAAAGCTCTAAAGTATAATTACTGACAGCTCTGGCTCTGATAGTTTTAAAATTATATTGCCAACATTCAAAGCAGTCCACAGACTTCACTTTAAAGATCCATCCTGCATTACTTATTCATACATTATTTAGGCAAAAGCCTCATTTGAATCAACGGAAGATTTACCTGAGCATTCATGGAGTTGAGTACAAGTTGTACTGTGTGAATGTGAATAGGAAGTTATTAAAGAAGATCAGAAAGTTATTCTAGGTCATTATTAGTGAAAATGTTTCATTATTGAGAAATTTGAAGTATGTCAACTTTCAAATCAATCTGGAATTTTAGAGAAACCAGTGGGGAAAGTTTAGAACCAGGATAAGTAGTTGAAGAGCATTTGAACTGCAGAAATTTCCTAAGTGAAACCATGAAAAATAGAGTGGAAGATTATAATTTTTTTTTCAAAAAAAGGAGCTAACCTTTAAAATGACCATCATGACCAGTGTCTCCAATGTATCTTTAAATGAGAAGCTGTCTTTGTAAGGTGTTACACTGTGTCAAAGATTCTAAAGAGCCAGATTTTGCCATTCCTAGTCATGTTACGTCACCCCTTAATCTATGCATAGTCCTGTAAATTAATAAGAATGTTCACAGTATAGAATATTACTCAATAAGGATGGCATAATCTATTCCAAAATAAATAGAGGAAACCAAGAAATTAATGCTCCTTAAAAGGGGAATGGAAGAATAAATAATAAATAGCAATTTCTAGAACATCCTAAAAATGTAAATTATACATAAGAAACACCAGATAATACTACAACTTATAATATTTAAAGGTAGTGATATATAAACTTCATAAAAAGTAATTGCTCTAGAGCTAGCAGTATTTAAAATATGTTTGGATAGAAAATTTGGATTTAAAGTTCATTTGTCTTACCCACTGTCTTTGTCAGACTTACACAGTTTCTCTTTTGCTGTCAAAGTCCATTTATTAGTAATTATTTTTTTATAATCAAGCTGTGAAATAAAGAATAATCACTAGCTCTTTCTCCCCCATCTATACTAACTTAAGCGTACTATACAATAGTTAAAAATACAAGTAGACATAAACCCTTATGATATGATGAAATACTCATAATAGTGTGCTCCTTTTAATAAATAAGTAAAATAAAAAGAATGGTACGGTTTTTCCCCCATTGTATCTACTTTTCTGTTCTTGACTTAGTGTGGACTCTTCCTATAAAGAAAAAAATATAGCTAAATGTACAGGTGCATGTTGGCATGATGATAGGATTGAAGCAAGATTTGTGAGATTTAAATATGGGATAACATCACTTCTGGTTAAACCCAGGAGTTATACACATGCTTATTATCTGTAAGTTATGAGGAAGAATGGTCTCATTCAATGAAATACCCACAGTCCACTATTTTATTAAGTTACTTCAGATCAGCAATAATTATAGTGGCTTAGAAAGAAACTGCTACTGGATATTATATATCTCAGATGCTGTCAAAAATAGCTATTATCCTGTTTTCACTCATACAATCTTTCTTTAAAACAAAAAAACAAACAAACTACAAAACCAAAAGAAGGACAACAGTCAGGGCCCATAAAAGGAATTTACTCTAGGTTTTGCTTCCACCCACCCCTTTTTCAGTACAAGATTGATGATGTTTTGAAATGTCAAAACACCATTGTGATGTGTGCACTGCTATTCTTTATTCTATGGATTAAATAGTATTTTACAATTTCATATAATAAACTGTCATTTTTCTTTAATATATTTTAATGTAAATTACTTGTAATACTTTTTTTCTAAAGTTTCCCGTAGTTGGAAGTCTGCCGTGGTTAGATGATCATGATTCTTTTCTAATTTTAATGTGCTGAATGATGGTGTGTTTATAACCATATGGAAGAAAAAATTACATATGTGGTAAGACATTCACTCTCAATAAAGCTGTCAGCCTTCCTTTCAAAGGTCACATCACTGCTGTGAAATACCAGACAGAGGCGGAAACTGTTACACGCATCAGTCATCTCGTCAAGATAATGATGCAAATTGCAATATGTCCACTGTACTATATTTATTTTTATTATTATTGCATGTTTTTAAAGCACTCACAGCATAGTAGCTGGGTATTATTTTCATAAAGTTTAATGCATAGGATTGCAGAAATTGTACTTCCACACTCTCCTATCTCAGAACTTCTTAAAAGCAGAGAAATTACACATGGTGGTGTGATGACCACATAGCTGTAAGAAAACTGTCTTCATGAAGAGAGGAATCTTGTGTCATGCCCTGAACATAGCCAAACTGGCACTGAGCTTCGTCTGTGGCTTGATGGGAATGTTTTGTCCCTTGACCCTCTGCTGAAGTGCCATTGCTGATTCCAATTTTACTTACCCGGGTGCAGAGAGAGAAGTTATCTCTGTGGTGGGGCATTGGCCCCACACTGGCCTTTGTGAGATTAATAGAGCCCTAGGAAGGTTGCACAAGAGGCAGCCAATTACAGAGAGGCTGAGAGAAACAGCCAATTGGGGCCAGGCAGGTCCACATAAGAAAAGCTTCAGGGCCGAGCAGGATCAGTTACTCCCTAGAACTCAAGGAGGGAAGAGGAAGAAGTTAGCACACTAGATAGAGCAACACTGCTACCAGGAAGCAGGGGTATCTAGAGCAAGCTCCTGGCTGGCTGCTGGAATTTGCAGGTTGAAGCTCTGATACAAGGGCAAAGAAGGTACCAGTGCATGGGGAAGTGGCCAAGGAAATGTACTGAGGAATTGGACAGGATGCAGGATGCCATGGTCCTTGGAGTCATATGGCTCCAGGAGCAGAAGTCATGGCTAATGAAGCACACCTGAGAGAGGGTATGCTGACTTCCAGAGCTAATCTCCAAGACAGCAAGGAGGAAACACCAGAATGGTGAGTATAACCCTGTTACAGTCTCACATAAGTGGCACCCAGTACCTTATGTGTTATGCAGGTTATAGCATTGTATTACTATATATTTGAGTTATGAGCTTTACTGTTTCATCTCAGATATCAAAATTTATGGTATTCGAATAGAAATATTGGCTCAGCGTAACCTTGCAGATGGAAGTGATGCAAAGTGCACCCAAAACTCAAGCTTTCCAGTCTTGTAGTTACAACAGTCTAGTAAAGTACTACAATTCCTTTTGCATTATATACATATTTCCATAAATTCCAGCTAATACTTGTCCTCTGATGGCAAACACAGAATATTATCCATTTTTTAAAATTAATTTTCCTTATTTAAATATGTACTCGTCTGAATATCACAAACATAAACAATGAACTCTTTGGACTCAATGGACTCAAAAGCACTTATTTCCCAGATGAATTATAGTATGGATTATGCAACTGGCAAGCCAGTCACAAATAAATATGTTGAGGAGGAAAAGTGTCCTTGTGTGCACACTACATCTTTAATGGTGTTTTTTTAATGTTGTTACATAGAAAAAAATGCAATATAAAACTGAGGACATTCAAAGTTGGATTAAGTCTAATTAAGGTAAAATTCAATTGCCTTAAATTGCGAGTTGCAAAGATAAGAACTTGTAAAAAATTCTTCTCCAGAGGAACCATTCATCAATTTAATAAAATCATCACCGTTTGTCTTCATGTCTGTGAATCAGAAATATGACTTGTGATCATCTGTGTTTGATGGTGAACCTGAGAAGTTTGGAGGTTCTGAAAGCTTCCAATAACAATCCATCAACCCCACCCCAGACACTGTTGGTGTATATATTTTTCCTACCCTTTCCCCAATCCCACTAGTAGTCAGCAAAATCTGAATGATAAGGTAAAGTTAAAATAGTTAAGTATGTATAGACTAGGTGAAGGGATTTAAGAGTTTATATGTATTTATGTGAGTCTCAATAAGGAAGAAAGGATTTATGTAGTGTTGTAAATGTGCTAGGGAATGAGGTATAAACTAGAGGTAATGGAATGAAAATAAAATGGTGAAAAATTAGAGTGTACATCACTGGACTACAATGAAATTACTGAACTGAGCAATAATCATTCTGTTCAACATTAGTCCAATCTGATTGTTAAAGGTGTGTTAGTAAGATACAAAATAATGGAAGGTACAGCAAAGACAAATCAGGTGCTCATTTACCCTTTCTTATAATACAGGAACAATTAAATTAAAAGTCAACCCATTCAATGAAATTGAAATTAACTTGAAATTAAAACCCTATTCAAATTAAATTGAAATTTAATTTGAATACAACTGTACTTGAAACTCTATTCAAAATAAATTGAAATTAAAACTTAATCAATGAAATTAAAAGTCATCCCATGTAAAAGTAATAATAAAAAAGTACCTGTTTAGTCTGTAGAATTCATTGCTGTGAGAGATCACTGAAATGAAGAGCTTAGGAGGGTTAAAAAAAAAAAAAGGATTAAAACATGTAAAGGAAGGAGAACATTTTATCATAGGTTGTTTTTTTTTGTTTTGTTTGTTTTGGTTTTTTTTTAAATAGAGAATATAACCTTTATGTTTCAGGACCTAAACCAACCATTAACTGATGGAGATTAGGAATGAACTTTTTTATGAGAATTTATTCCATAACACTATCTATAGAGGTTTCTTGTACCTTTTTCTGAAGTATCTAGTATTGGCCACTCTCAAACAGGATACAGAAACAGATGGGCTGCGGGTTTGATCTAGAATATCAAATGATCCTCTTATTCATTTGCCCAGGGAGATGGTGGGGGAAAAATAAAACAACCAACCAAACAAAACAAACCAACCAAACAAACAAACAAAAACCCCCACTACACCAACTTTTAATCAAGCATAATCCCTTTCACAATTAATTTAATCATCTCAACCCTGAATATCATCCTTATCACCTCCACATAAAGTCCCCTCAATCCCTATCCTCCTTCCTTCCCCCCTCCAGTTCAGAGCCCCCAGTCTTCTTATTTCTCAGTTTCTCTTCGCTTACTGTCCCTTTTCTTTCTCTTTCTTGATCCTCCTCCCAAAAGCAGGGCAGAGCAAGCCCACCTCATACTTGTCTGGGTCAATCATTTTATTTTTATTTAAACTGGGGGAAAGGACATATTGAAAGAGTTCTCCAGTGTGCAATAACATCTTACGCATTGTTGTTCATAACAATTTTCAGACAAAGCAACAGCAGTCACGATTCATTGTTTAGTTAGTGGTAATGGTCTTTTGACTGTATTGCACCACTCGTATCGTTAAATAAACTTTGGAGCTTCCTTGTTAGTCTTACCTCAGCATAGTAAACCTTTCCCTTGAAACATGACTAACAGAAGCCCCATGGAAAGTAAACATAGATTTATGGAGCAACATCAAGAATTGGCAACCGTTTCTTTTTTCTTTTATCTTTTTGCCTCCTCCTCTTTCTTTTTACAGACAGCTTCATAATAGGAAGATTCTGCTCATGAGCCTTAACCTCTCCTAACCTGCCAGTCCTTCCTTCTCAGAATGTTTCACTCTACAGACTGAAAAAAAGAACTTGTGGTTCACTGTGCACCATTTGGTAAACAAAGCATCTCCTTAAGTGACCTTACTTGGAAAGGATTCATAAAGCTTCTTTTACAGGCTATTACTGCTATTCAAGTTTATGTTGGGGACCAGGGAGATTAAGGAAGAAAACCACAGGGTTTCCTGGAGTTTGTGATAACAGCAACTAAAGGGAGCCTGATAGGTAAGGAAAAGGGAGGGGATTCTGGGGAGACTGAAAAGGGACAAAGATTAAGTAAAATAACATAAATGAACTGATCTTCAAAATCTTTTGAGACTCACCTATCATGAATAATTATAAAGTACATGAAATAAGGTTGCATAGCTGAATATGATTTAATACTTTCTGTGCCGAATATAGCATGGCTTGTGCAAGTGCTGATGTCAGTAACTTCATAGCTTTGACTTTTTGTTTCTTTCTCAACACAAAGTTAAGAATTCTAGAGTAAGTTAATGTTTATCAGTTATTAAAGTTTATACAAATGTGTTCAATATTTTATTGTAATTTTATGTTCAAACTTGGTTTAATTTAGAACTACAAAGGGCAAGTTTAATTACTATGATATTTAAAATGAGTACATTAATGTTATTCCCCTGCTTCAGAAAATGCCTGAAATTATTGCTCTCAGTAAGGCATAATGTATTGTGTTCCTTTTGACAATATCATGCCAATATTCACCTTAATATTTATTAAAATAAGTGAGAAGCTTTTGAAATATATTCTAGATTTTCTTTTTCCTGAGACAATGATGGAATCTGCACTTATAATGGCGACAATCTTGTTGTTCAGATTCAAGACTTCAAGAAATTGCAAGTTTTCCACAATGTGTAAGTAGCAGTGTTGAGTTAGCTGAAATTCCTCTGTCTCAACATAACAATATATTTTACAGTAACTTTTTAGATAACAATACCAAGATTTTTTTAAAATGCTTTTACATTGAATAATTTTTGATTGTATTATTAATGGCCTTATTACTAACCACCTTTCATTATCTAAGGTCTGCCTACTTCAATAGTGCTTAATGATTTGAATATTAATTCTTCTTGCACCATCAAATATTGATTAGGACAAAAATGCAAAGATCATGCAAGCAAAAAATAAATCCAGCCCAAAAATATCATATGGCACAAAGCTAGTGATACCTCTTCATCACTAGGTTTCTCTACAGCTTATCAGACACTAAACTTAGCAGACAATGCAATTTTTGCTACTTAGTGCAAATAACAAGGTTTTGCCAAACCTAGCTATGATGGCAAAATATGCCACCTTTAAAACCTGTTGTACAGTTGGGTAAATTGTAATCCGGTGCAGAAAGCTTGCATGTTTCTGTCTGACGGGGAAGTGGATGCTGGTGTATCCACTCCAGATGGTAACTTCCATAGCCATTGTATGTTGCTGAGAGTCATTGTACTACTTCAGGTAGGCTAGAGCAAGGATGCCGCTTGGATCAAACTGGGGTGAGAGATGGTTATTTTGTGAAGCCAGTGATCATAAGTCTTCGTAGAAATGCTGCAAAGGAAAAGTGGCCATTATTCTATAAGCTAAGGTAGTGGTAGTGGGAGGAGGAGGAGGAGGAAGTTCATTCTGCCATTCCATACTCAAGGGCTGTAGAAGGACATTCCAATATCCCTGCCCTGCACTTCATCTGCATGAACAAGTTTGGTTATTGAAATGTTGTGGTTGATTAAATTGTACCTTTTAGAAAACAATAGCCAGGTAATTACTGTTGGGGCAAAATTGATTTTAAACATCTCAGCTCCTCATAAGTAAATACAAAACTAATACTAGTTCATTTTCTAGAACATAGTCTCCATCAGTCCAATAACCACGGAACAATTTGATGCTATATATAATTTACCTAAATAAACAAAACACTGAAAATAATGCCTATTCCTTCTCTGATAACTTTCCATCTATTCAGGTCACTTTACATATCCTATATGCTAGTATTAAATGTCTATTCTTAGACTGTGCAGTGTAGTTATAGCTTTTGTCTGATTAAAAAAAATATCTCCCCTTTGTCTCATAACATGAGACTGAATTTGATCTTGACATGCAATCTAAAGATTTTTTTTGCTTTTATTCTGATGCCCTTTTTAACAGAATTAGCACCCACAATGCAGTTGTAAGCCATATGCAAATGAATGAGCCCATTTCAGAATCTTCCTTTGACTCTGTCAGTTTTGCAAAAACAACTTTTCAGAAGTTTTCCCAGATATTAAAACAAAGGTACATAAAATGACAGACTAATTGTAAAACTATACCAATCACATGGTGAGAGAAGAAGATATAGACATTTAATACCTTGACATGGTTTCTACATATCAACAGCAGTGGTGAAGTGCCATGTTCATGCTAGAGAACCAGAAAAGGTAGAAAGTTCCTGTTCAACTGAAGTTGGTAGATAAAGATAAAAGATCACATGAAGCATGAAAGCAGTATGAGAAATCCGACTGAAGGATCATTTGGTCCTGGCAGTTTTCAAATGGTCTAAAAATATATTACTACCAAGGACATGTTTAGTCTCTACAATGCCCTGAGTGTCTCTGTATTTTACTGTTTTTTTGAAAGATATAGATTTGCAATTGTACTGCCTGACATGTTTGATACAAAATCTGATTAAATATAAGGCCTGGATCTTGTATATTTATACGACAGTCGCACCTACATGCTCCAGCTGAAATCAAGACCTTCCCTCCTCCCACTGCGATAAGCACTCTACAAAGTATGTAGTAAAAGATGGACCTTCTTCCAAAGAGCTTACAACTGAATAGACAAGACAGACGAAAATTGAGACTGGCAGCAGAGACATGGAGTGAATTCATTAAGGGTCACGCATAGCAGGTCAGTAGTAAAGGTAGGAACAAAACACAGTTTACTTGTTGCTAGGTGAAGTGCCCTATTCTCTATCTGCATTGCCTTTGTGTAAATATATATGTCTGTATTCAGGATATTCCTTTTCCACATATTTTGTACATGGTTGTCTTGTAATATTATTTTGCTGGCAGGAAAGGGTTGTTCCCGCCTCCCCCACCAAACCTATTACTTAAGTGTGTGCTGTTGCTTTTTATTAAGAATGCTTATATTTCAGTAGTGCCCAAGTGCTTCCAGATGCCATCAGGGGGGCATTATGCTAGGTGCTATACAAAGACAGCTGAAGAAACAGTTCCCATCCTGAGGAGATGTATTTCATTTATTAAGTAAAGAAAGTGTTGTTTACTGCACCAACAATAAGAGTACATCATTCTCTGCTTGACTTCCTCTATGAGTTATGCTTGGTATTTCATATTCTATTAGATCACATTATCTTTACTTTAATTTTCTTTATTTTTGATCCTGTGTATATGTTTGTGTGTGCAGACAGTTGTCAGTTGCATCTTTCATACTTATGTTGTTTCGCCATCTCCTAGAAGTTCTCCTGAAAAATGATAAACCTTGTCTCATGCAAAATGTGTTATACGGTTTGTTGTGATTTATGTACTTTTAATGTTCTGACAATTTAATAACTATATGCCACTTCTCTTCTACTACATAATGCTGAACAATAACTACCCTTGAAGGTTTGCCTGTTCTGCATGTTATTAAAAAGAAAAGGTATGCCTCAAGGCAGTTTGTAATAATTCTGCAGTCAGAGGCTGAAATCAGAGGGGACAAAATTGATCTGATGCTGTTTCAGGCATGTGAGACATTAAATGTATTAACTTTACTTCACTTGTAAGGTGGACATAATTTGGGATTAAGCATTACAGCCTATGTAATCAGGATTTTCTTTTACAATTGGATTGCTGCTGTTGAAAAATGGAGCATTTTTGTTCTGTTATTCAAGAATCATATATAGTATACACATAATAGAAGCAAAAAGCCTCATTTACATCAGAACAAGTTTTTTCTTTTTCTTAGTTGCAATGTTGTGTACATTTGAGCCTTTTACATCAATACATGGAAAGCAAAAATAAAGCACAGCAATCCTTTCAAGTCTTCTAGAATCATAATAACTGTAAAAGATGAAGGACTAAAAAAAAAAAAGAGAGAATAAAAACAGGTGACATACATTTAAGTTTATATCCAAATGTTAGAGGAATACTCTGGCCCTGATCCAGCAAGGCACATGGAGCAAGATTTTCAAAAGTGCTATAGATAAGGCTCTTCTTTTAAAAATAAATAAATAAACTCATTTGGTGCTGACCGTAAGTGTCACAATGGGAAATGATAGTTGCAGAGCTCCATAAATATCTGACCTTTGTTTGTGTGAGCTCTTTTGACTATCTGATCCAGGATTCTTTTGAAAATCTGACCTGTAAACAACTACGCAAAGTCTAATGGAACTACTCACATGCCTTTAACTGAATTGTGTGATTAAGTGCTTTGTAAGACTCAGCTCAGAGCTCTCAGCCTCTTGCAGGATTGTGCTATTAATCCGTAAGTGTTCCATTATTTTCTATAAGGCTAATTCAAAACACCAATTCACTCTGTACTCCAGATAACAGATGACCTCAGTCCTCTGTCTCTCTTTTGTAATGGTCAGCAAAAGCCTGCAGTATTCCAGACAGTCTCTTAGGTCCTACTGTGACAACTGGACCATTCCAAGAAAGAAGGTGCCCTATAACATTAGGATTTTTTTTAAAACTGGAAAAGTATGTTTATAATTCTTTATCTCTTGTCATTTCATAGACTTTCATATATTTCATAGAGTTTTAGACAAGAAGAACCATTAGATTATATAGTATATAGCACAGGCCATTCATTTTCACCCAGTGACCCTTGTATTGATCCCAATAATGTATTACTTCTACCTTAAGGTCCTTAAATTTAGACGAAGCCTATTTTTTGTTAAACTTGATGTCCTAAATTAGACTCCTAAGTCCATAATTAGATGCATATGAGCAATCTGATTTTCAGAATTGTTGGTGACGCAATAGCATCACTCAGGCATCAGGAAAACCCACCATTTACACATACAGTGGGGACCCTTTAGCACGCTGTCATTGGGGGACATGCAATTATAACCGCGTGTTAAGCGAACTGCACATTAACGAGTCTCAACTGTATAGGTGGGCAATGGAATTGTTAAATATCTTACAAATATCACAGCCAATATCACACATGACAAGTCCCTCTTTAACTATTTTAGGCTCATTTGTCTCCGAGAAAAGTGAATATTTTCAAAAAAATACTCAGTTTAATTTTATACACCATGTACTAACTGAAACCGCATGTTAATTTTTTAGGTTTGGGGGACATGGCCCTACCGCATGTTAATCGAAACCACGTGTTAACCGACCGCGTGCTAACGAGTCCCCACTGTATATAGGCTTAAGAGAGATTATTATTATTACTAAAGAAAATTACTCGAATGAAACAAAGATAAACTATTTGGACTGATTCAGCCTTTATTGATTTCAGAAAGAGGACAACTATTGAGTGGTGATTTATATTTCCTTCATATTTGTCATTATTTCATCTTTTTAGGCTTTTTGCTTTTTATTCTACACATGGCTTTCTGAGATAGACACATAGTTTACAGCAGTGGTTCCCAACATTTTCAGTTCATGTGCTACAGATATCATTGTTACAACCCTGAAGGCCACCAGTCTCTGCCAGCAATCCTCCTTCCCATCCCACACCTGCAGTCAGACAGAAGGAGTTCATCGAGGAGGCTGCCTCCCTTCTTATGAATCTTCTGTCCCGCTGGCTGCAGCAGGGAAACCACACACATCATGTAGCCCATTTTCTTCCACCCGGGTCCCTAGGTAGTGGTTCCCTTCTGCAGCCAGAGAGATTGGGAGATTAGTGTTTCCCTCCCTCTGGCTTCAGCAGGTACCCCAGCACCTACGCACCCAGGGGTAGAGCATTGGTGAGCTCCCTGCTACAACCAGGAGGAAGTAAGCACCGATCTCCCATCCCCTTGGCTGCAGCAAGAAGCCTGCACCTGTCTTTTAGCCATGTGGCAATGTGCTTCACCTGGGTCCTTAGGCAGCAGCTCCTTTCCTCATCCAGTTGGAGAGGAGTGATGGGCCACTTTTAACCCACAGGTTTAGAACCATGGGTTTACAGGATTGTATTTCTAAAACATTTATAGATAATGAGTTGAGGGGGGGAGATGGTTATGCTCTTTTCAATTGGCAAAATTTCATATTTTGGACAAGGCTTGTGTCCAAGTTGTGTAGGCCTCTTGGTTTGTGATACTGCCTCATGACAAACAGTTTTATTATGAGTATATGAGGGCATGGTTGGCTGTTTTGGGGGATCCAACTAGCTCATGTGGGATTGTTTTTTCTCAAACAAAAATTCTAGATGGTAACAAAAGCACTGATTTCTGTGTTTTCCATTCTTTTAGAAATAAAGATCTATTAAAGCTCATGCAATGTTAAAAAAATAATCTGTGGCAACTAATCTGTATTTGTTTTTTTCCTTCCATAACTCTGTACTATAATCTAAGGAATGTGTGAATTTGGGGCAGATAATGTTTCTGATTTTTAAAATTGTGCTCTGTTATAGTCAGATAAAATAAACTATTCTTTGTTTCCCCTTTTGTTTTCTTTTTTTCCTCACTTTGATCTGTTTTCTCTGATTCAAACTAATCTAGATAGTTAAGTAATTTTCTGTTCCAGAATATTTTGTTATGTTGTAAAGAATTTTTCATTAATGTGAACAGTATTGAATAGACTAGTTCCCATACAATTGTCAGCTTTAGCTGTAATCTTCCATAAAAGCTTGCATTTGGTACCAATCTCCAAAATGCTGCCAAAAAAAATCAGTAAAAATGAGACCCGTTATGGTTTTAGTCTATTTTCTTTTTACTAGAAACCCTTCTCCTCCCTTCTTTTATTTTGCTACCAAAAAAAGCTTCCTGAAATACAGTAAAATATAAAATAATATGCAAAAGAGGTACATGAAACAATATTAAATCATTTAGTTACACTGAAGGTTGCATTAATTCAAATGACTATTAAAAATTACAGCTCTTATCCTGTAATATTTTGTTTACAGTTGAAAGTTCTGGTTTTGCAATGGCAACCCTGTGCACTGCAGGTAAATGCAAATAAAAAAAATAAATAAATCCCCAGAAAATTTGTCAAGGATTCTTCTGTTGGAGGCTCTAAAATAATAAATAAATTGCTTCATTCATTCAACTCCCACTCATTAAAATGAGTGATGCCTGCAAAATAACCAGTCAGACCAGCCTATAGTTGTACCAAGTGAATGCTATCATTCTTCAACAGTGAATTATTTTAACAAGCTGCTATATTATGGTTAAAGAAAGCAAAGAACTCCATCAGGCAAGTGTCTTTCTCTGTGAAAAATGTATGAATACCATTATTTCACATTCCTCAAAAGCTCAGATTATTATAGGACAAAGGGGTAAAAATATGGTGGAATTTTATGTGGAAAAATAAAGCTTTCTCTATATAAAAGATCTAAACAAGTCTTGCAATTCAAATGCACAACCCCCTCCCATACCCATTGAATATTTATATCTAAAACTGAATAGTAAAATAATTAAATTTTGAACAGATAAGCCAAAATTTAATGTTCTAGTGACTAAACATTTATAGATGATCTGCTGGGACTGACTTCTAGGAAAAGGCAGATATTTAAAAAAGCAGCAAAAATAGATATATTGGCTTTCTCTCTTATTAAATTACAGTAATTTCAGAAAACTTGTCTTTGAAGTTTGAAAAGGAATTCAAAGGTTGGAGCACTGAGATTTTGTGTTTCTGCCAATGTCAAAAATATTTCTATGTTGGATAAACTGAAAGCTTGCTGAAATACAATAAAATATAAAATAATATGCAACATTAAAGAGTATTAAATAGTTTAGTTAAACTGGATATTGCATTAATTAAACATGACTATTTGGTCACTGTTTCCCAGAAACTATTTTGATCTAAAGACATTGTTCCTATAAAATATTAACTTCCCTTGGGCCTTTTCCCACTTCCATTGTGGTTAATGGGGAAGACACATAAACACCTTGGTACAGGATCGGACCCTAAATGTTAGCTTAAAAAATTGCCTTTTTCTTTTCTGCCTTTATATAGATGATGACTTTTCCAGTATTAGTGAACATAATACCCAATAAGGGAAGGAAACAATGTGCTGATCAACCCTGTTGGGTATGTCTCCCATTTTGTTTCATCTCCGATCAGATTCTAAGCTCTCTGTGGTAAGGTATTTTTTGGTCCATCAAGAGTGCCGGGCACACCATTAATACTTAACTAACAAAAATAAATGATATTTATAAAAGAAATAACTTGAAGGTAACTGACTGAAAAGCTTATTACAGTGGTGATTAGGCAGAGTTAGGGCTAGATTAAACGGCCGGGGGCCCCAGGTTGCCCCCCCGCCCCGGGACCTGAGGGCACTCCCACCCAGCCTCACTCTGACCAGTCTGCCAGGAGGTGGAGGCTGGTGTGCGGCACAGCAACCAGCCCCCCTGCCCCCAGCCATAGGCCCTTGAGAGCTGTGTGCTGGGCTGGTCCCAGAGTGCAGGCCCCACCAGCTGGTCCTGCCCCCCCAAGTGAAGCTAGCAGGCTCTGGCCCAGCCTCAGCCAGCCCAGAGGTAGTACAGAGCACAGAACCCCCCACATCTGGCTCCAGGGCCCTGCCATCCTCTGTCCTACAGCACTGGCAGGGCAGGAGTACTTTCTGCATTCCTGTCCTTCTGGCACTGAGCAGGGCAGAGGGTCTCTAGATTAACATAGGGATTTCAGGGGCTGAAGTCCAGGGTCCCCTTTTTGGCCGGGGCCTGGGGCTTAAGCCCCTAAACCCCTTTGACAATCTGGCCCTGGGCAGAGTTAGTCTCTTTGGCTATGTTTATACTTAAAAGTTAAGTCAAATCTGTTAAGTCAACTTAACAAGGTCAACTTTAATTCAACTTAAACTCGACCTTGTTAAGTCAACTTAACAGAGTGGCTACACTTTAAGTCCACACTGGCTTTAAGTCAACTTAATAAGGTCGACTTAGTGCTATTCCCATTCACACTGGCTTTAAGTTGACTTAAGGCTTAAGTTGACCTTCAGAGGTGGTGTTATTAAGTCAACTTAAGCTGTTATGAAGTCAACTTAAGGAAGTGCATAAGTCGACTTAGTAAAAGCGCAGTGTGGACACAACTTTGTGTAGGTCGACTTAAGCATCCTTAAGTCGACCTAAATTACCAGTGTAGATGCACCCTTTGGCAGCAGAGCCAGTTCAAAAAAGGAAATCTGGTGTTTTCTCTACTTGAGTTATATCCAGCATCACTCAATGAAATTCTGGAAATGCTGGGGAACTTCAGACTACCATGTTCAAACATAATGCATGTGTTTCTCAGCTGGTAAAATCTACTGGAAAGATAGTGAGTCTTCCAATATATCCCCACAGGAGGGCAAGCATCCCTCTTCTGTTAATGAAGTGATTGTTTACCAGACAGGGGACTTAGCAATAGCTAGAATCCTCAGATTTCCTTGACTCAAGTCAATCAGATTCAGAATGTGCACTGGTTTTAGGAGAAAGTAGGTGGGGGTACAATTAAGCCATTTTATTAAAACCTTTTTAAGCTAAGGAACTATTAAAATAGGATTTGTTCCTATAATAAAAAGGGTGAGACCTGGAAATTTGTTATTTTGTACTTTTAGGAAGGCCACTTCCTAATCTTGATGCTCTTTAAATCGCTGAGGTGGCTTAATGTCAGCACGGGGCAGAAGATTATACCCAGAGGGTGCTGAAGATTTAGAGAATGGTGTAAAACGAGTTCTTTTAGATCTCTGGGGTCTGCCCCTTGCTCTGTGTTTAGGGGGAGGAGTTTTATGGCTTGTTGCAACAACAACAACAATAATAACATACTATATTTCTTAACCTTACAACTTCTAAATCAAATAACATGGTTTACAATACTACTTCCCTTTTTGTTCTTTACGGTCCAGATGTCTTTTTTGTTTTAATGGGTTTCTGATAAAAACCTTTACTGGATGAGTAAGCCCAGAGATACCCCTTAGCAGCACGTCCAGTATCTTTTGAGCACTGACACAACCTAGGAATTTTACTTCTAGACTGTATTTTACCCTGGTGTGGTTTCCAAGGAGAGAAGCGGGACTGGGGCCCAAGGTCATTTAAAACATTCATCTTTCCTGCTATCATGCCTGCTATTTCACAGAGACACTCTGAGAGGAGCTGATCATGGTGCTCCGAATATCCAACTACTATTGTTGGGAACTGTTAAACTGTCTTCTGGGATAATACTGTTTAAAAATCCAAATTCAGTTAGAACAATGTTATTGAGGAGGAGTTGCTTTAACTTGTTAATACACAATTCCTCCTTCTTACTTATATTTTTGGATCGGGGAAGTGCATTTTTTAAGTTGTTAAATGGACTGTCAGTTTTGTGAAAAAACTGATCTTTTACATTTTACTGGATTTGTACCAGAAACATATCCAAGATTTATTCCATCAGAATTTCCTTTAGGAATCCCACTTCGGCGAACACCATGGATAAGCCTGAATACTGTTTGGCATCACCCCTTGGGGTATTATTCATCGAGGGGACCAGGCAGATGCCGGGTTCTTTTTCCACCGGGATTATAGCCCGGCCTTGATCTGATGGAAGGGAGGCGCTGACAGATACATCAGTAGTCAGGGGAACTAGAACGGACCAAAGGAATCAAGTACTGTTCCCATAGGGGAAACAGAAAAAGAGGGAGGGGAGTGTCAGGAATTAACAGTACCATGGAAAATAGCAATAGAATCAAGAGTGTTAAAATCATAAAGTATTTATTGCAGAGCAGTACAAGAAGACATATTTTTCCTTATTTCTTTTGTTAGTGCATTCTTTAACTGTTATATACTTGCAAGATTTAGTACTTTACTATTAAACTTGTTATGTTATTGTGCTGCAGCAGGTCTTAAAGATAAAAGTAAATGCGCATTATTAACTATTTAATTGCTACAACTATTCTTATTACTCTGCACTTGCCCCTAGCAACAAAGGGGTGCCCCTAACTTCAAAGGGGACAGCAGGCTATCTACTTGTACTCCCAGGCTGGGGTGCTAAACTACTTGTTCCCTATCCTTATACCTATCCCCCTGTACCCTCGGGGACCAGGGCGCTAACCTACTTCTGTCCTTACACCAGGGCTCGGGGTACTAAGCTTTTCTTACTGTTTCAGTTACTTATATACCTGTGACTCATATACCTGTTACTTATATCCCTGTAGCTACTTTTTACCAGTGTTCACCGAGGCCTCTTGGTGGTTTCTTAATACTCACCGAACTCCTTACCAACGTGTCAGTTTCGCCACCATCGGGGATCAGGTGCTGACCTTTCTTTGATGAGCTCGGGCCAACGTGCCAGTCCAGTCAGCTTCAAGACTAGGACCTGACCTTTCTTTTTCTTCTCTGGACTGACCCCACTTGCTATAGTGACCGGAGTCACTGGGCGTCTTGAGTCAGTCCAAACCTGTCCGAAGGGGGTATCTGTGGGGCTGATATTTATAGAGCTTTAGCCCCCTGTGCCCCTCCTGTTTTTACAGAGGTTCCCACAGTCTTTGCCACATTGCCATCGATCATTTTAGTTAGCTGTCAGCCATTGATCATTTTAGTTAGCTGTCGGGGAGCTATCGGGAAGCTTATCAGGGAGTTCTCTTCTGAGAAGAGATTGCAACCTTGTTGGGTATTCGAGGCTTGTTAGGGTGCTCGTTAGGGCTGCAGGTGCTCATTAGGTGACGTCTGAGTTCCTGGCGTAGGTTCATGTGAGCAGTTATGCTAAGGCCTTTGAAAACTGGTTCAGGCTTGGGCCTATACTTACTAACTACTACTCTTAAAACTAGTTTCCCCTAATAATATAAATTTCCATTAACCTAACACACTTTATACAGGATTGAGAGAGTTATGCTTGAGTGGTGAACTCAGAGGATAGTGATGTGGATGGTTGTTCAACTTCCTCGAGGACCTTGACATAGAAGAGTAGTCCCCACTGTCCCCACTACTTCCCTACATGTTGAACAGAAGAGAAGTGATATGTCCTCCCGTGCCTCCATTACACGGATAGTGCTCATCTATATGTCACTATTTCATTAGACCCAAGTATAGTGATTGAATAACGTAGCAAGAGTCTAAAAAATGGGGATAAAACCCAGTCACCAAAACATCCATATGTAGGAAGAGTATTTCTCTATCTCCATTTCCTTGCTCTTAGCTATTGTTTCTCTAAACCCATTCTCAGAAAAGGCTAAATTATTTGTATAGTATTAAGAAAGAAAGAAAAGAAATGCCCCATCAGCCTGAAGACGACACCTGACTTAGAAAATTTCATCCCTAATGGGTAAAGCTCAAAAAAGATATAAGGAACTAACTACTGGGTTTTATGAGTCAGACAACTTTAACTGCAGGCATTTCTATGTGTGCTTGCCTGTATGTGCTTGGGTAGCCAGTTCTCAATTTTCTTATAGCTTAATACAGTGATTCTCAACCAGGAGTATGCGTACCCTCAGGGTATAGAAGATGTCCACAGGTATGTCGTCTTAGCTAGATATATGCTGAGTTTTACAACAGGCTACATAAAAAGAATTAGTGAAGTCTATACAAACAAAAATGTCATATTCTATACATTGGAATATAAGTACAATATTTATATTCCAATTGATTTATTGTACAATCTTATACTAAAAATGAGAAAGTAAGCCATTTTTCAATAATAGTGTGTTGTGACGCTTCTTTCTGATTTTGTCAGTAAGTAGTTTGAAGTGAAACTTGGGGTGCACAAGACAAATGAGACTCCTGATACAGTAGTCTGGAAAGGTGGAGACTACTGGCTTAATGAAGTTCCAGAGTTGACAGTTCTTTTAATAACCTTCAAACTGATTTAACTCTTTTTAATAAATTATTTGAGACAACAAAAAGAGAAGCAATTGACATATAGCAGATGGGGGGGGAAGGGGGGTGCTAACATTTTGGAAATGAAGTGGTAGAGTTGGCTATATGTTAATTACTAAGTGGACTCAAGTGTAAAATCAAGTTAAGATCTATTTGATTTCTAGGAATCTTTATTTGGAGAAATGTTTACAGAGGAGTGTTAATTAGTGTAGTACCCAATGGAAGACCTTGTAACATGATAAGCAGATAGTAGGTGGTGCAGGCCATTAATTAGCCCTGATTAAAAGTTACTCTGTGTATAAGCAAAACAGAGCTGGTACTGACCAAGGACGTATCTTGGTCCCACTAAGCTGCAGACATAACTTGCAAATTCTGTAAAACAATAAGATGAGACCAGGGCAAAGAAATGTTGTAAATAAGTGTAAAAAACACCATGCCTTTTACCCACTTAGTAAACTGTGGAAAAATACCAGATGTGCGTGCCATTTACCCACTGAGCAAGCAAAGGTATAAAAATACTGGTTAAGCCCCTCCCACATTGGAACCTCGTCGTCGGGGCAACTGCTATGTTCACCGCCATGAGTCATCGCTCCCCACGCTTTACGCCTGCAATCATTTAACTGGGGTTCCCATCTGCTGAAAAGGGCATAAGCATTGGTGCTTTCCTATTTCTTCCTTTCTTGTCTGTGTTTTGATAAATGCAGTTTGCTTTTATCTTTTATCTTGTTTCTCGATTTTGTGCCTGCTGAACCAAACAAACCTTGGGACCTGAGCTATAGGTTGTAGCCAGGGTCCTGTAACCTTCTTGTAACACTTAGAAATGTAACAAATGTATGTATTTTCATCAATGCATAGAGCTCTATTTTATCCTGCATAGTGATAGTCTCTTTACAAGACACTAACTCTTCTTTAACTGCATTGGTTTAACAATGTGCAATCTAGAGACTTCAGAATACTTTAATGTTATGTATATATTGTTTTGCAAATGTCATTTTTATCTGAAATATATATCCTGATACCGAATTTGAGCACACTGAAATTGTTTACTCTTAGCTGTAATACTTTGTTATACAGCATGAAGCTCTTAATTCATCTTAAAATCTCCAATTCTTGTAATTCGTTTCCTGATTTTTGAAAAATAATCTATTTCTCTCAGACTTTGTGCTGTTCAAGTAAATCTTAGATGCTAATTCTTTCTCCCCTAGGGAAAAAAATAATCAAACCCATCAGTGTTTAAATTTAAATATGAACACAATTAACACTTAAAAATTTTGACCTGTGTGGGCAAATCTAACATAAGAAATTATAGGTAACCTAGCAATGTCTAGAATAAATAGCTATTTATAACAGACAATCTGATTAATATCCACAATATTTCTCAGGAGAAGCCTCCTTGGAATCCTTGCTCATAAATACAGTTCTATAATTCTTTCTACAAATAAAATTACTTCCCCCCCCCCATAAGTCAAATTCTGTAAACTTTGCAATTAAATAAAAATTTTTGGAAAGTCTCGATAATTTTTTTTTCTTTAGATATTTTATTGTGCTTTGAAGAAATCACCAAAAGGTGTGCTCAGATAGTACAGAAACTGTTTTCTAGAATATAATACACCAATTCTCGAAACACTCACATGATAAACTTTATTCATGTGAGTAGTCCCACTGAATTCAATAGAAAGAAAAGTGTGCAAGACAAGTCCCTAATACTGCAGTTGATGAAAGTGTGAACATTAAAAAATGAGCAGCAAATAATCTGCAGTGCACAGCATTCAGAGAGTAAAAGATAATCCACTGTCATTTTGCATGAAGAATTCTTTTTTTCAAATGCTCTGTAATTAAGAATACAGAACCAGGCAATAATTGGGTATAGACAAATAAAGTAAATCATTACTGAGATATGGCTACAGCTATGTCCACAGAGCAAAGAAAAATCCATGGCTGGCCTGTGCCAGCTGACTTTGCCTGAGGCTGTGGGGCTGTTTCATTGCTGTGTAGACTTCTGGGCTCAAATCCTACCTGACTGAGCTACCCTGGGACCATACCACCAAGTTCCATGTCAGGTATAGCAGCTTTCTGATAGATGTGAGTCTAGGGATGGAGCAGTAATGAATTCAGAGGGCAGATCACAAGGAAATACTGGACTGTTTTATATTAGGCAACCTTTGCATGATATTGATGTCGGTGAAAGTTAGGAGTTTGAAAAGAGAAAGATTTTGAAAAGTTAACAGACTTTGAAACAATAGACCAAACCATTTGTCCTATAACTCTATTGTCACTGAAGGAATTTCAATGGAAGGATACGAAAATATGTAGAAAAGAAAAGTCTACTGTAAACATGAAAGAAGTTTGATCCAAACATGAAGTTGAAAATTTGCAGTTTGGGACATGTACATAGCAACTGTCTTTCCAAGCATGATGAATGCAAATATTGACATTATTTACTTTACTGTAAGATACCAATGCAATATATTTTGAGTAAAAATACTAAAAAAGCCCCTACATCAGTCAAATATGACACTTCCTATTTCTCTACAAGTAGATTATGATATTGAAGTACAAGAGCTCAGAAAATATCATTAGGTCAGTTGAAAAGTGATTTTTCCAATCAGAATGTAACACTGTCTGTTCTTCTAGACATCAGTGCAGGACAAACATATGTGCTGACATAGAAAAGAATAAGAGACTGGTTTAAGAATTTGTGGTAATCATAAAATTCCCTTGAATTAACAGGTTTACATATTTTTATATCAACAGTTTGATATTCAACTACCTTTCTATTTTTGGAATAGCTGTGTATTCTGTTTTTTGAAAGTAGCTCCTACAGAATTATACTGAAGTTAATTTTGTCACAGTAATGTTATATAGTCAGAGCAGGCCTTTGTGGACTTGTTTTAACACTGTTTCAATTCATCGTGGCATTATAATGTGTAGTCTCAACACACTTTCATTGACAACATGATGTGATTGGTATGACACCCGCAAGCCACTTGAAACATATGGGGAATCAACATTCCTAACATTATATAAAGTAACTGTTGTGTCATCTCAGTAATTATTTAAACCTCTTGTAGTGATGCAGTGGCTCCACTATGGTTAACAGAGGGTTAACTGGCCTCTGAAGGATTAAAAGGGGACCTGGCTGCAGCACCCAATCAGCTGCCAAGACTGCTGAACCAATAAGAGGAAGGAGCCCTGTATAAAAGGAGGCTGTAGTGACTAAAGTTTCAGTCTGCTGGAGGGAGAAGGTCCTCTCTTGGGCTAGCTAGCTGCACTAGCCAGCACCTTAGAGAGCTCTGAGTATGGGCAGCAGAAGGAGCCAAGCGGAGCCAGGGTTCCTGACCTGGGCAGACTGCAACAGAGGCCTGAGCAGCAGTCTGAGGGCAAGGAGCCAGGAGCAGATGGTGTCTGGAGTGAGGAACCAGGCAGTGAGGGCAAGGAGCCAGGAGCAGATGGATGACTGGGGCTGCAGGAAAGCGGCCCAGGGTTTGGCTGTAAGGTGCCAGGAATGGTACAAGCTTGCTAGCCCCTAGACTGTTTTAAATAGTGGGCTGGACCAGAGTGAGTGGGACCAGACTGCAAAGAGGCGGTGAAAGAATTAGCCCCAAGGCCAACACCAGGAGGTGCCCTGTTGGTGAGTTGTGTGCCAGGGACACTGTTACACCTCTGACAACTATTTTGGCCATTCCTACAAGTGTACAGACAGAGCATTGAAACTGCTTGAAAACTTAAATTGAGTTTTATTTTATCTTCTGTTGGGCAATCTGCAGACATATGAAACTGGATTAATGGATAGATTATTTCTTTTTTTCTTTTGTCAGAAACAAAACAAACAGAACTTTGTGTAAAGGCTTTGGAAGCAGGTTGGGGAAAAACATAAAAAAAATAAAGAACGAGCATAGCAGAGTGACTTTGGGTTGCAACATTACAAATTATGACAGTTGATGACTGTATTCACTCTGTGCTACTTTTCAGACATGAATGATATAGGTGAAACAAGGTCTAGATTTTTAAAGATATTTAAGCATTGGTTTTCTCAGTACTGAAAGGCCTAAATGGCTTTCAATGAGATTCGGGTTCCTATAGGCCAAAATCACTTGTGCCTTGCAGTGCCTAAATACTACTAAAAATCTGGGCCTTAATCTTTGGCATCAATCTTTAGAATCATTGTGTTCTTCATTGAATCCAGTTTTTATTCTTCAGACTCGATAGTGCAGAAAATGTCATCTTGAAAAGTCAAGACTTGCTGCTAAACTTTTCAAGAGGCTTGAGATGTCCTGAGCTAAATTGTCTGCTGCTAAAACTCCTATGACTTCACTAGAGCATTTGGCTCTCTGTGATGCTCACCAGGCTTCAGATAATGAACATGCATAATATATTATATCAATAAAGGAGCTCAAATCAGTGTCCATCTTGCAGGAAAGTCTGATATTTTGAAACTTGGCTTTTCCAAAATTTGGACAAATTTGAATTACCAAACTTTTGGTGGACCCTAAAGTTCTGCAAATTTTGATTTGGAAATTCATTCATCTGAAGTTTCTCTATCTCTTTTTATCTCTGAAAATATTACTTTTAACTATGCCATCAAACTTTTCATATTATAAATCCAGTGAAATCTCATACATGGACTACATGTGGAAAAACAGTGTATAATTTGTTTATGGTTTGGGACTTGGCTGTGCTTCTCCTAATTTTGGTGTTTAGTATTTGTCCCAGTCCTAATCACATTAATGCCAGTCAGAGCTTTTGCCATTAACTTCAATGGGAGGATATTTAGGAACATTGAGCATGATACAATTTGCAGATTTATTTATTTATTTGTCTTTGGATTCTTGTAGTGAGATACCAGTCTCCCAATGCTATAAAACAGGGGTTGGGAACCTATGGCTCACGAGCCAGATGTGGCTCTTTTGATGGCTGCATCTGGCTCGCTGCCAGTGTTCCCTCTAAGCTGCGCGGGCGCGTGGCTGCGCAGCGGCCATCGCACCCCCCGCGCAGCAGTGAGGGACCCCCGTGCAGCCCAGCAGCCCCCGCCGCTCCCTCCAACCCCCGGGGCCGCGGCACACCCAGCCTGCGCCCAGCTTCTGGGCTGGCCCTCCCCGCCCCCAGGGTGGGACAGGCAGGCTCAGATCAGGAGCGCGGGCCTGCCTGCCTGCCTCACACAGCTGGGGCAGCGGGGTGGCTGCGGCAGCGGCGGGATCCCGGGCTCTCACCCCCGACCACCTCCTTCCCGGGGCTGGGGCCGGGCTAATCCACGGCCCCGGCCTCCCAGCACGGGGCCGGGATCAGCCTCCGGGGCTGGGGTCTGCTCCCCCCCCCCACCGGCGACTTCCCAGGGCCGCGGTAGGGTCCTCCCCTGCCGGCGTCGTTGGCTTTCTTTCTTTCTTTCTTTCCTTTCTCTTCCTTCTTTTTTCTTTCCTTCCTTCTTTCTCTTTCTTTGCTTCCTTCCTTTCTCATCCTTCTCTTCTTTCCTTCCCCTTTCTTCTTTTCTTCTTTTTCTTCCTTCTTTCTCTTCCTTCCTTCTTTCTCTCCCTTCTCTCTTTTTTCTTTCTCCCTTTTTCTTTCCTTCTTTCTCTCCTTTGCTTCCCTTTTTCTTTCCTTCTTTCTCTTCTTTGCCTTCCTTCTTTTTTTTTCTTCCTCTTTCTCTTCCTTTCTCTTTTTTCCTTCTTTGTCTTCTTTTTTCTTTCCTTCTTTTTTCTTTCTTTCTCTTCTTTCCTTCCTCTTCCTTCTTTCCACTTCTTTCCTTCTTTCTTTTTTCTCTTCCTTCCTTTTTCTCTCTCTCTTTTCCTTTCTTCTCTCTTTTTCTCTCTCTCTTCCTTCCTTCCTCCCTTCTTTTTTTCCTTCCTTTTTAAAAAAAACCAACCTTTAAAAATTAATTTTAATTAAAAACCTTTTTTAAAGATTTTTTAAAAACCTTTCTAAAATTAAATTTCAATTAAAAGTAATTCAAATTCAATTAATTAAAACATAAAATGCACACATTTACTTGTATTTAGTTTTAAACATATTGTATGGCTCTCACAGAATTACATTTTAAAATATGTGGCATTCATGGCTCTCTCAGACAAAAAGGTTCCCTACCCCTGCTATAAAAGATAAAAAGTCATTTTAAATGTCCTAGCTCATGTCCCATTGAAGTCTATGGAAAGTCTCCTACTGAATGCAGTGGGAAATGAATTAGCTCTACTAATCTTTTTCTGAAAACAACATAAACATTGAAATTTCTATTGATGTTCCCTATTGGGTTGTAATACATGAACATTGTTTTACAGTTGTCAGAGTTCCTCTGTACTATTACAGTAAGCAAGGTGCAAAAAGTGATCCTCCAAAGAAACACTTTCAAAAGACAAGCCAGAGAGTAAATTCATAACGTTGCTAGGTGCTAAAAATCAAAGACCGAAGAGGGACACTGATTTATGGCATATTATAATGTTCTATAAACTATCAGCTCTTCATCACAGCTTCTCACCCGCTTTCCTCCAGATGACTGGAGGGGTGCTAACAGGCCACTTGAATGGACCCTGGAAATGTGTTGACTACCTTGAATATAAATGGACCCTGGAAATGTGTTGACTACCTATGCTAAACAATTTGTTCCATGTTGTATGTCCCTGTGACACTCTGAGCTCTGGTCTACACTAGAGAATTACTTTGGCATAACTACCTCACTCAAGGAATAATCCATACTACTGAGTGACATAGTCATACTGACCTAAGTGGAGGTGTAAAGAACACCGATGTAACTACCACCGCTTGTCGAAATGGAGTTAAACTAATGGGCGAGGTCTCTCCCATCGGCTTAGAGTGCTTTCCCCTGAAGGTTGCAGTAATGCAGCTGGATTGGTTCTGCTGCCAGTTTCTAGGGTAAATTTGCCCTGGTTTAACCCTGCTCTAAGCTACCAAGTTAAGTTCATGGAAGGCAGCTTATGTAAAGTTAACTCTGTAAACATCTCCACTAACGTGTTGCTCCTTCCAATGTAACTTGCCCACTACACCAGCTTAAGTCCATCTCCATGAGAGATGTAGCACTTAAGTTGATATAATTGGGTTGATGCAGTGTCAGGGTAGGCACTACATTGGTTACATCACATGTTGCTGACTTTCAGAAGCTGTCCCAGAGTGCCCCACACTGACAGTTCAATGGGGGCAAGTGCTTCTGGTGAGAACGTGTACTGTTGACACAAGAAGCATAACATGGACATGCAAAATTGATTTAATAATTGTTGTGGCTATATGTGGCTGTAATTCAGGTTGACATAATTTTTGTTGACATACCCTAAGTTTTCCAGACCTGAAGAGCTCTGTGTAAGCTTGGAAGCTTGTCTTTCTCACCAATAGAAGTTGGTCCAGTAAAAGATATTCCCTCACCACCTTTTCTCAAACTGCAAAAGAAACTTAAGGTTGCTTGTCATTAAACTAGGTCACTAAATTCACCTAATTTTTCATTACATTTAATTAGCAATTAATGATTGTGGGAAAAGAATAGTAATTATTCTTACCTCAGATTGGGTTTATACACTGGGTAAATATTGATCTTCTTTATGACCTTGATCCTGAAAACATTTTAAGCATGAGTGTACTTTTGCGTATGTTTTTTACTTGTGAGTGATACCCTTATCTTAAATAGGATTCCTCCTATAAATACAAATATGTATGTATATAAGCATTTGCTGAGTCAGAACCTAAATGAGACCAGACTAAGGACATTGTGTGCCGATAGCCACCATTAAAGAGTCAAAGTATACTATACTTCATTTCTTCTTGTAAAAGGTATTTACTTTTTCCTGCAAAGTATCCAGAGGAGTCTCGTACTAAGCTGGCTATGGACAATATATGGCTGGTTGCTATAATTTTCTTCTCTAAACATTTTTCTTCATTTAAATGTTCTATGAAATTTGCTATTCATTGGTTCTCTCTACCCCTCTTTCTTTTAAATGACTAAGGCTATGTCTACACTTGCTAAAATTAGTTCGAATTAGTTAGTTCAAACTAATTTTAGTTAGTTTGGATTAGCTTAATTCGAACTAGAAAAAGTTAGTTTGAACTTTCATCCTCATTCCTTTCAATGGCCGGTTAATTCAAACTAAGAAATTAGTTCGAATTAACGTGGCCACATTGGCTAATTCGAACTAGTTAGTTTGAATTAACCCTTTAGTTCCAATACCCTCTTTGAACTTATTAGTTTGAATTAAGGAAGCCCTTAATTCGAATTAACTAAAGCCTAGTGTAGCCATGGTTTTAGTTAGTTCGAATTAAGGAGGCTTAATTCAAACTAATTTACCAGTGTAGACATAGCCTTAGTGTCTTTGTCTTTCTCAATCCCATTGTATATATCTAGGGAAACATTCCTTCAACTTAGTTTTTCTTGGGAAATAATAAATATTATTGGGGTTTTTTGCCCCCCCCCCCCCCCCCGGACCTCTTAAAATGCTCTTAACCAGGAAAGTAGCATTGGTGAAGCAATTCATCAATATTATCTTATTCAAATTCTGGAAGTCAACACAAAATGACTAGCTCTAGGGAGGTTACAAAATTGTTAACCTTGAATAAATAGATTAAAAACTAGGTCCATTTCTCATTGGGGTTCTCATATAGGTTTGACAAGTTAATTTAGGAAGTTTCTTTCATAATTTGGAAATATTCCATGAGTTTAACAGCTGGGAAATATGACACTATACAAGGGGCATGTGCTTCACTTACAGAAGGGAAACCATTCTCCCAAAACAGCAACTTGTTTTTACTATTTTTACTATTAATGTTACTCTATAGTCCTTAAGGATTTTTCCTTCACCTTCAGCTGGAGCAAGGTTGATCTTACCTATAAGGTAAGAATGAGCCAGTAAAATTCCCTGTATCCAAGTACAAAAAACTTGAAATTTTTCATTTTCAAACAGTCAATAAGCTACAATGGAATCATAAATGTTTGGTACCTGTGTTATCTAACTATTTCTGATAAGACCAAATATAATATTTCAAGAACTTAGAATCATTGCCACAGCAATGAACAATTAAAACAAGCATGAAAAGGGGTAGGAAAGAAAGGAAAACAATATGGAGTGGGGAAAAAAAAAAAAGCAAATATCATGCTCTTTAGCTGTACTATGCTATCTGTTTTTCTTATTAATTGCAATCTCTTACCTTAGAACAGCAGTGCCATAAGAAAATAACCATAATTCCACTTGCCCACTATCCAATACTAGCCAGTTCATGGAGAGGCTATAGTTCAGGGCAAATATGGAATGATCCATCTGTGTCGTCTACTCCCAGAAGTCAGACGCTTAGGATCATCCCAACCATGGACTTGTGTCCCTGATCATCTTGGCTAATAGCCATTGACGGACTTATTCTTGATGAACTTACTTAGTTCTTTTTTTTAAATCTTTGATAAGCTTTCGATCTTCACAACATTCCCTGGCAACGAGTTCCACAAGCTCGTTATGAGTTGTGTGGAAAAAGTATTTAAACCTGCTGCCTATTCATTTTTTTAACTTTGCTTTTTTTTGTATTGTGTGAAAGGATAAATACTGTTTTTCCACACCATTCATAATTTTATAGACCTCTACAATATTCCCCTTCCCTTAGTAGTTTCTTTTCTGGGCACAATATTCAATGTATGGGTGTATCATAGATTTACATAGTAATATTATTACACTTTTTAATCTTGTTTTCTATCAGTTTCCTAATTGTTCTTAACAGACTGCTAACTTTTTTGACTGATGCTGTGTATTAGAGTGGAAGTCTTCAAAGGATACCCACAGTGATTTCAAGATATTCCTTGGGTGATGATTGCTAATTTAGATCCCATCATTGTATATGTTGTCACAGGATGCACCACTGCCCCCACACCCCTTGGGTATGATCTCCGTAACTTACCTGTTCACTTTGACAATGTATTTGTATGGTTTAATGCAAAATATGCCATGCAAGGTCTTTCTTTCTTTCTTTCTTTCTTTCTTTCTTTCTTTCTTTCTTTCTTTCTTTGAAATGCCCATTACATACTCTACACTATTGTTATGGTAGCATGTTTCCTGCACCATCTTGTATGTGTATGCCCCCATGTATTTTACATAGCTCAGTTGGGGATAGACAAGCAGCGCTGTCTTCCCTTACCTAGGCTCTGAAGAAGTGCCTAACAAAGACAATGCAAACTAGGCTCCCTGGCTCAGATAAGAAGAATGACTTCAGCCCAGGAAAATGGTGGGGAGCAGGGATGAGAAGGGGTTTGAAAAGGAAACAATGAGAACTATTAGGGGCACTTTGTCAGGGAAACTTCATCTTGAAACATCTCTGAAGGACTGAACCTATCCACATGGCCAGAAAG
This sequence comes from Pelusios castaneus, assembly GCA_007922175.1. Lineage (NCBI taxonomy): Eukaryota > Metazoa > Chordata > Testudines > Pelomedusidae > Pelusios > Pelusios castaneus. Next base: position 14,704,312 of record ML685796.1, read on the forward strand.
GCCAAGCTGAGAAACCACCAGCTGTCAGACATGTGGGTAAGATAGAAATGGATGATTATAGTAAACATTAGCTTAGAATGCATCATATCTTTTATTTGTTTTTGGTAACTCCTGGCTGTGCATTGATTTTCTATATACTCAAAATCATGTTATTGAATAAACCAGTGTTTGTTTTATGTAAAGCTGTTTGGATTTTGGAGAGAGTATGAATAGATGCAGGATTAGCTGGGGGCGAAAACTGTTTACATAAGTTTCTTTGTTTCTGGGAAGGGTCCCGATCCCTGCAGGATAGAAGTTCCTGGTGTGGCATCTGGGGGCAGGGGGACCATCCAGTGAGTGGTCTCCCACTGCCTGGGACTGATTACATGCAGGAGGCTGGTGTGGACTGATGCAGGAGTGGGAATCCACCTAGCAAAGCAGGGTAAGTTGGGGTCCAGGAGTGAGTGATCAGGGAGGCACAGCAGCACACCAGACCAGATTGTAGGATGGGAACATCACATGTGTAGCTGGGATTGATTTTTTTTTTTTCTAGAGTGCATTATTTTCCACTATCAATGTTTCAAACTGCCATTTTGTTGCCATGTCATCATGTTCTTTGAGATCCCTCTGTATCTCAGCTTTGGACTTAACTATCTTGAATAATGTTGTATTGTCTGCAAAGTTTGCTACCTCACCATTTTCCAGATCATTAATGAAAATGTTGCAAAGCGTAAATCCCAGTTCAAAAGTTCTTGCTGTTCACCTTTCTTCCTTGTGAAACTTAACCATTTTATTTCTACTTTTTTTTTGTTTCCTATCTTGCAGCCAGTTACTGTTTTGTTGTAACAGACTGGGAGGTAGGTGGTCTGGCCTAGTGCTTACCGATAAGTGGGTGGCAGAGACAAGGTGGGTACAAGGCAGTAGTTGGCAAGGAGAGATCAGAGTAATTGCTGCAGTGAGGATCCTTAGGCAAGAGTCAGGACTGGAGTCAAGCCAAGGTCAGAGACTGAATATCAGGAGTAGTAACTAAGCTGGATTCAGGCAAGTCACAGTCAAGCCAGAGATGGAGACTGGCAATCAGAAAGCAAGTTATGATGAGATCTGGGGCCACAGCAAGCTGGAAGTCTGTATGGCTGCCCAGATAGCTTTCTGAACTGCAGGATGCTGTCACTTTGACCCCTTCTGCACCTAATCTCCACAGTACTCTTAGGCTGAAGTTCTGCATGGCCTCCTGTTGGCCATGTGCTGCTCCAGGCTTCACATACTCTTGCAGCCATTAGAGACCTTTCCTCATGTCTTATGGCCACTTAGTTTCCTTGGAGCTTTTGGTTAAAGGCTTTCTGAAAAATCCACATACACCATATTGAGTGGATCACCCTTATCCACATGCTTGTTGACTCCCTCAAAGAATTCAAATAGACTAAGGCATGAGTTCCCCTTACAAAAGCCTTGTATGTATACAAGCTGCACATGCATCATATGATATACAGATGTCTTATATATTAGCTAGCCAGCGGAAGGAAGTATATTAATTACATTGCAAAGACAGTTGGGCTAAGCAATTGAACAGGAAAAATTTTAGTTCAGTGTGGTGTTTGTTATAGTAATGTAAATCCCCTACAGATTTTGGGACATATTTAGGACTTATCAAAGGTATAACAAAACTGACAGTAGATTCAGTTCTGTTTGCAGCTCTGGAAAGACTGCTTGGAGAAATTCAGGACAAATCATTGCAACTAGAGCTGGTCAGGAATTTTGAACAAAACAGGGGTGGGGTTGATATTTTTTTCCTTTTACAGAAAAACCCACCCTGATGTGTTGAAAACAAAACTTTACTTGTCTCAAATTAAAAAAAAAAATCAAGACAAAATATCCACTTGTCTGGCTCAATCTTTGATCAGAATTTAAAATAATGTATTTGTATCCCAAAACAAAACTGATTTTTGTAAAATGTATGAGATTTCAAGTTTTCATCCTGATTTCAGATGGGATTTTTTTTTTTTTTTGAAATCTCATATTTCTTTGTACCATTTATTGTCCAGATACATCTGGTTTACCTTTGGTTCACCAGTTGACTCTTGATGGCTGTGTCTATACTGGCAAGTTAGTTCAAATTAAGGAGGCTTAATTCGAACTAACTAAAGCCATGGCTACGCAAGGCTTTAGTTAGTTCAAATTAAGGGCTTCCTTAATTCGAATAGGGTATTCGAATTAAGGGGTTAATTCGAACTAACTAGTTCGAATTAACCAGTGTGGCCATGTTATTTCAAACTAATTTCTTAGTTCGAATTAACCGGCCATTGAAATGAATGGGGATTGCTAATTCAAACTAAGCAAGTGCTTGCTTAGTTTGAACTAACATTCCAGTGCGGCCATGCTAATTGGAACTAACTAAAATTAATTTGAATTAGTTAGTTTGAACTAACTAATTCAAACTAATTTTAGCAAGTGTAGACATAGCCAATGAGACAACACATTCCCCCTTCAAGAGCTAGCTTACCATAGAGTCCAAGCCATAAACTAAAGTTCGCTTAACAAGAAGAATTATGGGAGAAAGGGGAATCAGTACTTCTATCTGCCTTTCCTGTGGGTGAACTTTCCACTCTTCAGCTGACCTTGCAGACCCAACTGTGCACACACACAGATGAATGAATCCTACTATATTTCACTTTGGGAAATGTTGACATTAGTAGCTCTGTTCTTTTTTAAAATTCAAAATAAATCAGAAATAATAATTATTAGTAACTATTGAGATTAATATAAACCCTGAGATATGGTAATAATAAATATCAGATTTCAGTGTTTTAAGTGCTAATTTTAAATATGTAATGAAGTCATAATTCCCACTAGAGTGATTTTATCTTTTCACCTTCATGTCTAATATAATTAAAACTTAACAATGCCAACAAATGGAAAAAAAAATCTTCAGTGAATACCACCTATTAGCAGATGCACTGTTTTCCATAGCAGAGTGGATCATCATTTTAAGTGGCTTTTTGAAAAGATTCTACTTATACCTTTGAAGTGCTCTGATGGCCTTCAAGCCTGTTCTGATTGATCCTTATTTTTCAGTCTTTAAGACAATTAAAAAAAAAAAAAAAGCAACAGTGGAAAACCTGTTTGTGTGTGTGTGAGAGAGAGAGAGGTGAGGGGAATGAGGAATTTAAAAGTAGTAAGTAGCATTTGATTTTTCATCTTCCACGATTACCCTTAATAACTTTAGTGCCTTAGCTGGAGCCTGGGGACAAAATTGCTCACACTTTGCTCCCCTCCCTTTTGATTTAATCAGTAGTTTGACATGGATCACTGCCATCTCCTTCCAATCTCTCCAAAAGGAAAATCAGCCTGAACCAAGTCAATTTGGAGCTTGGTATACTCAGCTTCTTGTAAGAGATGGCCCAAGGACTTGATTGTCCATAGGAACAAATGCCTCCAGCCACTGTCCATTGAACTCCCAGATGGAGAAGCTCATGGCTTGACAGCTGTCTACTTTGTGACGAGAGATGATAATCATTCCTGCCTACTTCACAATATAACTGCAACTCATTTTTTAGGCCTACTTCTTTGTAAATCTAATCCCTAAGTTGCAAGTATGAATACAAATGATACTTTTCAGGGCCTTTAGCTGCTTGCAGACTTTTAGGGAGTAAAATAACTGTGTGACCAGAGAGCCAGGATTTCTACAATACAGAAAACAAGTATAGCAGTTGCTGCTGACTGTTTCAGTTCTAATCTATGAATTACTGAAGTACCTTGCAGTGCGCTTGGTTGTGGTTTGTTTTTTCTTCCAGGTTCAATAGTGTAAAACCACAGACTAAATATTCCTACAGTGCTGTATTATTGGTTATTGAGTTATTGGTTTTAAAATCCTTAGCTGGTAAGCAGCAAATAAGCACTATGCTTATGTGAGTTAGAAAGGCGCTCGCTACCACTGAAGCCCAGAAGAGATGACCTGTCTCTGGAATCCAGATTGAACTTTAATGCTGGAGCACGAATGCCTTTTGAGATAAAACTAGATGACGCCTTTTAAGCCTTCTTTACTTATTGGTGCCTGCAGTTTTCAACATTTTAATTGAAACTTTTCTTTTGTTCCAGGTAAAAGAAACAATATTGTCCATCTGTTCAAAAGGAAATGTTAATAGCTTTAAAACCATATATCTTGACAATTAAACTGTGATATAACCATTATTTTAAAAGAAGTGAGCTAGATCCTCAGCTCGGTCAAATGGCATAGCTCCACTGAAATTAATGGAACTTCATTAGTTTGCCACTGAAGATCTAACCCGTTTAACTTTTCCTATAGTTTGAGTTTCTGGGATGCTCTGCATTAATATTGTCATAAATCCTATAAATTATGGAGTTAACATGTTTTTTCAGCATTCAGTGTTGACTTTTACCTGATTTGATCCATGAGAGGTCTTATGCACTCTTTAAAAATTCTCGTTGAGTAATAAGCTCAATAAACATGATCTAGTATTAGCAATGTAAAGATTGTGAGCATTAATTGCTAATTAGAGATGATCACAAGTGTCAAGTGGTAAGTATCACTATTTGAATGTGACTATTCAAGGAAACAAAGAATATCTGCAGAACATTTTGATCTAGTAAATATTACATTTCACTGAAGGATAATTTTAAAACCTGCACTTTTCTACCATTTACATGTTGCTAACTATCTATGTTCTACGTTCACTGAGGTTTCTGGCCTCATTTTGTTACAGAACAATAAACAGTGTAGTGAAAACTAAAATTTGGCTTTCATGTGCTCTGAGTTGGATAGTATAAAGGAAACAAAAAATATTTTTTACCAGATGTAGCAAAGGACCTTGGCCTTCCTCCGAGCCTGGGCCTGAGGAAGGGCCTGTAATGCCCTCCCCTCCCCCCCCCCCAGCCAGACCAAGAACTGCAGGGCTCCAGCCCCGGAAGCAGAGGGGTTGGGCCAGGACAGGAAGAGGAAGGATAAAAACCCAGCCTGGCAGCTCAGTAGGGGCTGAGCTGCTGCAGGGGTAGGACATGCTGCCTTGGAGACCATGAGCTGTACCAGGGGGTGGCCCCCATCCCTCCTGGCTAGAAGGCCCAATGCCTGCCCAGTCTACCTGGCCCCAGCCACTGGGAAGGGATCCTCAAGGCTAGAGACTCAGGGAAGCATTCCTGGGCATACAGTGATCCAGACCCAAGGCCTCTCCCCGCAGAGGACCCTGAGGAACTGCTAGGCCCCTGCGATCCTGAGGAACTCCCCTTGGCTGAGGACCCCAGCCCCCAGGAGGAATAACCAATGGCTGCCAAGCCCTATGACCTAGAAGAGCTGCCCTCCGCCATGGATCCAGGGGAGCTCCTGGACCTGCCGCCCATGGATACAGAGGGCCCGGTCGGGGTTGCCCGAGCGATCTACCCAGAGAACCCAGACTAGTCACTCCAGATCCAGGTACCCAGGTTCTGGGCAGGATGAAGTAGCCCACGGATGGCTGGCTGCCACATAGCAGGTGGCAGAGCCAGCTGGTGTCAATGTGTTGTGCCTGGAGTCTCGCTGACCCAGCGACTGACACCCTCGGTCACTTGAAGGGCCTTGGGCTGTGATGCAGTGGAGACGGGTGGGCCCTTACCACTTCTGTCTAACCACCTGGAGTGCTTGACCCCTGCTAAGGGGTTTGCGCATGGTGCCTACCTCGCCCTCCCTAGGGGCCAGGCTATGGACTTTTGAACTGGCCCACTCCACCTAGGAGCGGGGGACATCTAATGCTTCTTTGTGGACAGATGCGGCCTAGTTGGGCCAGTGGACTGGCTGGCAGCGCGTGGACCAGCACCGACCAGCCTACACCAGGCACTTGAGGTCTTCCTTACGTCTATTGGTATGCTCTGGATTTATTGAAAGAATGTGCCAAAGTCTGAGACGTTGGAGAAATTGCTACTTTTTAGTAATAGCATAATCCTATGATAATTCATTTCTAGATTTTCTGAGTACAGAAATCACAACAAAACTGTATACTTACAATTTACCTCCATCTTAGTTATATAATTGAACATTACACATAGTATGTTTTATTTAATTAAGGAAAATATTCTTGCATTATATAGCCCATCATATACCATGAAAGTTTAGCAAACCATGTTTTTTTTCTGTGGGGTAGGCAAATTCGGCTTGTGATAAGGACATACAACCCACTGAATCTAAGTAAATACTAAAGAAGAAATTATTGTTTCTGCCATTTGCAAGAAGATTAAGTTTTCAAGACACTGGCTCTATTTTCATTAATTTTGAGATACAGTCTAGGTAATCAGTGAGCTTAAATAACCTTACACCAGTTTATATTATCAGTCTGTTACAATCTATGGATTGTAAATCACGGTATGTATTTATATTAAGTATTAATAATCACAATAATTTCAGCTGCATTACCTGAAGACAGATGAGTATCTGGGAGGATTTAATTAACCCTATCCAGTCATTAATCACAAATGTCTTGTACTAAAATTGTTTGTCAGTTTAATAAAAATATTGAGAACACCAGTTATCTACTAAAATGTATTTGTGAATAACTTTCTTAGAGCTATAGAAACATAAAACAAAGTGCAGAAAGGATTGAAGTCCAAAAGTACCTGCTTCCCTTATTTGCAGAAAATTGACTATATATATATATATATATATATATATATATATATATATATATATACTCCTTATCCCAAACAGTTTTAGATTGTTGTTTTTTAAAAAAACTATCACATTTCTTAGATAATATAAAGAGAAATAGATAAATCAGGTTTAGGGGAAAGATTTACCCTACTATTTGTGGTAAATTTAATTTCAAAATTCTTGAATTGTTTTCAAACCTGTTGATTAGAGAGAGAATTCATTATATGCTATTATGGTTGGCACTGTCTAGAACTTCAACCAGAAGTTCATCATAGAAAAGCTTCCTCTTGGAACGGTCCATGCAATACATTGGCCTAGGCTTCTGCTGCAGTGTGAGTGAGCTTTAGAGGAACCAGAGCTGAGAGAGGTTGAGGGGTCTAGAAGAGGACAAGACCAAGTGGGTTATTGTCCCAAATAGTTCAGTGCAGGAGCACAAGAAAAAAATATCCTTGTAGAATTTCAAGGACATAAAATATTATTTTTCCAAATTAAACTTGAATGTATTGTGTGTGGAATGCTTCAGACTAAAGAAGCTCTCTGCACACAGCTTTGTTAATCACAGCGAAAGAGCTACAGAGACAAAGATAAGTTTAAAAATTCAAAACTGCCTTTTGTATGCCAGAAATTGCAGAAGTTCTTGGTTTTGGGATGTTCTATAAGTGCCATGCTGAAAAACCTTTTCCATTATTTCAGGCCCCTTCCACATTTTGGAGGACGTAACACTTCTTGTGGTGTCCAACTGGCAAAGAGAGATGTTATTCCAAGCCGTTGGTGGGAAACCATGCACTGTTTGCATTTGAAGTCTTCAAAATTATAGTGACTGAAAACACAGCTATGAGTGGAGGGGCTGGTCAGCTACCAATGTGGTCCTGGAAAATATGCCATTCCCTGAAATGTGACTTACTTATTTGGAGCTCCTTCTTTAGGAAAAGTTTTTTAATCTGTGCCTGGAGTGGATTCAGAATTCATGAGGAAATCAACAAGATGATGCATTACAGTCCACATGGCTTAGCATGCCTACACACAACTCCACAGCCATCCTCCTTACTCCTCCTTGCCCTCCAATTTTCTGGACAAAATTTAAAACCCCAGTTGAATTTGTCACCAATGATGTATCACTTGTAGATTGCATGAACTAGCTTTAACTGAAATGAACTCTGTTTGTAAATGGAAAACATGTCCACCTCCCCCAACTCCTGGGAGTTCACTGTCTTAAGGTGGCTCATTGCACCACTGAGAGGTTATAGGGAAGCAAAATAAGGTTATTTTTAAGAAATTGGAATGCTTAGCAAAAATCTCTGGGCCTTCTCAAATAAAAATTCACTTTCGAGGCATTTTTACTATTTGCATTTCCCACTCTTTATTTTGAACTGCATATGGTGAGACGTGGAGTGGGACAAAGGTAATGCCTAATTTTTTATAGGGACAGTCCTGTTATTTAGGGCTTTGTCTCATATAGGCACCTATTCTGCCCCACCCCCTGTTCTGATTTTTCAGACTTGCTGTCTGGTCACCCAAAGCAGGGTGCCACACTAAATGGGGAAGTCAACCTACTGATGTCATGCAATCTGCCATAAGTGGATACACACTGCTTGCTCCAGTGTCTTAATTTTTGCATGGGCTCACAAAACAGAAATCCCTTCCATTACCATATATTAATAAACCTTAAAATGAAGTCAAAACTTACTTGGCTCAGGGACAGCATCTGTTCTGTCCATGTCTACTGTAGTCTTCATGACAGGTTGTTCCTGGTAGGTGGCATCTAACAGCTCCTCTGAATATGGACCCAGACTATGCTGCTGCTCCTTCTCCAAAACTGCCTGGGGGACAGGTTTCAGAAACATCAATTCACTGTGCTTGTTCAGGGCCTGCTTGATTCTGGGGCCAGCAGGGCACCAACCACTTGACCAGGTCATCATGCACCACCAGAGTCTCCAAGCTTGGTACAGTGCCCAGCCTCTAGAAATGGTGTTGATAAGTTGCCTGATGTGCAGTTTGGATCCCCGTTTTTCCAATAGTTAGTCTTGCTCTCGTTAATCTGCTCCCAGCATTGGTCACTGGTCTGATAAATTTGTTTCTTTGTTATTGGTTGGTATGCATGGTCATTCCTGATATTTTTACTGAAATCTGGCAGTGTGTTTTGCAAAAGATTTGTTCTATTCAAACACCATTGCAACCAGAGAAGACTCTGTGATGGTGTGTTTTTAGCTCGGTGTGCAGAAGACAATGGAAAGGTTAAACACTGACTCATTGAGCTGCTACACTACACCAATGGGGGCTACTTCCCTGTCCCTGGAATTGACTGGAGGCTCTTGGGATAGAATGAACAAATACATTTGGCCTATGGGATTGTGGGACGTTCTTAGCAGACTCCCATGAAATAAGTTGGGAGCAGAGGAAAATAATGGGTCTACACTGGAAAGCAATAGGTCTAGAATCTGGGTTCTGGCTTGAACCCTCCAGCCAAACCAGTCTGTAGGATCCTAGGTCAAAGCCCAAGTCAGAGACGTGTATGGTCAGAAGCATGGTTTGTGCTCAAGCCTGAGCCTGGTTTATATTGTGGAGTGGGCATAAATTAAATCTCTTTTGAAAATGGCACTTGTATGTATCAAGTATCTAGATGCTTTTGGAAATTTTACCTCTAGATAGATGCAGAAAGGCAACTCCCATTTGAATGCACTGGGAAACAGAGACTTCAATGCAAGGTAAGTTCTATTGCTTTTTAACTGAGCACATTTAACAACACAATATGAAAAACTCAACCAGATCAGCCAGCAGAGGGATATGCTGTAGGACTACTACATTTGTGTGGCACTCATACAAATATTAAATAACAGTCATAGTTACAGGATATGTAATCACTTTGCTCATAAGCTTGTCAAGTTATTCCCTAGCTGAACTTATCCATTTACATGTCGATCAAAGGAACTGTTATGTTAATCAAAGTTTCACACCAACATGCTACTTTCATATCACCCATAATACTGCCTTACTATTTTAAAGCTTAGTATAGCAAATAAACATCTAAGGGTCAGAGTGTTTTGGGTTATATTTTGTGTAAACAATTAAATGAAAATAAAAATTAATAATACTACAATTAAGAAGAAATGATACGACTTCATTTGTATTTAAAGGATGTTATTCGCATTGCAGTGTGCTGGCAAAAAGCCTTTGGAAAAGATCCAAGGATCTGCTCTTACAATATCGGCTCCCACTGAGTGAGTGAAAACTAATTCTAATTCACCTTCCTGGCTAAGTAATGAGTTCAGCATATTTCTTGCAGTGTGCCAATACATCTGCCTCAGTCCCCTCAAACCAATATCTCAATTCCATTCTCAAAAAGGCTCTTGTGCCTAAATTCCAATTTCTAAGTGGATTATGCATTTAGAAGCCTAAATCTCAGTGAAAGTCAGTAGGGATTAATCTCCTATGTCACATAGGTACTTTTGACAATGTTATCCGATATGACAAATTCAGATACAAATGTATATTGGTTAACAATCATATTTTGATTAGAATCCCATGAAGTACTGAGATCATCTTTCCATTGACTCATTTGTAAATATATGTCTTCTTCAAAGCTATATATACCCTAATAGAAGCAGTAAGTTTTAGGCATGGTGCATTTCAAATGTGTCCCCCCCCCCCCCCCCACCACCCGGGTTTTTTTTTTTTTTTTTTTTCCTTCAGTTCTACTCTTTGAATTGTTTCCCCCAATTGACTTTTGACTGTCTGATTAGCAAATCTGCTAAGCAGGTAGGTTAATTGGAATTTAGTTTGTTTGTGCCTCAAATTCTTTAAGTACCTAGCCAGGTCAGCTTGTAGTGTTCTAATATTTGCATATTCAATCCTCAAAAATGCTGAAGTTTATATTGCAGTTTAGCTCATTAAAAAGGCTAACAAACTGGTTGATTGTTACTTATTAATAACATGAACTGATTTTATGAATGATTTAATTATTTACTCATTTGCAAAAAGACTTTTAGCTTGATTTGTATATGTTATATGAGCAGAATTAAATAATATCGAGAGATTTTGAGTTATTCTGTATCTCCACAAGTTAAAGTTAGAATAATACCTAAAGGGGTTGACTCCAAAATGTGTGCAAGTGTTATAAAAAGGGTTGTTACTTATGGTAGGATTTTCCTAGAATACAAGTGAAGCTGACATATAAATTACAGAATTGCCTTCATTTGATCTGTGTACGTTTTTCTTTTGCACTTACTCAGAAGTGACTATCACTCCATTCCCAAGAACAATGGCCAAAAGAGCTTCTCTACTAACTAGGGCTATGTCTACACTGGCAAGTTAGTTTGAATTAAGAAACCTTAATTTGAACTAACTAAAGCCATGGCTAGACTAGGCTTTAATTAGCTCGAATTAAGGGCTTCCTAAATTAGAATAGACTATTCGAAGTAAGGGTTAATTCAAACTCGGTAGTTCGAATTAACCAATGTGGCCATGTTAGTTTTAACTAATTGCTCAGTTCGAACTAACTGGCCCATTGAATTCAATGCAAATCGCTAATTCAAACTAAGCAAGTGCCATGAATGGCACTTGATTAGTTCGAACTAAATTTTGCTAGTTTGAATTAAGTTAATTTGAACTAACTAAAATTAGTTTGAATTAGTTAACTAATTCGAACTAATTTTAGTAAGTGTAGACATAGCCACGTATCACAAAGGCAGTAATGACCATGTATCTATGAGCTTCTAGAAGCAGCACTTTCAGAGAGTGGAGGAACCAATGCTATGGGGCATTTCATGAACTATTTTTTTTCCTGCTTTCCCAGTGTTTGCAAAGGAATGTGTCCCCGTGATCACATTGCAAATCCACTAACTTTTTTATCTGGGATTTTTAGTAGTGTTTCTACTTCTCTGCACCATATCCTCAGAGCCGACAAAACCAAGAATCTGGCTGAACATGAGGCTTGCAGGGCTTTTCCTCATTGCAGGTGCACAGTTAGTGAAGCTGCCAGAATATGTGCTAGATGTTTGTTTAAGGAAGAGGTTGTAATGTGGATGTTAAAACTTATTGGACTGATAATAAAATATGTGCTCCCCATACAAAATATTCATGAACTCCTACTGGATCCACAATATACTCTTTATTTTCTAGTATTTATTACAAATGCTTTACCAATGTAATAGGTATTTAAAAAGTGGATCTTAGAATCACAGATTAGGGTAGGAAGAGACCTCAGGAAGTCAACTAGTTCAACCCACTGCTCAGAGTAGGACCAACCCCAACTAAACCATTCCAACCAGACCTTTGTCAACCTAACCTTAAAAACCTCTAAGGATGGTCTCCTGGACTCTTTCTATTTTGTTCACATCCTTTCTATAGTAGGGGGCTCAAAACAAGACACAGTATTCCAAATGAGGCCTCACCAGTGCCAGACAGAAGGAAATAATCACTTTTCCCAATCTGTTGGCAAAGCCTCTACTGATGCACCCCAATATGTCATTAGTTTTGGCAATAAGGGTACACTTCTGTTTCATACCTAGCTTCTTGTCTGTTGTAACTCCCAGGTCCTTTTCTGCCAAACTGATGCCTAGCCAGTCAGTTCTCAGTCTGTAACAGTGCGTGGGATTCTTCAGTCCTAAGTACTGGACTCTCAACAATAACAAATGTAACCTCCTCAGATTTCTTTTGCCTAATCCTCTAATGTGTCAAAGTCACTATGTATCCTATCTCTGCCTTCCGGGGTATCTATCTACTACTCCCTTTAGCTTAGTGTTATCTGCAAACTTGCTGAGGGTGAATACCACCTCCATCCTCTAGATCATTAATGAAGATGTTGAACAAATCTGGCCATAGCACTGACCTCAGGCGCTCTCCACTTGTTATCAGTTGCCAATTAGACACTGAGCATCTGATAACTACCCGTTGAGTCCAATGATCTAGCCAGCTTTTTATCCATCTTGTAGTCCATTCTTCCAAGCTATACTTTAACTTGCTGTTAAGAATGCTGTGGGGAACCATAGCAAAAGCTGATCAGATATACATCATCTATAAAGGGCCCAGTCTTATATTTTCTGTGCATGCAAACTCCCCTTGACTTCAATGCCTGAAAAACGGCCTGAAGGATCAGATCTTTTTCTCTCTAAATTTAACTTATTTGCTAGTGGGAAAAGGATACAAAATGCATATAATCAGCCAAAAATTGGAAAGTAACTTTAATTTAATAGGCCAATTGTTTTCCTATTAATTAAATGTATATTGATTAGTAAAAGAACAGCTATTGAAGTTTAACAGTTATGAAAGATTAATCTAGATGTAGTCTAATTAGTTCAAAATTGCACAAGCAATACAAATGTGTAATTTGACTGTTTAGAATGCACTACACTTGTAAGGGAGATTAAGATTTATTCATGAAAAAATGCTCTAGTGATGCAAGTACATTTCACAGAATTTATATGAGAGAGCCTGAGAGGTGATTGTTCTGGTAAATTACTACCTTTTACTGTGATTCATTACCCTATAGTACCTTGCACCATACAATCATAGCAATGTGCCCAAATAAAATAGAGGTAGAAAAGAAGAGAATAGGATGGCAGAATTTGTGGATTTTGCCCTCATGAATGTTCAGCTCCCATTTGACTTTCGATATCTACTGAAAAGCAGAATTAGTTCTGAGGTTCAGAATTTTTTGACAAAGCTTTTTTGTTGAAAAACACAGATATGTAAAAATTGAAATTATTTGCAGATAAGTGTCTGTTATAATGAAACTTTTATCAGGAAATTTTCTCAGCTCTGGAATGGAATTTAGAGAGCAAGAGACCCTGGCTACATGGAGGGTGAGATTACTAACCAGAAATGTGGGAGACATAGAAAGGACTTGAACCTAGATCTCCCACATGTTGCATAAGGAATTTAACCATAGGCCTATTAGAGGGAGCTGCTCCCTCTCTCTGTTACTTCCTATTGTTGTTTCTTTGTTTAAAAGAAATCTATTTCATCTCTATGTGGAATGGGAATATTTTTTTTAGAAGTCTTAAGCATTTTTATAGGATTGAAAAACTGCTTCTGGCCCAGCTCTAATATTAATTTTTATGTTCTAAATCATGAAATACATTTTCAAAGTATTAATTAACATATCTGTAGGGTAAATACTATCCCTATTTTACAGGTGAGGAAAACAAACAAGGAGTCTTGTGGCACTTTTAAAATTAATATATTCGTTGAGCTTTCATGGAAGAGATCCCACTTCATCTGTTTGAAAATAGAAAAGAAAATCCATTGGGAGGAGGGATAAATGCGCAAGCAATACAAATGTGTAATTTGACTGTTTAGAATGCACTACACTTGTAAGGGAAGATAAGATTTATTCATGAAAAATAAGTGTAACATTCAAAAACCGATAGGAGATCACTTCAATATCCCCAGCTACTCTGTGATGGATTTATCAATGGCTGTCCTTAAACAGGTTTATTCTAGGTCAAGGCTTCAGAGACAGATTTCAGAGGTAGAATTCATATTCAAATTTGATATCAAACTTGGGTTTGAATAGGGATATTTCTTGGCTTTCTCATTATAAACAATGATAGCCACTCCTCTCACCCTCCCTATCTGCTGTTCCCTCAGTTTGAATCAATACAACTGATTTGCTGAAGTAATCTGACCCGATCCTTTGATTATATTTACTTCATTGTATTTATCCATCCTCCTCTCACTTCCCCCTCCCCCATTTTCAAGCATCTGATGAAGTGGGATCTCTCTGATGAAAGCTCATGCAATAAATACATTTATTAGTCTTTAAGGGTGCGTCTACACTTGAAAATTAAGTCAACTTAAGCTCGTGCTCCCTCCTAGCCAGGGCTGCGCTCCAGGTTCGGGGTTCCCAGAACCTGGAGCGCAGCAGTGCCAGCAATTGCTGGCGCTCCAGCTCTTTAAGAAACCCCCGGGGTTTCTCTGATTAGCTGGAGCACCAGGAATGGGTGCACGCTGCCGGCTGCCATGCTCTGCTGCTGCAGGCCGGTCCCAGGTCTTTGTAGTCAGGGGGTAAGGTAAGGTAAGGGGGAATGTGGAGACTGGGGGTGGGAATGGAGGGGTCTGGACTTGTGAGTCACTGGAGCAAGGGGTCAGGATGGGGGGCTGGTGGGGCTGGGGAGCAGTGGAGGGGACTATGGATGGCTGGAGCAAGGGGTCAGGATGGGGGGGCTGGGGAGGGATGTATGGAGTTAGAGGCCTGGGGAGGGGTGAAGGCGGCATGGGGACAAGGAGACTGGGTAGTGGTGGAGGGGACTATGGATGACTGGAGCAAGGGGTCACAATGTGTGGGGCTGGGGAGGGATGGAGAAGGTTGGGGGACTGGAGTGGGGGGCTAAGGTTGGAAGGGCCTGGGGAGGTGTGGAGGAGGTTGGGGGGCTGAAGGGGGGCAGAGTGAAGGTGGGGGAAGCTGGGGGCTAGGAGGGCTGGAGTGGGGATTTGGGAGCAGGGAGCTTGGGAAATGGGGATGGGGCTGAGGAGGACATGGGGAAGGAGGGGTCTGATGTGGGCAATAGTGGGCAAGGTTGGGGTGATGTGGATTTGAGGCTGTGCTTCATTTGTGAGGAAAGAGCTGGTGGGGTTCAAGCAGTTTGTTTTGCACTCATATCTGTTTGTCGTGTAGACATAGCCAAAAAGTAATTCAGTGAAGTACATCCCAGTGGGAATCTTCCTCAGTTTCCTTTCCTTCCCCATCCCCTTTCCTTTAATCAAATATGAGGCCCCAGGCAACCCAACCCTTTCCCCACTGAATTGTAATATGTAATATAAAATCAACTTGAAAAAAATGTTTACTATTTCCCCCCCTCAAGCTATGTTCAGTCCTGGAGCAGAGGAAAGAACATAACACATTAATGATCCAAAATGTAGCCTTACAGAGCTTTCCACCTTTCTGTGGGATCCAATGCTCACTTTTACAGTTGGAGGGGGCCAGAACAATGGATCTGACTTTTATATGCATAGACAAGGTGTCTCATGCAACTTTTAGAGGGTTTTGTGTCTTCCTCTGACCCAAGAAACACTGAACTCATGGTAACTAATACACCTGCTGTTATAGTGAGAGTTTGAAAAATATTTGCAATAAATGTTTGTCTCTAAAGCATTCCTACAATAACTTTTTTCATGTAATGTAAGTATCATATACAGAGTATATGATGGATCATAGTTGGCATAAGTTGAGGATGACCTGCATAACTCCTTTTGTCACTCATGAACTGCTTCCTCAGACTCATGATGATAGAATACTTATACTTTTATATCATGTATTCTCTATAGGAAGAATAACACCTGACTGCCTAATATTTTAGAAACACTATTCTTAGCTGTTTGTAAGTTTTAACATTCTCGTGTGGGCTGCTCACTCTCTGCTGCAAGCTCAATTTTTAAGTTTCAATAAAAGTGGCTCAGCCCTCTCCCAAGAACAAGCTTTGTGAAAAATAGCTAATTCTGCTACTGTTAAATGTCTTTTCCTTGAACTCTAGTGCCTCCATGGTAAAACTGGTAGCATGATAGTTCTGGGGACAGAAAGGTCCCCATGAACACACCCAGATTTGGTAAGGTATAAGCCTTTGAAAATCACTATTTGTGTATTTAGAGCTTTATGGATGTTTGCTAATAGAATTTCTGAACCTTCTATCATGGGGTTGACCTTGACTCTGTATATGTAGGCTGGAAATGTGACAAAGACAGGTGCCAAAAACTGTGAGGTGTAGATGATGGTAGAGTGTAGATAGGCGTGACAGCAAGTGTCATCGTCTCACATTTGTTTAGTAAATTAATAAAACTTCAGTATTTCAGTTTAACATTTTTATTAAAGTTTGAATGAAAACACATCTATGCATTTCTTTTGAATTGAGGTACTTAGGTACGCTGATTCTTCCGGTGCCAAAAAACTGTTGTCCATGTGGCACCATGCCTCACAAATTGCTGCTCAGCAAATACCATAACTTGCTCAGCTGCATCATCAGCTTAGAGGGAACATTGGTGGCATCCATGGTGTGTTTGCTAAAAACGTTCTGACATGCTGCACATGTGATGTTACGTGGTCATAGGGAAATTGTCTACAGGGTTAAGTCTAAATAGTCTTTACTAGTGAATGGTTTAGTACTCCTTAAGATACTAATGAAAAATGCATTCATCTCTGTGCAAAGATGGTTTGCTGGGTGTGGGGTTATATTAGGCACTAGTATTGTTCAGTAGTTAAAGCATGAGAGTCTTGAGTTCTGCGTCTTAGTCCTAGCTCTGCCACGAAGCTGCTGTGGGACTTTGGGGGAAGTCACTTCACATCTCTGTGTCTGTTTCCCAATCTGTAAAATGAGGTTAGTGTGTCCCTTTAAGACAAAGGCTCTCAAATGGGAGTTGCAAGCCCTTAGGGGGGTCACAAGGTTATTATGCGGGGGTTGTGAGCCACCCAGAGCTGCCAATAGCTGTTCAGAAGCAAGGGAGGCAATGGGGCGCTAAGTTCGCTCTGAAAAGCGGTATTGATACAAATTCTTTGCATTCACCAATATTAAACAATAACAATTTTAGAAATAACTTCTCTGCATCTAAAAATAATTCCATAAAAACGTGGTTTAGTCTTAAGGTCAAAGTGGTGATAAAAGATAAATTCATTTTAGGCAGAAGGTTTGGTTATAAATTTAGCATTTAAAATAGTGTTGCCTAGAAAAAAATGTATTTTTAATTTGGCAGGGGACCACACTTGGAGGCTGGCTGTGTGAAAGCGATTGCCAGTGTGAAAAGTTTGAGAACCACTGCTTTAGGAGGTGGTACAAAGCTTGGTTCATTATCCCTTGTAAAGTGACTTCAGCTTTTCAGATAGAAGGTGCTATGGAAAAGTGAGGCCTGATTTTATCAATCACAAGTCATGGTGATTTTAATGCCATCTTCCCTTTTCTATCTATGTCTAAGTAACATATTTCCAAGTACTTCAACCAGCACCCAAGCTATTGGCAATGCTACAGAAGTCATATACTCTTGAAGTCTTCATTATAGCCTTGTGTATGTTAGCATTTTTTAGGAAAGTTCCCACCAGGGATAAGACCAGTGGAAACATTATGGTAGATAAGTTCCAAAGGGGGAGCCATGTTAGTCTAGTTCAGCAAAACAAACAAGGAGTCCTGTGGCCCTTTTAAAGACCAACACATTTATTTATTGCATGAGCTTTCATCATCATACTTGAGTTAGTGAGGCAGGGGAGGGGATGATCTGATTGTCTTGTGTTATGCAGTGTTTGCTAGTTTGTGACAATAATTGCTATAGGCATAAATGCCATATAAAATTATAAATATTTTTATGGAGTAATAACTGATGCATGTGGTCCTGAGAAGTGGTTGAATATGCCTATCTGGGCTGGGGCCCGCACATGCATGAAGGGGGCCCAGACAATAAGGGAAGGGGGCCTGGAGATTTGGAGGGTTCCGGGGCCCATCAAATTATACTTTAACCACTGTGCAATAATAAGTATAAAAATTAGAATGTACTTTGAAGAAGGTGGTGTTGGGTCGGTCTAACAGCAAAGAGATAAGGAGAGAAGTTTTGGATAGTTTGGCCTGTACAAAGATAAGGTTCGGTCAAATCATGATACCTTGATGGATGGAGATGGCCAGTAATGCGTGGACCAATCAATGAAAATTCAGATCAGAATATGGACCAATCAATGTAAAGTCAGATGAGGATATAAAAGTAGGAGCCCTGGATCTCAGACCTCATGCAGCTGAAAAGGGTGACCGGGAGTCCTGCAGTCAGTTGAGCTGTTCCGTTGCATTAAGAGCACGAATGCTGCCAGCAGATCTGTTGATATAGATCACTTGCCATTGTGCTATGTTGCAATAAAGCCTAGCCTGGCACCTTTGTTTCTACAAAGATCTGTAGATGTGTTGGTTTCTTCAATCATGAGTGATGCCTCAGTTTACCTCTTGCACACAGGGTATGCCTAGGCTCCAAATCACAGAGCTAACTGAGTTCTCACTAGAGATTTGAGCCAAAGGTAACCCAAAGCATTAACCAAAGGAGCACCTCGGCTTAGAATCACCAGGCTTGCTCAGTTCCTGCTTAAGATCCCAGCCCATGGATTTCCCCTTAAAGATCTGAGCCAGGGGTAATCCTGAGGGAGCAGCCTTCAGAGATTCATGCATGCATTCACATATGTAACCAAGCTGATATCAGCACTGGACATAGAACAACACTGATAAGAACACTTCTTGCCCAACGCGCCTGACCACAGCTCCCACCCAGGAGTAGGGCTGCACAAAGTTGGGCACAAAGCCAGGATCCTAGCAGCAACAGTCTGCTTCCTGGCCAGTCCTGGCACAAAGTGCCCGCCCCCCCAAAGTGCAAGGCCCAGAGCAGTTGCTCCAATTCACCATACCCTAGGGATGGCTCTGGTTCACATAGATCTGGTGCTGAGATGTGTGAAAAGTCCACACTTTTGAGTGCCACAACTATGCTGATCTAATCTCCGGTATAGATGTGCCTCAGTCAATTGAAGAATGGTTCCACTGGTCTCGCAAGTATCACTCAGGGAGGTGGAATTCCTACAGCAATGGAAAACTTGTATAAATATAGGATTAAGATACCATAGCTATGGTGTTGAAACTATGATGGTATTGCAACTGTTGCTTAGACACAGCCTCATAAACAGAACAAAGGAGTTTATTGCTATTAGAATATGGCTCTTTCGTTTTAACTTTCTTTAAAAACAAAACCATTCTTGGAAAGTTATATTCAATAAAACTTTTCACTTACAAAAAGTACACCCTAGTAAAAGGATACAAGAAGAAAATAATGTTTAACTTTTTCCTTAATATTTTATCTATCTTGTTTGAATATTTTTTCATCCACTCTTAAAAGTTCCCTTAAGTTATTAGGACAGCCCTCCTCTCATTTCTTTACAAGTTGACCTCTTATTCCAAAGCAGTTTGTTGCATCTTACTTTCTATTTTAAGTAATGAGACAATGAGGGAGGTGGGGGAAGATCTTACCATTTTTTCTCCCAAATTCTTTTTAATTTTGATAAAGTTTTCCAAAAAGCTCTGCTTCCTTTTGGAAAAAATGAACTAGGAATTCAAGAGAGTCTAAGGCCTGAAAGTAATTCCTGAAGCCTGACACTTTGAGGAGTATAGGAAGAGTTTAAAACTGACTTTCTACTAAAATCCTTTCACTTTGTTGTCTCCTTGAGTTGCTTTATAGCCTATATGTTTTTAAAAAATCACCTACATGTTATTAGATGAAAACACAGGTATCCCAGCAACAGAGGAGAAGAAATGGTGCAAGAATTAGCAAGGAAAATATTTCCCTTGGTAGAAGAAAGGGAATGCTATAAAAATTACCTTTTAAGAGAATTGAGTTCTCTTTGCACAACTGTGGTAATATGAACAGAAAACAGGACAGCTGAGGTCTGTCGTCCCATGTAAGTAAATAAAGGGGGGAAGGGGGGAAGACACTTGGAGGATGTGTGAAGCAAAGGAATAAGTGACAAAAGCCAGACAGGAGTAAATGATTCTTATTCCCTGGGATATATGTCTATAGGGAGTATTCACAAACAAGTTAACACTATTAATCTCAATCTTTGCAATACTGATGATAAAATTAAATAGATTCAGAAGCAGAGCTGATTGATTTATATAAAAAAGATGTTTGAGACAAGCCATGGCTTATAAGTGAAGGAGCCCTGACATTCTACAGTTTCCATTTGATGCATCTGCTGAAGTGGATTACACCCATAAAAGCTCATGTGATAAATAAATTTGTTAGTCTTTAAAAGTGTCACAGTGTTGTTCGTTCAACAGTTCAGGAAAGAGATGCATTTCCTACTATGTGCAATGACAAACTGTGTTTTAGACTCATAGGCTATGTCTACACTTGCAAGTTAGGTCAACTTAAGGAGGCTTAAGTCGACCTAACTTAGTCCCTGTCCACATCAAGCTTTCATTAAGTCAACTTAAGAAAGTCCTTAAGTCGACTTAATGAAAGGCTAGGCCAACTTAATAAGAACTGCTGGTTAGGTCGACCTAACCCCTAGGTCGACTCCTTAGGTCAACCTAAGCACAGTGTGGATGCTTCAGTCCACTTTATTAGGTCAACCTAAGGGCAGTTAGGTTGACTTACTAAGTCCCCCTTCAGGGGAAGCACTTTAAGTCGACCTAACTTTTGTAGTGTAGACATAGCCCAAGAGCCTTAAAAACTGAATACATACAACTGTTCCTGAGATTTATATGGAGTTTGTTTAAAAAATGCAAGTAAAACCTCACCCACCCACTCCTGTAATGAACCTCTAACCTATGACTGAGTTATTAAAGTCTTCAAATCATGATTTAAAGACTTTAAAATACAGAGAATCAACCAGCAAGTGAGCCATGCCCAATGCTAGAGGAAGGCAACATCCCCACCCCCCTACCCCAGCACCCAAGCCAATTGCACTGCAGAAAATTCCTTCCTGACTCCAAGTATGGCGATCAGTTAAACCCTGAGCACGTGGGCAAGTCTCACCAGCCAGTCATGAAAAAATTCTCTGTAATAACTCAGAACCCACCCCTTCTACTGTGCCTTCTCAGATCACAGGCATACCTATCATCAGTAGTAAAAAATGGACAATTGCCAAACTAAGCCATCTCATGTCACCCCTCCATAACTTTATCAAGCTCGGTTTTGAAGGCAACTATGGTTTTTGCCCCACAGCTCCCATTGGTAGCTCTTCTGATGGTTAGAAACCTGTGTCTAATTTCAATTCCTGATGGACACTTTGTATCCATTTGTTCTTGTGTCCACATTGGCGCTGTATTCAAATAATTCCTCTCCCTCCCTGGCATTTATCCCTTTGATGTATTTATAGAGAGCAATCCTATCTTCCCTCAACCTTCTTTTGGTTAGGCTAAACAAGCCAAGCTCTTTAAATTGCTTCTCATAGGGCAGGTTTTACATTCCATGAATCATCCTTGTAGCCCTTCTTTGCACCGGTTCCAGTTTGACTTCATTTTTATTAAACATGGGGGATCAGAACTTCACGCAATATTCCAGATGAGGTCTCACCAGCACCTTGTATAACGGTACTAACATCTCCCTCTCTCTATTAGAAATACCCCTTCTGATGCACCCCAGGACCACATTAGCTTTTTTCATGGCTGCATCACATTGGCGACTCATAGTCATCCTGTGATCAACCAGTACACCCAGGTCCTTCTCCTCCTCTGTCACTTCCAGCTGATGCATCCCCAACTTATAAGAAAAAATCTTGTTATTAGTCCCTAAATGCATGACCTTGCACTTCCCGTTATTACATTTCATCCTATTCTTAATACTCCAGTTCATTTATCCCCTTTCTCGTAATGGGACCAGAGTCATTGAATTGGGCCTCATAAAACCAGTGGGGGGGGGAGGGAGAATTTAGGATATTTTTTTTTTAAGGTAACCTCTTCAAAACAGACAGAACTCAGTGATTACTGGATGATCATAGGTAGTTCAAAAAATCTGTACTTAGCATTTTAACTTTTTATTCAGAAAGAACTAAACAAATAAAACAATAAATGTAAGCATGGAATAGAGGAATTGTATCACTATAGGCTATAGTATAAATAAAAATTCTTACCACATGATCATTAAAGTGAAAAATGACTATTTATGATTTGTACTATACAATACAAACAATATCTACATGGCACATCAGATAATCTTAAAATTAATTTCTCAGAGGATTTTAAAGAATTATTTTTTCAAGATTGCATTTTCATAGTACCTTTCATTTGTGTTATAGATATTAAATCTAATTAACACCTTTGTCTAGGAGCATGGAGAAATTAAGTGACTTGCCCAAAATTGCAGAGCAAATCAGTGACAGAGGAATAAATTGAATGCAGTTGTCCCTAATCCCAATCCAGTGCTTTTACTACTAGATCATATTTTCTCTCTATTATTTCAAATATATTTCAAAGTCAGTCAAATAATTGTGCATGCTTCATCTTTCTTCTCCTTTTGTACTCTACTCAAATGTAATGATTTTGAAAAATATAGTGAAAATCCATCTGTCTCGATTTGTTTGCCTTTTCTCTGCTCCAAATGTTCACTGATTAAACATTCTAGGACACAGGCTCATTGCACTTTCTTTGTTCCTTATTGATGCCTTTTTTCTTTCCATGGCATTTACCATTCCAATGCTATGACAGCAACTAGTGATTCGCAGTACAGTTCAGCAGATGTTCCAGCCTCTGAAGATGGATCTTAGGCATTATTGGCTTTCAGAATGAGGAACCAAGTGGTGCCCTTTGACCCATTGGCCCAAGTGTCAGCTAAGAAGCTGAAACAACTGTTTCTCAGGAGACAGCACCTCTATCAACAAAACCCTTCCTTGAGGTAGTTAGGAAATCTTACAAGATCCCAGGGTTTTATTCCTCTGCTGCTGTCTTAGACAAAACCTCCTTGTGTATGAGGCTGCATTTTAGGAGCAAAAGGAATGCTAGCTGAAGCCCAATATCTATATAATGTCCAGTAACTTATTGGAGTTCATAATGCAAACAAAGATTTCTCTCACTCTGCCTGGCTGTTGATATGTGCCTTGTGCTGGTTTGAAGCTTGCACTTCTTCATAGCAAAGCTGGAATATTGATCAAAAGTGAATTTGTCATAACACTTATTTCCAGCAGTGTTGTTCTCACATACCAGTGAGGATTTCTTGAAATGGGATTTCTATTGTTTAATTTATTGAATACAGAATCTCAGCAATGGTGTTTTCATTAAGAAGAACCACTGTAAAGAGGGCATAGTTACTATATCCAGTTTTGCCTTTTGAATATTAAAGGCCAATTTATGTTAAGCATCATTACTGAAAAACAATATATAGAATTCTTAATTTGGATATCAGTACCTAAACCCAACATTACACAGTGATGCATAGGTTAAATGTTCTGGTGAAAATAAAAACAAACACACAAAAATATTAAAACCCAATTTTTTTAGAACAGCCGACCTTAAAACCAACACACTAAAAGGGACAAAACCAGTGCAGAAGTAATTCAGATTGGTCAAATTTCTTGTACGAGGCTTTTTTAAGCACTGTGAACACATTCATTTGCAAAAGGTTGGGAGGCCACTGTTCATGCTATACTGGCCAGCCGACCTTTGGCAAACAAAGGCATTCACGGTGCTCATACAAGAAGTCTGACCAATCTGAATTAGTTCTGTGCTTGTTTTGTTCCTTTTAGTTTGTTGGTTTTAAGGTTGGCTGTTCTAAAATACTTGTTTTTTATATTATTTTTCATTCAAGACTAAAAGTACGTCAAATCAAAACCTATAAACAGCAGCTTTTTAGTCCCAGGTGATATTCAAATTAGCAACTGCTGGACTCTTAGGCTCACAGGGCCAGATGTGTGGCAGGTTTTCTGCTAGGTACAGATTGCCATTAAAACCTATAAACATTACACCATCTGCTGGAGAAAGGTGAGAAAGCACAGGGAATGCATACAGACAGACAGACAAAGCGAAGTTAATATAAAGGTCATCTAATAGCACTTAATAAACTAAAATGTGAGCTGACTTCTAAAATGTGGTTCTGCTTCTGAGATGTGACTGGCTAGCATTGACATTGAAATTTAGAACTAAGTAATTGATAAAGAAAATGAACAAATACCAAACACTATGACATCATGAAATATGAGTCCATCTCCATTTAACAGTTATAAAATATATCTTGGATCTGATCATATATATCACTTGTTTTAGTTTTATTAAACAATAAAAATTTTAAATTCCCCAGAAGTGATTTTTAATTTAATTAAAAAACAATGTTTGCTGTTGAATAATGAGTATATATATATATTATAGAATTGCTTTATTAGATGGTGCTTTGTTATGGACTAAAGTATCAAGGTTCTTTTGGTAATACATTTGTTTCCTTTTTCTGCCCCTCTGATGGGAATTTCCTTTTTACTCCTGTAGAATATGTACAGGGAAACAAACCCTATCTCTGGATTGTATAATGTTTTGGTAATACATTAGATGGTGCTTTGTTATGGACTAAAATATCAAGGTTCTTTTGGTAATACATTTGATTCCTTTTTCTGCCCCTCTGATGGGAATTTCCTTTTTACTCCTGTAGAATATGTACAGGGAAACAAACCCTATCTCTGGATTGTATAATGTTTACTGCTCAGATATGCAAAAACTCTATGCAGGTAGGAAAATCTGCAATTTCTTATTTATTCACAGAGCGACTTTATATTTTATCTGGTATATTTTGACAATGATGGATCTGATAATTAAATATGTCCCCTGGAGAATAAAGGGTTTTAAATAACCCTATTAAAAGATATATACTCAATGCTTAAAAAAGAGAATGGTGATAGTGCCATGATCTGGGGGAGACATCTGACAGAACTTTAAGCTTGTAAACTGAATAGAGATTGGGTAGCCTTTTCAACTAGTTACTTTAAATCTAAAGTGATGCACACTGGTGTACTAATGCATTAATAAATAAAATAAAATTGAATGTTAACATTCTGAGCACACGACCTGACAGTAAAGACAGATTTACTGTTCTTAAGGCTGAAATGGGCAATTCAATCATCATCTTCGTCAGTATGTATGAATGAAACCAGGATGTTCCCAAATTATTTCATAATTTTTGTTGAATCTAAATTACATAGGTCACCATCCTATTATTATCTATGGAGACATTAATGAAGCTCTTGATCCACTCATTGAAGATAAATCTTTTCTACCTCCATATGAAAACAGTTATTTGTCAGGTACTTCATAAATAAATGGCTGATTTTAGATTTACAAGATAGATGGAGATTGAATAGACCTACAGACAAATACTGTAGTTTATTTTTCCTCTTCATCTCCTTCAATTTATTCAAGAGTGGGCTTTTTCTTACTGTCACAAGTCTTGATCAATTTTGTCATTAATTGTGGTATTATTACTATTGTAATATGTGATATGTTTTATACAGAAGCCTTTTAGGCCCTAAAGATATGCATCCTCAAGTAAAATATGGAGATTAAATACTTTTCTGGGCTGTGTGTGTGTGCGTGTGTGTGTGTGTCCACTGCTTCATCAGCTACCAAATTATGGAAAGCCTTCATCAGAGGCAATATCATCTCTTATTGCCTCCTTTAAAAAAGAAATGTGGAGAACATAGGATTGATACCCTTGTGAAGGACAAAGGCCTTGGATAAAGACTATGCTTCTGCCCCCTCCCCAGAGAAACACAGAACCCTCTTCCAAGGTATGTGATCAACAAACTTCTGTCCCTAAAGGATGAGTTTACTTTATTTTGTTTGAAGCAAAACTACTGGGAATCTGGTGAGAGAGCTGGCAAGCTGTTGGCAAACAGACCGAAGCAAAAGGTTAACAGAAATAAAATTGCTGCTTTGGTGGTAGTAGCAATAAATTATATACAACGCAGTCAGATATTAAAAAGCAATTTCTACAATTTTATTCAAAGTTGTATTTAGCTGACAAGGGAATCAGTAAAGATGCTCTAGATTTTTTTATTTTTATTTTTTATTTTTGTTTATTTCATTTTATTTTGGTGGATTGTCTCTGCCACAGATCCCTGTCTCTCAGAAGCAACTTTAAGATGTCCCTCTAGAAATAGCAGAACTGATTCAAGCTCTAAAGTAAATGAAGGTTGGAAAGACTCCTAGTGCAGATGGGTTCTCAGCTGAATTTTACAAAAAGTTCTCTGAAACTTTAACACTTATATTATTGGAAATGTTCAATTAGATAAAGAATGAGCAACCTCTGCCTTACTCTAAGAGAACCTGTAATTTTAGTTATTCCTAAATCTGAGAAAGACCTTGATTATGTACTAATTACAAACCAATTTCTCTAATTAATGTTGATGCTACTATATTTAGCTGTATTTGTATGCACTTGGTTATAGTTCTCACATTATACACATAAATCAGGTAGCCTTAGTTAATAAACATGGCTCAGATAATTTGCATTGACTGATATTTTTGCTGCTTCAAGACATTCTAAAGGACTATTAGCTGTCATTTCTTTAGATGTCAAAAAGCCCTTTGATGGCATAGTCCCAGTTATCTTTTTCAATGTAGAAAGACAACAGAGTCCTGTGGCACTTTTAAAGACTAACAGATTTATTAATCGCATGAGCTTTCGTGGGTGCGATTAATAAATCTGTTAGTCTTTAAAAGTGCCACAGGACTCTGTTGTCTTTCTACAATAGTTTCTACAATAGACTAACATGGCTACCCCTTTGGAATTTGACTACTTTTTCAATGTGTTAGCAAACTTTGGCTTTGATAACAATGTATTGCTTGGATTACTTTATACTCTAACCCAACGCCCTTTACACTCTAACCCAACTTTCAGGGTAGTTACCAATGGCTATGTCTACACTGGCAAGTTAGTTTGAATTAAGGAGGTTTAATTTGAACTAACTAAAACCATGGCTACACTAGGCTTTAGTTAGTTCGAATTAAGGACTTCCTTAATTCGAACTAATAAGTTTGAATAGGGCTTCAGAAGTAAGGGGATAATTCGAACTAACTAACTAGTTAGAATTAACCAATGTGGCCATGTTAGTTCGAATAATTTCTTGGTTTGAACTAACTGGCCATTGAAGTGAATGGGGATCGCTAATTCGAACTAACTTAGTTCAAACTAACTTTTCCAGTGTGGCCATGCTAGTTCGAATTAAGCTAATTTGAACTAACTAAAATTAGCAAGTGTAGACATAGCCAATGATATTATTTTTGCCCCCTTTCCATTACAGAGAGGTCCAAGACAGGGATGCAAACTTTCTCCTCTTCTGTTTGAGTTAGCTCTAGAAACTTTAGTCACTGCCATCTAAGCAAATCAATCTATTCATGGTATCAGAGACAGAGTAAAAAAAAATTATGCTCTGTATGGATGATGCTATTGCACTTGTGTCTAAGTCTGAGGTTTCTTACCTGCTAACCCATACTAATAAAACTAGACTCCTCAGGATATAAAATTATTTTAGTACATCAGAAAACTTGGGTTTCATATGCTTTCTGTCAGCATAAATTTACTGAAAACATCAGTTTGACCCAACCCAAATTGACAAAATGTTTCGGCATTTTCAGATCAAAAGGTAAAACACAAATTTTGTTTAATGTCAAAGAAAACATTGTTCAATCCAGAATGAATAGTTTTTTTTCCAGGCACTTTTAAACAAGAAATCCAAAGAAATGAAAAGCTAGATACATGAAATAGCTGGAGAAGGAAGAACTGCTGCCTCTATTTTAACTGTTGTCCCAGGGACCTCCTTGGATGTGGGAGACCTGTGTGCTATGCTCACATCTGCCTGATATGGAGAAGGGATTAGAACTTGGGTCCCCCACTGAGCTATAAAATATTCTGATGTGGGTCACTTTCAGTTTTTCCTGTTAAAACTGTTCTGTTTTGTATAAGTAATAAAACAGTCTTTGGAGTGGGTACATGTTCTTAGAACTCCCACCTCCCAGACGATTGTCCTAATCTTTGGCTAAATGATATAAGAGCATGCCAATACCATCACCTCATCCTCTGGCCATTTTGTGAATGGCACTTAAGTTCTTACAGAACCCCTTTTTGGCCAAAACTATTTAGCTCATATATATCTCAAATTACAGAATATTTGTGAGCCTATTGAAACTGCATTTTTCAGTGAATAAATTACATCCAAAATATTTTGCCCAGCTCTGATGATGCTGTAATTCACAAAAACAAGACTGATCTCCATGTTTAATAGCTCTGCACACAACTCTGAGGGAAGTCAATGGAAATTCTGTGTTTGGAAGAATAGCTGGGTGGGGGGTCTTTATTATACCTCTACTGTATTCAAACAGGCTTTCAAAACATTTTCATTCCCATTTTGGGATCAATAGATTTCACCTAAAACAGGAAGAATACATGCTAGTTCCTTTCCTTCCATATTAGTCCTTATTTTTCTAAAGATATGTTAGTTCTAGCAAGGCTAATTCACTGCATGACTATAATAGTTTCACAGAATAAATCTGCTAATCAATATGGATATGCATATTAATTTGTGTGCATCGCTATCCACCGTATTCTCTTGGAATTTAGTCTTCTCTCACAGAAAGAATGGGCAGGTTCTTCCCTTCTTTTAAACAGAAATTAACTTCAGCTCATTTTTAAAATGTAATAAATTTTCCCGCTAATATCTCA
Organism: Pelusios castaneus; assembly: GCA_007922175.1. Taxonomy (NCBI): domain Eukaryota; kingdom Metazoa; phylum Chordata; order Testudines; family Pelomedusidae; genus Pelusios; species Pelusios castaneus. The sequence continues at coordinate 14,733,062 of ML685796.1, forward strand.
TTCAGTACACAGGCCAAAGGTTACAAACCAGGTAAGGGATTTAATTTCTCAATTTTTATTTGACATTCACTCATTTCTCCTTTGTGAAATATTTTGACCTGTTATAGAAGAAAATAATACAGCTGAAGGAGCTACTGGAGAGTAATAAATATTATACACTAATGAATGCATTTAGATAACTTTACATAAGGAATAGAAGGGGAATAGAAAAACATTTTTTAGGAAATTAATCAAGAAAATTCATCATACAAATGTGCTTTTCTAAACACAATGAAAAATTTGACCATTTATCCAAAACATTTTTGCTTCTGGTATTTTCTTGTACTGCCACTTTCTAAAATATTTAAACTGAACATATGTCACAGATTTAAATTGCTATGCATTTACATATACAAAGCTTTTCATTAAAACTTCCCTCATTACTGAGAACCAAAATATTTCCTGCTACTTCTGCAAAAAGGAATGGCACCAAAATCAATACTGCAGGAGAGAGAAGGGTGCTGAGGTAAAGAATGCAGAATGCTCTGTCCCCACCTCAAGTGCTCACAGGCTATGTCTACACTAGGAAGAGTTAGGCTGACCTTGTTAAGTTGACTTAAAAATCAACCTTATTAAGTCGACTTAACAAAGTGGCAACTCTTTAAATCAATTTAGTCCACTTTGTTAAGTCAACCTAACTGCCCTTAGGTCAACTTAACAAAGTGGACTTATGCATCCACACTGGGCTTAGGTCGACCTAAGGGAGGGTTAGGTCGACCTAATGATTGGTAGTTATTAAGTTGACATAAGCTTTCATTAAGTCGATTTAAGGATTTTCTTAAGTCAACTTAATGAAAGCCTAGTGTGGACACGGCTTAATTTAAGTCAATGTAAGCCTCCTTAAGTTGACTTAAATTGCCAGTGTAGACATAGCCATAGAGACTTCACTGAGTGTCTAATTTACGTGGGAATTCTTTAATCTTACAATGACATGTGTTATAGAAAATCCTAAAATGGACAGGGGATTCATGCTTCCAAAATGTCAACATGCCACATCCAGTAAAATACACAGAAGCACTTATAAACATAATCCTAATGAGTATCTTATTTGAGTCTTGTAATACAGAATCCTTCTTTAGATCATTGTGAGATATGTGACACAGGTGCAGTTGGTGGATTACTAGGAAAAAAATAACTAAAGCAAAGAAGGTTATGAGTTGCTGACAGCTATTATGGGGAGGAAAAGATAGTGTATAATGGGACCCCTACAGGTGATATTACCTTTACAGATACCAATTTCACATTAGCATGTTCTTTGACCTACCTATTCAACAGTATAAAACTTGACACTTGTTTGTAGTAGTAAACAGAGGTTTTTTTCCCCCTTTCAGTCATGTTTCCACTGTTTCGTTATTCTTAGTTTCATCATCATAGTTCCAAACACTATTTTTTCAATGCATGAAGCCTCTAGCCATAGGGTGTGGCTTAGGGGTGAAAGTTTGAGAGAAGACGAACCAAAGGATTTTTTGTAGTGATGGCTCCAACCAAACCATCAAGGGCAGGGGGGTTGAGGGAATTTCCCCAAAATTTTGTCATATTATGCAGTATTAGTAATAGAAAAATTCCCGGTAGTTCCTCTAATTTCCTCATTGCTTCTCAAGCACAATCTCTGCTCCAAATTGCTTATAGAACCATTTCTAAATGATCTATATTTGACACCCTAGAAAGTCCAAATAAGGTCTTTTCACATTGGATTTCCAGATGATTTTGCTGGCTGGAGAGTTCAAATAAACTTAGATATTTTGAATACTTCAAATAAACTTTTGTATGTTGAACTTTAAAGTTTTCCCATTACTATGTGTCACGATTAATTCAGCTGGTAAATGTTTCATCTGAACCTTTTCAAAGGTTAAGATTCAGTTTTCAGAAAACAAGTCACAGTAATTGGAATTTACCCTTTGACTTTTTGATGTGCTCTTTGATTGAGGTGCACAGTTTGTTTTCAGAAAACAATTTTTTTTTTTTTACTCAAGAACATCTTTCCTATTTGTCTGGAAAAAATGGAAAGAAAAGACACTAACAAAATGCATCTTTCCTCTCACAAATTGGAAATTATCTGCATAGAATCATAGAAACTGTAAGAGACTATGAGAGGTCATCAAGTCCAGTCCCCTGAACTCCTGGCAGGACCAAGTTCCCTCTTAATAGAAAGTGACTAGGTGAATAACCAGTTGTGATTATGGCTGCTGAGTTATTGAGAATGGCATATGTCCTATTATTTTTATTTTTTTTTTACTTTGTCTCCTTTGCCTTCACCATAAGCCTCTTCTTTCTCATCCACAGGAGATGTTATAGACCTGTGGTTTCCAGCCTTTTAGGCTCAAGGGCCACAGATATAATTTTTACAGCCCTGCATGGCCACTAGCTTCTACCAGCAGCCCCCGTGGGAATCAAATTGCCTCCTTGCTTGATGATCTCCCATCTTCCTGGCTGCAGTAGGAAAAACTCATGCATTCTGTAGCTCTGTGCACTCTATCTGGGTCCCAAGACAGTGGATCTCTCCTACAGCCAAGGGGATGGAACATCACTGGTCCCCTCCTCTCCCTCTGGCTGTAGCAAGGACCCTACCACCTATGGACCTAGGCAGAGTGCTTTGCACTGCTCCCTACTACGGCCGGGGGGATGGGAGGGCTAATATCCCATCCCTTTGGCTGCAGCAAGGAGCCAACATTGGTCGTTTAGCCCTGCGAAAACACATTTCTCCTTGGTCCTTAGGCAGTGACTCCATTCTGCAGCCAGCAGGAGGGGAGCTGAGGGCCATTTTGAAAGCCCCCTAGGGCCACAGGTTGGGAACCACTGTTTTAGACTGTCAACAATAAGGGGACAATTATTTTCTGAATATTGTGTAGTGTTCAATAAGGTACTATAGAGCTAAGGCCAATAATATTAATTCAATATATATATTAAATGCTATATAAATATATTTAATTCATAGAACCCCCACCCTACATTAATAGAATATTAATGTTTCAAAGTCAAGGTGTACATGTAACAGGGAATGCTCAGACATTATTTTGAACAGTTTTCCTTCCTCTTGTACCTTAGCTTAACAGTTTGCTGAAGCACAAACCAGAGTTTTCCCTTTTCAGGATTTTCAAAATGCATTACAAAGAATTGACCCTCAGGCTATTCTACGTACAACCCTGATAAAATGAATGTTAATAGTTTCAGTCAATTTCAAAGAGAGAGTACCATAAACTTTATTATTGCAATAGTAAATACTGTAAATAGTATTTTGAATAGTATGAACTTTTAAAGAAAAGCTATTAGACAAAAAATTTACTGTTCTTAATACTGAATTCTTCCTTCTGTTTGCATTACAAACATTCAAATATAAGGTTTCAACATAACATTTTCTATACTTAATATAAACACCAAATCACATTCCCCTCTGATCTCTTCTCAGGGAGAAGATCTCAGTGTTTATAGTTCAAGCATCATATGTAGTTATCTTCTCCAAGTCTTAGAAGAATGGTAGCATTCTCAAATACTTCAGAAACCTGTGGGGATCTTCACAGGTAGCATCCATTTCGACTTTTGGTGTAATAGTTGACTAATCATCTCAGTTGCTGGCGCAACAGAAATCTCTATCAAAAGTTGTATAGGGATTAAGATCAGTATATAAAATAGCAGTTCAATCAATTTCTACAATATTCTTGTTCTATAAGGTTTTATCTTCCTATAAGCACAACTAAATCAGGGGGAAAAAATAACAAACCCTCACTTCACTAAGTGTTGTCCCATTATTATTTTTTCTTTTTAAATTAATACAGATACCCTATTTAAAGTTCTTAGCTGATAGCTCAATGTAAATTCCACACGCTCTGTAGTCACTATAGGGTAAAAGGTGCTTCCCTCTAGCCCTCCCTTTAGGCCACTACTGTGGACCAAACAGTATCCTAATGGCGGGCTTCCTTAGTAAACAAACAAACAAACAAAACCCTGGAGTATCACTTAACTGTATTCAATCTGAAACAGGTATTGGGTCCTAGGCCTCAGAGCAGACTCGTGTAAGAGAAAGGGAAGATTTAGTGACGATGGAGCAGTAGTGGGTGGTGGGGGCCCCCCAGACACATTTCCTCTCTGCTAAGCTCTGTAGTAAACAAAGTAATCAAATAATAGTTCTAGTGTTAAGTAGTTTGAAGTTTTTGATAGTAGCAATTAACGCCCATCAGCAGCAGTCTACGTGACCAGGAGTAGGGCTTGATCACCCCTCCCTGTGTGTGATGGGCTATAACAATAGCACACTCCCAGGCCCAAACTGGACTTTGCTGCAGGATTTTAGGAAAAGAGGCCTTGGACAACACAATCCCCTGCTGAAGCCCGCGTCACCTGGGGTCCCCGACTGCAGAAGGGGCATAAGCTGTTTATCTTGCATCTTTAATTCTGACTCCAGTAATCATACTGGTATGACTGATAGGTGATCCACTAAATAGTTTGTTAGTTAATAAATCCACTTTATTCTGTCATTTGTGTCTCAGTGTTTGTTGCTGCTGAATCCTCGAACCTTGTCCCCCTGAGGAGGGGAATATTACAACATGATTCCTGGTGCTATCTTGATCAGCACAGCAATAAATCCACTGGTCTAGTCTCTCTCTCTCTCTCTCTCAGTGGCTAAGCTCTCAGGGTATGTCTACATTAGAAAAGCTAAGTCGACACTATTAAGTTGACTTAACAAGGTCAACTTAAAGTTGACCTTGTTAAGTGGACTTAGAGAGTCCACACTAAAAAATGAAGTTGACTGCCTATGCCACACAGGCAGCTGTTAGGTCAACACAGAGCTGCAGCTCAGGGGAGCCATGGCTAGGGGGAAAAGGGAGCCATGCATGGCTTCCTGGAGAAGGGAGCCCCAGTGGCTCCCTTTTCCTGGGGAGCCCCAGTGGCTCCCTTTTCCTGGGGAGCCCCGGAGTCTCCCTTGTCCATGGGATCTACAGTTCCCTTCTGCCCAGTCCTAGGTTGACTTAGGAAATTAAGTTGACTTAGAGCATCCACACTGGCTTTAGGTTGACTTAACAGGTCCACTTAAGCATTAAGTTGACCTAAAGAGTGGAAGTTATTAAGTCAACTTAAGGACTCACGGACTTGACTTAATGAAAACCCGGTGTGGACGCGGTGTTCTATAGGTCAACTTAAGCGTCCTAAGTCGACCTAACTTGCATGTGTAGACATACCCTTAGAGAGTAACTAAGGCTGCATCTACACTGGTAAATTAAGTCGACTTAAGCTTGCTTAAGTCGACTTAATTTACCCTGCGTCTACACTACAGTTTCCTTAAGTAGACTTAAGCAGCTTGGTTAAGTTGACTTAAGGAAAAATAAGTCGACTTTATTAAACCACCTTTTCATTAGACTTAAGGCTTAATTCAAGTTTTTAAAGTCAAATTAAGCCAGTGTAGCCCTGGGGTAGCCCTAAGTCGACGTAGGGCTACCCCAGGACTAAACCAATGCCCTCCCTGCTGGGGGGGGCGGCACAGGGGAAGCCTGGCATGACCCCCAAAGGGCAGGGCATGTGGGCAGGGTGTGATGCTGTCTGGATTTAGGGAAGCATTTATGATATTATTGTCTATGGATATATCATAAATGCTATAATCCATAGGAACTATGTCATGTTGGTATCAATAGAAAGGTAGTAATTTGCTGGGAATGATTATATAGTTTATGTCTAGGAATTGTATTTATATTAGAAGTTAGTTAGTTAGGAATTTGGTGTTATATCTATACTTTAACTTGTGTCATTCTGGAGAAAAGCCCTAGACAGGAGGCTGTGAAAAACCATTGTCTCCTTAATGGCTCAACAGGTTTCTCCCTTTGGCCCATTGTAGGTGGGAGCTTCCTTAACATTACAACCATTGTCTCCTTAATGTTAAGGAAGCTCCCACCTACAATGGGCCAAAGGGAGTAACCTGATGAGCCATTAAGGACATAAGGAATACAACCATTGTGTCCTTAATGGCTCATCAGATTATTCCCTGGTCCCATATCACCTGGCAGATTCCTTAACGTTAAGGAGACAATGGTTTTACAAGTTAAAGTATAGATATAACACCAAATTCCTAACTAAACTAACTTCTAATCCAAATCCTAGACATAAACTATATAAGAATTCCCAGCAAATTACTACCTTTTTATTGATACCAAACATGACATAGTTCCTATGGATTGTAGCATTTATGATATATGAATAGAAAATAATATCATAAATGCTTCCCTAAATCCAGATAGCATCACACCCTGCCCACATGCCCTGCCAGGGTCACTGTCCCCCTTTGCTCCATTGCACACAAAGGGTGCCCCCCCTGCCACCGTGGACCTGCCCAAGGTCCCCCTAGCTCCTAGAAGTCGACCTAGGCGTCCAGTGTGGACGCTCTAGGTCAACTTTGTAAGTTCCCCTTTCAGTCGACTTTAATTTTAAGTGTAGACACACTAAGTCAACTTAAATTTCCAAGTGTAGACATAGCCTGAGACATGAACTTCCAATTTGATTTCCCACAATTAAAACTTTGTATACTGCATCACAATAACTACTGAGTATGTCTAGTTACCATGTTCTGGAAATTTCTGGTCTTTCTGAGTTGCCCTTCTTTGCTTTTTGCAGGTATGCAAAGATTGTCTACTGAATATCGAGCCAAAATCTATTACATTCTAAAATTCCAGGGGGTGAGCCATGTTTTGTTCTAAATTTAGGAAATGCCAGAATTAAGTTATTCTGTACAAATCCTTTTATGATTATGCATTATGATACAGTTTTTAATTTTATGATGACATACTATTTTTTTTCCCACAGGCTCCCTGCTTTATTCAGAGCACAGGGTGGGTGGTACTTACTGAATGAACAGCTAGTCAATATTTTGTTTTACCTGCATCATTCAATGTTTGACCCAATGCCTTTTGTACTACACACAATTCAAACTTGCTTTGAATTATTAATTTTCTTATGGGCTTTTCTATGGCACTCATCACTATAGTATGTGAGTTCTTCACAAATTGTTGGTAAATGTGTCTTCACACTTTCCCTGTAAGGTAAGATGATCTTTCTGTTCCCATTTTAGAGATGGGGAATCTGAGGTACAAACACTTTATGAGGGAGAACTCTGGTTTCTTTTCAAGAATAACTTGTTTTTTTATAACACTTTATTTGTTTAGAGAACAGATGTCACTGACTTCATATTCAGCTGTAAATGTGCAGGATGTCTAGAGATCAAACCCTAGGTGGCTCAGACTGGGCATCCAGAAATCGGAGAATATATGATTAGTTTCCACCTGTGAAAAATGTGGTTTAAATAACTTACCTAGCGTCACAAAGGAACTCTGTGGCAAAATCAAGGATGGAAGCCAATTCTCCCAGATGGTATTCAGCAACATAAAGTAACCCTTCAATTATCTTTCTGTTTCGTTGACTGCACACCTTCCAAGTTCTGCACCAAATAAGGCAAGGATCCTACAGACAAGACCCTTTTATTACACCAGAAATGGCCTGGCAAAATGCATTTGCAAATATAATGAAAAAAATAGGAAAAAATGCAATATAATCTTTTATATTAAAAATCAACTAGATATTAATGGAATTTCAGTAGAACTACTTTCAGATTAAGGATTACTTTGCATGAAGAAAAGTGACATAAGTGAGTCCTTAATGCATTTTATAAAGATCTATCTATCTATCTATCTATCTATCTATCTATCTATCTATCTATCATTACACTTTAATGATAATATTACACTCAACAGTTTTTGACACTGGAAGCTGGAGTCTACATATGGAGAAAGGAGAATCCATTATTTTCCAATGTTATTTTTTTTCTTAATTTTTCAGTATATGATATAAAAAGATATAAAATAAAAATATATAAAAAGTGACTTCAGAAAATTCTTTTTTCCATGTTCTTTTCAATATGTTAAAATATTTTCAGTGGTTCTCATCTTCCTTTGAAGCAAAATATCTGGCCCACTGTTTATTAGAATAATTTAGTAGAAAACCCTCTAATTTTCCATTAGCTACTAGAAGTGTGAGGTTTAGAACTATGTATCAATATGCAGTGTAAGTTCCATCCACCTGTTCTATGATATTGGAAACTTTTAAAATTATTTTTAAATTCTTCTTTAAACAAATGATTGCTCTTGATGAAAAATCTACTCTACTGAATCAATAACTGTAAACAAACGAGCATTGACTCAGTAAAGGTCCGTACAATAGGGTTTAGTACCATGAGAAATATTTTCATGCATATGCAAATATTTGAATCTTCCTAGTGGAGAGATGGTACGCTACAGAATACCTTTAAAACCTAAAAGGGGAAAAAGCTAATATAGCAAAAATTACAATATTTTCCTGACATTGCAGTAGTTGTCTGTCATTTTAAATAGCTATATATTAACAAAAAAGCACAGTTGATTTAGCTGATATTCCTCTTAAAATTAATATTGTTTTACTAGCGTATTTTACTTTTGATTTACCAACTGCTATAGCTACCAACAGAGATTGAAGCACAATTGACGTCTGAAAGACCCAGGCCTATAGTTATGTTAACAGAAACAGTACACAGATGCATCTTTGTATTTTTGCTGTAAAACTATTTAAAGGAAAATGTAGTATTTAAATGGTTCCTGGTCTTCTTTTTGATATATTAAGATTACAGTCAACTCTGTAGGGAGATTTAGCTGTCTGCTGTGTCAGACAAGAGACTGGAGACCATATAAAAGTTAGCAGGAACATCAGATGAAATCATCTTCTTAAATTACACTGTAAATCCTATTCAAAAGAACACACAGCAATTCATTTTCAATTTTAAGGTGGTGAACGAAGATGACATTTCCTTTGCATTCCTTTCCTGGCAGTATCAGACCATGTTAGCAACTGTTCCCAACTGTGTGTTGTTGAGAAATTGGTTCAGAAATGAGTGAAAATGTGGGAGACTCAAGACATGAAAGGTAAAGGTAAATCAAGTAGAGTGTATGTATTTTGTTAAAGCTTTAGCGGTAACTTGGGGGGAAAAAAACCCTATGATTTTAATACTGAGACTTTAAAGAGAAGATGCCTACATGCTGTGTATTAACTGCATAGTACTCAAGATTGATGAAGGTATTAAATCAGTAAATTCACTATGCTATGCTGTAGTTTTGCAAAAGAGGGTTATAGTTCAGTGTTTGACTGCAAGATATGAACACAGAGCTCTTCTTTTGGAGCTCTGAAAGCGGTACTACCTCTGGCTATGTCTACACTAGAAAAGTTAAGTCGACTTTATTAAGTCGACTTAATAAGGTCGACTTTAAGTTCACTTTCAAGTTTAAGGACTAGGGTTATGGTTGTCCCCTCCTCCCCTCTTCTCTGCACCATGGGACATGGATCACCTACAGGTTAAAAACTAATGTAAAGCGGATTCTTTGTAGCTTGATGTCTTTGAACAATGATTTAAGGACTTCAGTCATCAGCCAGAGGCTATAGGTCTATACAGGAGTGGGTGTTTGAGATCCTGTGCCAGTGGCCTGCAATGTGCAGAAGGTCAGACTAGATGATGATGATGATCTCTTTTGGCCTTAAAATCTGAGTCTCTTTCTCTCCTAACATGGAAACTATTAAAAAACCCACTCCAGAACAACAAGCCCTTTGTGTGCATTCATAAGCTAGATGATCTCTTTGCTGCTGTTATCCAAACTTCTGTCATGGCAAATGTAGGATCAAACTTGACCTGTGGGAGGATGGTGCTGCTTTTTGGAAGTTTGGATTGTTCTGATGCCTTTCAGCATTTTTTTTCAGCATTGCCCAAACTTGTTATAATACCAAAATGCATCTTTTTGGAACTGCAGCTCCCAACAACAGTAATTACTGTGTAATGACTGTTTAAACAAAGCTGAAGGGGGTTTGTAGCTGGTGGAAATTGTAGTTCATCAGAGTATAGTTGTATCTAGGGCACAACACTAATTAAAAGGAAGCCATGAAACATCTCACTAGACCACTGTGAAGTTAGGCCTTGATAAAGTGGTCAATGACATGACTGGTATAGATGACCAGATGACACCAATTTCCTTATGGAATAATTTCTGAAGTTTCAAAATTTGTTTTCATTTACCTTTGGAATGTTGGCAAAAATGGAATTGCATCAACATAGTATGTGTTTGTTCATGCTCTAGTCTAGTGTTTAGGGTACTGTTTTGGGATGTGAGAAACTTTGATTCAATTCCCTGCTCTACCTACTTCAGGGCAGAGTTTTTCACCACAGATTGTTCTGATTCAGGTAGAGCCAACTTCTCCAACGTCGGATGTGAGATAATAGATATATCCACAGTCCTTTCCAACAAACTTATATGACATTGCTATTTAAAATAATAAAAAAGAATTCCAGAATTCCTTCATTTTTAGACAAAACAGGAAGGTGTTTCTATATTGAAGCATTTGCTTTATGCTGTTATTCTTAAAAGAGAAATGGCTTAATTTTAATTTTACAACTTAAAATATATATCTCCATCATTTTCCTTTTAAGAGTTCAGTAGTATTTTCTTATGTTGAAAATAGCTAATTGTGTCTGTAACTACAATTAGCACTTACACTAATTTTAAGACCCAAATCTATATACACATGAACATTTTAGTGTTATATGCTTAACTTAAGCATCAGTTTTTTCAAAACATAACCTAAGAGTTGATTTTGTCCACCTTCCAGTCTATTTTTAATTTAATGATTAGAAGGAAAGAGTCCTTGGCAGAGATTAAGAGGATGGCAGTCATTGATGGAAGAGGGATTAACAAGGAAAGGTCAGTAATAAAATATAAAAGAAATGTGGGGATTGTACATCAAAGTTCAATAGGGGGGTATCAGTCATCAGTTTAAGTTTCTGTAACATTACTGTTACATCACATCTAAAATACCGTCTCCAAAATTTGGCTGAAATTAATTTGTTCAATTTATACAGCACAAAGCAGGGAGCAGGGAGGGAATACTTCAAAGATTCACTTAAAGTGAGATTCTGATAGCCAAAATGGGTGCTGTGCATCAATTACCTTTGCATTTTAAGTGAACATACTAGGCAGGGCTAACTATATAATGTGGGATTTTTCTGCATTAAATATGAACCGGGTTAAGTAGTGTCTATTTCAGAACTGGTACAATCTTTTACTTGTTGGCAATAGGAAAGGTGCTAATTCAGCCTGTAAATGAAAAGAACAATTGTTTGCCAATTAAATGAAGCAGCCGCTTCACAGTCAGTATTGCTAATAGCTACCAACAGAATTCCAAGCCATTACTCTAGACTGTTTAGTCGACTATTTACATAGTAAACTCTCACCACTCTATATCAACTTGTCAGGCGGTGATTTAACTGAACATCTCCAGCCAATTGTAGCGATCATCACGTACCCATATATGCTAGTGCACCATGCTAGAATTTGCCCAAACCATTGAAATATGGAAACTTAGAAGAAATTAAACAAATGACAAAAGGCAGTGTATGAAGCTAGAGGGAGATGTGTACTAGAGGGGAAATGAAGGGATTATTATTGGCTCTGATAGCATTTAACATCTTCACAAATAGTCGGTTAACACCAAGTCAGAAGCATACAAATGAAATTTGTCGAGGAATCTTAACTGCGAGTAATTGCAAATTGTGAGAATAAAGAAATAATATAAAGGAATCTAGAGGTTGGAAATATGGGCAGAAATTAGCATAAGATTCAAATTGAAAATACAAGCTAATATATCTGAAGACAAAATATTCTCATTTCTAGTTTCTCAATGGGAGCAAGAAACCTAGGAGATTGTGATACTAAAAGAGCCTCAGGATAGATAGAAACATTAGTGAGTTTGTCATGTGATATGGCAGCAAAAGAGGCTAATTCCTTTTGGGGTATGCGTACAGAGGTACCATATTTTGCCTTCCTCTGCCTGACACAGTTGCTTTCTGTATGTCATTTGTGTAACTCATGGGTTGGCAACCCCTGGCAAATGTGACAAACACATGCCTTTCCTGAGTGGCATGGGGAGCCATTTAGGCTCCCCCCAATGGCCCCACCCCCTAGTGGGGTCTAGGGCCACAAGAACTGTGCAGGCGCCATGGCTCCTGTCCTCTGCTAGGCCTGCCCCTCAGTTGGGGAGTGGAGACCGCAGGAAAAGGGAGCCATGGCATGCAGGGCCCCTATCCCTTGCTGGCCTCGCACCTGCACTGGGGAGCACAAAAAACTGGGGAAAAAAGCTGAGGTGCGTGGGATTCCTGTCCTCTGTGGGCCCTCCGCCCCGGGATCATGGCCAGCAGGGAAGAGGAGCCCTGAACTTTGGGGGGGGCCAGCAGGGAGATGGAGTCCCTGTGCCCCTGGCACCTGCTGGCCCCACCCACTGAACCTGCTGAGGATGCAGTGGGTCGGGCTGGCACAGGGGCCGGCAAATGTTGCCGATCCCAGGTGTAACTCATCTACAAATTTTGATATACTGGAAGTAGCTTTAAAGGCAATGAACAATAATTAGGGGGCTTGAAGGATTGACATATGCATGATAATTAAAATATTCATATCTATGACTTACCTGAGCAATATATAACTGAGATGTTATTATGCGATATAAACACTACGTAGGAAGGAATGTTATCTATGACATAGGGATATAGAAGAGCATAATTGGGAACAATGCAAATCAGAAAGAGAAAACGTAGGCTAAATATCAGAACATATAGTTAGTTATACAAAATTCCTATTGATTTGAATCTGAGATTTCACACCATGTTTCTTAGGGTGTGTCTACACTTAGAAATTAAGTCGACATAAGGAGGCTTAAATTGACTTAATTTACTCAGCGTCTCCACTGGGCTTTCCTTAATTCGACTTAAGCTGCTCCTTAAGTCGAATTAAGGAAAAGTTAGTTTGAATTAATAACACCTCATTTTAATTCGAACTAGCGCTTAAGTCGACTTTATTAAGTCGACTTAAGCCAGTGGAGACACGGAGTAGTGCCTAGGTGGACCTTTTTAGATCGACTTTAAACATTAAGTCGACTTAATAAAGTCAAAAAGGGGCCACATCTACACTTGAAAAGTTAAGTCCACTTCTGTTAAGTCGGCTTAATAAGGTCCACTTTAAGTTGACTTAAAGTTGACCTTATTAAGTTGACTTTATAAAGTTGACTTAACTTTTCAAGAGTAGACATAGCCTATAAGCCTCTCTAGGAATGGAAATGGGGAAAACCAATTTATCAAGTTGAAACTATAGGGAAAGTTAAGTAGCCTTCAGATACTTGAAATTCCCCGAAAGTAACTATTTGATACCTCAGTAACTTTATTCCTTAAGCAAATATCATTATAGTTGCATTTTTCCAGCATAATTATTCAGTGATTCAATGATGTTGTGATAGGTCGGTTAGGAGAATAAGCCTTCTTAGGGCTTGTTTTTTGAGACAATATGACAGCTTTTAAGTGAACTATGCTTTTACTTTACATGATTATTAGCCTTTTGTCATCTGTAGTGAGGGAGTGTGGCCCCCCTCGGAAATAGACAGCCCAGGCACATTTGCCCCTAGGTGGGTGGAGTCAGAGGCAGCCTGTCCATCAGACCGGAAGCAGGGGGGCGGGACAGGAAGTATAAAACGGAAGGCTGGGTGCTCAGTTAGGGCTAGGCAGCCGAAGGGGAAAGATGTTTCTCTGCTCCCTTCCCAGCACCAGACTGACCACGGTCCAGCCAAAGACCTGCCTGGGGCCCCGACGGCCAACTGGACCCCGCTGGGACTGCCGGTCGAGGCCTGCAGCACAGTAGCCTGAACCCGGGGGAATTCCTGGATCTGCCCCTGCCCCCGAAGACTGCTGACCCATCGGACCCTGGCCCCGCGCCAGCAACCAGCGACTTGGAAGAGCTCCCTCTGGCCAGTGAGGATGATTTGACCCCGGAGGCTGGCTGTGACCTTGAGGAATTGCCCTCGGCTGACGACACTGAGGGACTTTGTGACCTTCCGCTGGGCGACTACCCTGAGGACAACAGTGACGAGGGCCCAGAGCAGGTACCAGCTGGGGTGGGGGCAGGAAGTGGCCCAGGGGACTTGGAGTCCTGTCCTGACTCAGTTAGACCTGAGCTGGAGTTGGTGTGCCGTGGTGGGGATCCTGCAAAGCCTGTGGTAGATCCCTCTGCCACGGATAGGGACTTGGGCTGGGATGCAGTGGAGTCAGGTGGGTCTGCATCCCCCTGCCTCCTCCCTTCTGGAATCCACCCAGAAGCCTCTGCCTGCCCCGAGTCTTTCCTTCCTGCTGTGAAGACTTAGGAGCTGGTTCGTTTACCTGCCCGCCCCGCCCGAGGGGCTATGGACAGTTTGTTTCTTTGCTTGAATCGCCCGAGGGGCTAGAGACACTTTGTTCCCCTGCCTGCCCCGCCCAAGGGGCCAAGGACTGTTTGTTTCCTTGCCTACCCACCCCCTTATGGAGCCAGAGACGGTTTAGCAACCTGCTCACATTGCCCGAGGGGCTTGAGGTGACCCTGCTTACCCATCTGCCCAGCTGGTGGTGGCAGAGGGACTGAGAGAGGCCAAGTGCCCAAAACCGTGGAAGGCGGACTGCCTGACTTACACTGGTGCCTTCTCTCAGGATCACTCTTCCCTGAGCCCAGGGTGGCTATGGAGTGCCAGACAGAGATCTCAACATGGACCTAGAAAAGGTAATGAAGTGATGGGCAGAGGCCCAGCAATGGCAGCAGGCCGCCCTCTTAAAGCAACAAGAGCAACTGCTCCAGCAACTGGGGATGCAGCAGCAGCAATTGATCCAGCAGCTGGGAGCCCAGCAGCAAGAGCAACAGTGACAAGGCTTTGAACAGCTTGCAGCTCTGCTGATGCGGTCTACAGGGACCCCAAAAAGGGGGGAGGTAGCCCCTACTTCGGGCACCACTTTGTTGCCACTCCGCCTGAGGGTGGCAAGACAGGAAAAGAGCCTGACCATAACTGCACCCCAGGACGAAACTGATTGAGGGCAAGATGGGAAAACATCTCCAGAACCCCCAGCATCAGACCCTGCTTTGCCTGTGGCCAGAGGGGACATCTATATCACCAGTGTCCCACTGGCACCTATGGCAAACTGTGTTCTGGGGAAACTCGGGGATTCCCAGCTACTGCCGCTCGAGTGATAGTCCCCGTCCTCCTCAGGGGAGGATGGCTACAGGCACTGGTGGACTCAGGGGGTGGGCAAACCCTGGTACAACAGTGACGCACCCTGAAAGCCGGACCCAGAGGCAGTGTTCCCTCTAAGCTGCATGGGTGTGCGGCTGCGCAGTGGCCATCGCAACCCCCGCGCAGCACTGAGGGACCCCCGCGTAGGCCAGCAGCCCCCACCAGACCCCCGGGGCTGCGGCTTTGCTGCGGAGACCTGACCTGAGCCCGGCCTCTGGGCTGGCACTCCCTGTCCCCAGGGCGGAGCAGGCAGGCTCAGGGCCGGGGCATGTGCGCGTGCGTGCCTGCCTGCCTGCCCCACGCAGCCGGGGCAGTGGGGTGGCCGCGGCCGGGGCAGACTCCCAAGCTCCCACCCGCCGGCCGCCTCGACTTCCCGGCCCAGGGTCGGCTCCGCCGACAGCCTCGGCCTCCCAGCAGGGGACAGGATCGGTCTCCGGTGCTGGGGTCTGCTCTGCCCTCCCGGGGCCGCGTTCGGGTCCCCGCTACTAGCGGCCTCGGCTGCTTTCTTTCTTTTTTTTTCTTCTTTCTTTTCTCGGCTTCTTTCTTTCCTTCTTTCTCTTCTTTGCCTTCCTTTCTCTTCCCTCCTTTCTCTTCTTTGCCTTCCTTTTTCTTCCCTTCCTTTTTCTTTCTTTCCTTCCTTCTCTTCTTTGCCTTCCCTTTTCTTTCTCTTTCCTCCTTTCTCCTCTTTCTTTCTTTCTTTCTTTCTTTCTTTCTTTCTTTCTTTCTTTCTTTCTTTCTTTGCCTTCCTTCCTCTTTCCTTCCTTCCCTTCTTTGCCTTCCTTTTTCTTTCTTTCCTTCCCTTCTTTGCCTTCCTTTTTCTTTCCATTCTTTCCCTTCTTTCTCTTCCTTCTTTCCTTCTCTCCACCTTTCTTTTCCTACCATCTCTCTTTTCTTCCTTTCTCTTCCCTTCTTTTTCTTCCAAAGAGGTAGCCTTGTTAGTCTATTGTAGAAAGACAGAGTCCTGTGGCACTTTTAAAGACTAACAGATTTATTTATTGCA
>ML685796.1:14749620-14776297 GCA_007922175.1 Pelusios castaneus
TCTTTCTTTCTTTCTTTCTTTCTTTCTTTCTTTCTTTCTTAAAAAGCTTTTTAACAATTAATTTTAAATAAAAACCTTTAAAAATTAAATTTCAATTCAAAATTCATTCAAATTTAATTAATTAAACACAATTAATTAATTCTATTTACAATCACTTTAACTTCAATTAAGGCCTGTAATTTCTGTCATGTGAGTTTGCACAAAAATTTTATTCAGAAAAAGTTTTGCACACGGCTTGAAAATTTTGCACACAAGCCACCAAACCTTAGAGGGAACATTGCCCAGAGAAGACCCCATTCACCTGTGGTGCATCCCTGGGAATGTGCGGATGTACCCAAGTCTTCAAGTGACCCTGACAGTGGGAGGCATCACTAGGAAAATCCGAGTCAGTCTGGCCACGAAGCTGCCATACCCAGTGATTCTGGGATGGAACTGGCCAGCTTTCCACCAAGTGTTGCAGAAAGCCACTCAAAGAGGGGGCCAGGAACAACTGGCCCTGGAGGGGGAGGCAGTCAGAGCCCCCACTGAAGACCAGGAAGATCCCCAGTCAGAGGGAGAGGCTGGATTGCCCTGAAGGCCCCCCCGAGAGTGACAGACCTCCCCGCCCAACCGGGCAGACAGACTTCATGTGAGATCAAAGGGAGGACCCTACCCTGGGCTGGGCGTTCGAGCAAGTGGCAGCGATTGATGGGAAGCCGACGGATCCGTGGAGGGCGACCCAATGGCCCCGCTATGAACTGATTCAGGATCACTTATACCGAATAGCCCAGTACCCCCGAACGCAGGAGTCTCGTTCTCAGCTCCTGGTGCCCAAGTGTCATCGGCAAGCAGTGCTTAAACTAGTGCATGACATCCCAGCGGCCGGACACCTGGGGCAAGAGAAAACCCTGGCCAGGATATCAACCCAGTTTTACTGGCCTGGAATCCAGCAAGACGTGAAGACCTACTGCTTGTCCTGCCCAGAGTGTCAACTGGTGGCCCCTGCCAGGGTACCATAAGCCCCCCTCGTGCCTATGCCAGTAGTTGATATGCCATTTGAAAGGATAGCCGTGGACTTGGTGGGACCCCTTACCAAGAGTGTGGCTGGGCACCAATATATCTTGGTCCTTTTAGATTATGCCACGCACTTCCCCGAGGCCATCCCACCGAGGTCTGCTACAGCCAAGGTAATTGCCATGGAGCTGATAAAGATCTTTGCCAGGGTGGGCCTCCCAAAGGAAATCTTGACGAATCAAGGCACCAATTTCACTTCCCGAGTAATGCTAGACGTGTGCAGCCTACTGGGGATTCAGAGGTTACAAACCTCAGTGTATCATCCCCAGACAGATGGCCTCGTAGAGACGATCAATAGGACATTCAAAAGGATGTTGAGAAAGATCCCCCCGAAGGAGCTCCGCCATTGGGACCAACTGATTCCCCCCTGTTGTTAGCCATCCGTGAGGTACCTCAGTCTTGCACTCAGTTTTCGCCTTTCGAGCTGCTCTATGGATGACAGCCCCAGGGGCTACTGGACCTGATGAGAGAAATGTGGGAAGAGGCCCCATCCATGAGCCACGGCCTTCTAGAGTATGTCGCCCGGCTGTACAACAGCCTCGCTAGAGTTGGTGCTTTGGCAAAAGAAAATCTGAAGGTAGCGTAAAAAGCCCAAGAGAAGGGATATAACCGAGGGGCTCATACAGGGAACTTCACCCCAGGGGATCGTGTCTTAGTCCTTCTCCCTTCGGAAGGGTCCAAGCTGCTGAGCCACTGGCAGGGGCCTTACGAAGTAATGAGGAAAGTAAGCCCTGCTAATTATGAAGTTCACCAACCCAACCGGAAAAAGAAAAAACAAGTCTACCACCTAAACCTCTTGAAGGCCTGGCGAGAAAGGGAAGGGTTAATGATTATCCCCTAGCCTCCCGAACCAGAATTGGGACCCCAGCTATCCCTCCCAGTTGATACGGATCAGCCGACACTTGGCGATACACTCACGCCGGTGCAGAGAGACCAGGTGAGAAGCCTCCTGAACACATTCCCCCAGACCTTCATGGCCACCCCGGGACAGGCAGACGGTTTCCAGCACATCATTCAGACAAGTCCGGGAGAAGTGGTCTGGGAGACACCCAGACTGATCCCACGCCAGATGCGGGAGGCAGTCAAGCAGGAGGTCTGGGCAATGCTGGACTTGGGGGTTATTGAACGCTCCCAGAGTGAGTGGTGGAGCCCCATCGTACTGGTCCCTAAGCCCGATGGAACGAAATGATTCCGTATTGACTTCAGAAGGGTAAACGCTATTTCAAAATTTGATGCCTATCCCATGCCCTGGGTAGACGAGCTTCTCGAATGCTTGGGAGAGGCCTGCTATATCTCTACCCTGGATCTGACAAAAGGATACTGGCAGATCCTTCTAGCACCTGAGTCCAAAGAGAAGACGGCCTTCACCACTCCTAGTGGATTATATCAATTCACCCGAATGCCCTTTGGTCTCCACGGGGCCCCCACAACCTTCCAACAGATGATGGATTGCCTGCTGGCCGAACACACTGAATATGCAGCAGCCTACCTAGATGATGTAGTCATCTATAGTAGTCAGTGGGAGGACCACCTTCCGTGAGTAGCGGCTGTTCTCCGAACCCTTCAGCAAGCCGGGCTGACAGCCAACCCAAAAAAATGCTGCCTGGGGTTCCAGGAAACCACGTATTTGGGATATGTCCTTGGGCGAGAAAGGGGTGGGACCACTAATTGGGAAGGTCCAAGCAATTCAGGACCAACCTGCACCGGCTATCAAGAAATAGGTGCTGCAGTTCTTGGGCCTGGTGGGGTATTATCGACGGTTTATACCAGGTTTTGCCACGATCGCAGCTCCCTTCACAGAATTATTGAAGAAAAATCAGCCACAGTGAGTGCACTGCACGGAAGAGTGTGCAGAAGCCTTCCAGACCCTGAAGGACTGCCTATGCCAAGAACCCAGCCTATACAGCCCAGATTTTAATCGTAAATTTGTAGTCCAGACAGACGCCTCGGATGTGGGACTTGGGGCAGTCCTCTCACAAACTTACATTAGCAGGAAGCTGTTCCCCAGGGAACACCCCGTTCCCCGGGGTGGGGGCAGGAAGTTGCCCAGAAGACTTGGAGTCCTGTCCTGACTCAGTTAGGCCTGAGCCAGAGTTGGCGTGCCATGGTGGGGATCCTGCCAGGTCCGTGGTAGACCCCTCTGCCACAGATAGGGACTTGGGCTGGGATGCATTGGAGTTGGGTGGGCCTGCGTCCCCCTACCTTCTCCCTTCTGGAACCCACCCAGAAGCCTCTGCCTGTCCCACTGTGCAGACTTAGGAGCTGGTTTGTTTACCTGCCCGCCCCACCCGAAGGGCTATGAACAGTTTGTTTCTTTGCTTGCATCGCCCGAGGGGCCAGGGACTGTTTGTTTCCTTGCCTGCCCGCCCCCTTGTGGGGCCAGAAATGGTTTAGTGACCTGCCCGCATTGCCTGAGGAGCTTGAGGCGACCCCGCTTATCCGTCTGCCCGTCTGGTGGTGGCAGAGGGACTGAGAGAGGCCGGGCGCCCAAACCCGCGAAAGGCGGGCTCCCTGGCTGACATCATCCTTAACACTTTTCATAACAATTTTTTTCAATAGCATTTCACAGGCTCCTATAACATTACTAAACCCCAAAGTGGCAGTATCATATAACCTCAAGATGATGGTTTGAAGAGCAACTGGTACATCAGGTGTACTTACCCTGTCTATTTTTCCTTTGGTTCGCATCCGTGTTTTGGCCCCAGTTCAGCCAGATATTTAAGCATGTG
Organism: Pelusios castaneus; assembly: GCA_007922175.1. Classification (NCBI taxonomy): domain Eukaryota; kingdom Metazoa; phylum Chordata; order Testudines; family Pelomedusidae; genus Pelusios; species Pelusios castaneus. Next base: position 14,753,403 of record ML685796.1, read on the forward strand.
ACTATATGCAAGTACAAAATTAGTCACATTGACTTTAGTGGGATTGCTCACATACTGAAATTTACCTTGCTGAACTAGAGCTTTGGTTGGGAAGCATAATTATAATTTACATAATCTACTACTGTACTTAATATGACCTTCAGTTGATGAGCAATTTGTATGAGAAAATTGCAATGCTCCTGAAAGTTGACCCTTAAACAGTTGATTGATTTGACAGAGAGAAGCACCCAAGAGTTCAGAATCTTTTTCAGACTCTCTGAAACTTTGGGAACACTATATTTAAATCATGGCTTGCTGAAGTATTTGTCTAATGGCTTTTAGTTGCTTCCCCTTTCATGCCATCTCTTAGCTCAGAATGAGCCTGAAGAAAGGTTCATTCTTTTGTATTCATGGCTGTGGTGGCTGAGCTACTCTTCTATCATGTCATATGTTTGCCTCTCCACAGATGTCGCTTCCAGAACTTGGCTGAGGCAGAGCATATTCACCTCTTGACACAGCCTTCATTTGTTGATATAACTGGTTGGGATAGGAGTTGAGACCATAATATGCTCCCCTGATTTACAGACAAATCTTCTCATAGTGTGATGATTTTTTTTTTCAATATGGGATGTTAGGGAATAGAGAGGTTGAAGATGAAACACTCATAATTGGTCCTGTTGATAAGAGGACAATTGTATGATTTTAACTGATTCACTTGCTTTGAAATTCCAGTGTGGTTTTTTTCCCCCTTAATTGTTTTAAGGGAGAGATTCTTTGTTTTGTTTTGGCTTTCCTAGGTATAACTTATTTTTAATGTTTTGAGTTTAGTTGTGGCTACTAAATAAGAAATGGTGATGACTTGAAGGAAAATTAACACACTGAAAAAATAATGCTGTGATCAATTCAGAGCTGGGTTCATATACAACTAGGGCAGGAGCACTGATGCTTATATTTCCTCTGCAATGGATTGCTTCTCTTTATAGTTGGAAAGTCGGGAGCAGCAGCTTTTATAGAAAGTGAATCCGATAACAGTTTTTAAACTATTTTGTATAAATTAAGACTATAAATGTCCAAATTGAAATGGATGGTACTAGGATTAGCAAAATAAATTTTATTTAGTATGGATTTAAAGGAATTTTCAAAGCACTTTAGATATGGAGACCAGGAAAAGATTAATTCTGAATTTAAAACCACTTTATGGCACACTTACTAAGGAATATGTTTTTTGACAAGTATGAATTTCCTGAGAGTTATTTCAGAATAAGAAATATACTATTTGATTCCTGGGGTCTTTAAAAAGGAGAGCTGATCATTTAGAAATTCTTCCTCATTTATTGAAGAAAATTTGGCTTTTAAAATGTGTATCCTCTGTATAAATGTCACCTTCCTTGGTGCAGTTTCGGTATTTAAAAGATTGGTGTTGCCACTCTGGATATTTTTTAAAAGAATGTTGTTGAAGTCCTATTGGTCAAAATTCTTTGGGTGCATCTACTCTGGCAGCTTAGGTCAATTTAAGGATGCTTAAGTTGACCTAAACTACTCTGCGTCCACACTGGGCTTTTATTAAGTCAGCTTAAGCATTTCCTTAAGTCGACTTAATAATGGCTTAAGTCAACCTAATGACACCTATTTTAAGGTCAACTTAACGCTTAAGTTGACCTTATTAAGTCGACATAAGCTGTGTGGATGCCCTAAGTCAACCTAATGCCCTAGGTCGACCTAGGGCTAGGGGGAGCTGGCTCGGGGATAAGGGAGCCCTTCTCCCCCAGGGACAAGAGATTCCCCCTGGGACAAAGCAGCCGCAGGCTCTCTATCAACCTAGGCAATTGACTTAAGAATCTAATGTAGACTCTCTAAATCGACTTAAAAGTCTAGTGTAGACTCTCTAAGTCGAGTTAACAGAGTCGACTTAACTTCGTAAGTGTAGACATAGCCTTTGTGTTCCTTTGTGGATCAGGACCAACTCTTCTTTCCCCCTTGATTTAGGGGGGAAGTTAATATTTTCAGGAATTATGTTTCTTCATATACCCTGAGGACTCAGTTGAGGTGATCTCAATTGAGCTATTAAAATGTAAGCTTGATGCTAAACAGAACTATTCTCTCCTGCTAAGTTTGAGGTTGTTCAGAAAGAAAAATAAATATTTTCATAAGTTCCAAAGGGGTAGCCATGTTAGTCTAGTTCAGCAAAACAAGCAAGGAGTTGTGTGGCACTTTTAAAGACTAACATTTATTTTTTGCATGAGCTTTTCTGGGTGAAGTCTCACTTTGTCAGATGCTAGAAAATGGAAAAATTACAGAATGGGAGGGAAAGATAAATCCTGTGATTTCACTGCATCAGTCAGATTACTTCAGCAAATCAAAAAATGTTAAATAGATTCAAACAGTTTGGAACAGTATATCAGAAAGTGGTGAAGCTGAGAGACATGAGAATCACTATTTGTAATGAAAAACAAAGGTAGAGTCCTCTGGCACTTTCAGAGACTAATGTTTGTAATGAGAAAGCCAGTTCATGTCTCTATTCAAACTCAAATTGATGGTGTCATATTTGCATATGAATTCTAACTCTGTGGTTTGTCTTAGAAGCTTTCATTTAGATTAGCATGTTTTAGAATTGTTAACGGGCATGTCTTTCACAGAGTGACCGGGGAGATTGAAGTAGTACCCTATTGTTTTTTGAATGTTTTGAACATTCTTTTAAAAATTATCTAGAATACCAATTAGAATATTTTAAATCCTGAAACTGAACCAAGAAAGGTTACATTTGCACAGAAGGTACACATTTTAAAAGCCAAATTTTCTTGAATAAATAAGGAGGAATTTCTAAATGATCAGATCCATTTTTAAAGCCCCTGAGAATCAAACAGTATATTTCTTATTCTGAAATTACTCTGATCTCAGATTTGTGTCCATTTATTCTTTTGCACAGAGACAGTCCAATTTGTCTGATGTATACGGTGGAGGGGCATTGTTGGCACAGGATGGCATATGTCACATTGGTGGATGAGCAGGTGAATGAACCCCTGATGGAGTAGCTGGTTTGATTAGGTCCTATGATAGTGTCATTAGTGTTGATATGTGGGCAGAGTTTGAAATGGGGCTTGTTGCAGATATATATGCCTGCCTTCATGTTTATGTTGTATGATCTGTAGTTGCTGGTGAGTATCCATTTAAGGTTGGGGGACTGTCTGTCAGTGAGGAGAGGTCTGCGTCCCAAGGCTTGGGAGTGTGTGGAATCATCTTTGTAGGATAGGCTGTAGATTCTTGATGATGTGTTGCAGAGGTTTGAATTGGGGTGCGGTTGGGGGGATGTAGGTGATGACCAGAGGCCTTCTGTTGTTTTCCTAATATTTGTTAGTTTTTAAAATATTTTCATAGATAAGGAACAAGGAAGATTTCCAGCTATTCCATGAAGGACCATGAAGAGCTGACTGAGTTCACATTTATGTGGTCTTAACAAATAAATTCTGCACAGTGGAGTCACATCGGGGTTTGCCTTATGGGCCTGATCCAGCTCCTATTTGTTTCAGTTAGAACTAACCCACTGACTTCAACAGGAGCCAGATGAGAGCCCTCAATGTATAAAATTGAGTTCATATGGATTTCGTGCAGAGGCGGCTTTTGGGGTATGCGAAGCAGGTGCACACCTAGGGCCCCAAGCTGTAAGGGGCCCCCTTGCCTGTCCCAAAAGCCGTGTCTGCCTCAGTTGGCAGAAGGCGGAGGAGCTGGCCCATGTCCGGGGTTGGTCAGTGGGGAGCTGGGGCCGGCAGTGAGCTGGGGCTGCGGGAGGGGCAGAGCCGGGAATGGTGGCGGGGAGCTGGGACTGGCAACAGGAGGCCCCTGTGGGCCTATACGGGGCCCCACAGGCCTACAGGCGGACCCGCAATATGCCTTCACCTAAGGCCCCCAATAACGAAAGTCCACCTCTGATTTTGTGCATGGAAGCTCTTATTATTTCTGTCCATAAATGATGGTGCACAAAGTTTCTGTTGCATGTGTGAAACAAAGAAGGAGTCCTGTGACACATTTAAAGACTAACAAATGTATTTATTGCATAACCTTTCATGGGCACAATCCCACTTCATCAGATGAACTAAATGGAAAATGTGCCATGTTCGCTGAAAATATACACATACAGAGAAGGGTGGGTCACAAGGTTAATTCAAACAGTTCCAGAGGGATAGACTGCTAGCCTAGTTCTTCAAAGTAACCAAGCCATTTTGATTTAAACAGTGTTGAAGAGGGAAAGCAAGAGCTGTAAGAAAGAGCTGAGAAGGGTAATAAAGGGGAAATCACCTTTTGTATTGACTTAGCCATTCAAGAGTTCTATTCAAAGCCAGTGCAAAGGTATCTAGTTTGCATATGAATTCCAGTTCTCCATGTGTGATTCAGTCTTTGCTTTGTTAGGTATTCTCCAAGTGCCCTTTAATAACTTCTGGCTGAGTTGAACTGCTTCTAGGGATTTCCACTGTGAGGCATCTCTGCCTCTTCTCACTCCCCCTCCTCCAGCATGGTTTGTGGATTAACAACATTCTGTGTGTTTTTATTACTTGTAAATATTTCTGCAGACCTTTAAACTTGTTATTAAACACAGTTAGCAAAAAAGAGTCAAAATATTTCAATTTCCATGGCCAGGCTATGCTTTAATCTTACAGAATTCAGAAATGGACTGAACTTTTGTTTGTTTGTTTTTTCTCTCTGCATTTTAAAATTCAAACCATCAAAGAGCACTGAATAATAATGAAAAAGAAACTTTTATTCTTTGTTGTTGCTATCTCAGTCTTGTACATCCCTCAAGTGCAGTAGAGGATGCAGTGCTAAATATTTTGAGATTTCCTCCTGCTTTCTCTTATTAGCAGCCAACATCTGCCATAAGAAAATTGTAAGTGGAAAATAAGGAAAAATTAAAATAAAGTAAACCCATTTCAATCATCAACCTCTGTGCGCTGTCTGGTAAGTGTCTTGTGAGTAAATCAGATTAGAGAAATTGCATTTACATGTGGATCAGAAAAAAGAGAGGCAAACTTCTGACTTTACAGATGGCTGTTTTTCTTAATTATAGGAGTAACAGTTTAGAAATACCTAATTGGACATGCTTGACAAGTAATAGCAGTTTTTCCAAGATAAACAAACGTTCACATTTTTCATACTTAATCACGGAGTTTATGTGCAAAAATGACCAAATGTATCATCTATTCTGAGCCCACTATGTTCTTTTGTAATAAACCACCATCTGTACTTTGATTTGACTGAAACTGTCTGTGATGACCACAGAATCTGATTACACGGCAGATGGTTTTGGGGGAAGAAACTTCCTTTTAATTTTTTTAAAGTAAAATACAAAAGTTCATTTCATTACTTTAGATATCTCCCCAAAGTACGTTTTTTATGCTTTCAGCAGAGAGGTAGTATGTCTGCTTTGGAAATTCACCTTTTTTCTTGGTTTCTTATGTGTTGCAGTTTCAGGGTTAGTGTTTGCAGACAAGTACAAAGCATTTTGTTGTTTGTTGACTGTATTTAGCTGTATGCTTGTTTACTGATTTTCTAATATATACACAAACACACTATCCACTATATTTAAAAAACTGAGAGTTCAGCATTAGTTAAAGTAGTTTTGGAGGATTTTGGGTGGGGGGGGGAGATAGGGGGTTCCATGAGCTTCACTTTAACTGTAAAGGAGCTGCATGTGACTCACCAGCCACACTTTGGCCACTCTGGTGTATATTATAATAAGTAATCTCTTTATAATGTTCCCTTCTGAAACTCTTTGAAATAGCTTCAAACAGCACTATGTTAAAGTGTACCAGAGAATCTTTAGTGAGCACCACAAGCGTCTTTATGGGCCAATTAATGCACAACACATGAGTGTGCTTTAGAGATCATGATCTTGTAGTCCACCTGGATAAGCCCTTAGGCTATGTCTACACTGACAAGTTAGTTCGAATTAAGGAGGCTTAATTCGAACTAACTAAAGCCATTGCTACGCTAGGCTTTAATTAGTTTGAATTAAGGGCTTCCTTTATTTGAACTAAGAAGTTTGAATAGGGTATTTGAACTAAAGTGTTAATTCGAACAAACTAGTTCGAATTAGCCAATGTGACCATGTTAATTCAAACTAATTTCTTAGTTCGAACTAACCGGCCACTGAAATGAATGGGGATCGCTAATTCGAACTAAGCAAGTGCCATGAATTGTACTTGCTTAGTTCGAACTAACTTTTTCTAGTTCAAATTAAGCTAATTCAAACTAACTAAAATTAGTTTGAATTAGTTAGTTCGAACTAACTAATCCGAACAAATTTTAGCAAGTGTAGACATAGCCTTAGAGAGAAGTTACCATCGCCACTGGTTTTTTGGTGTTTATTGGGCAAACATAGCTTTCATTATTTATTTATTGTGTTGGGGGAATGTATTATTGATGTTCTTTTGGTTAAAACCAACACTCAGAAGTCCTAGATATCGTGGAAAGTAGGTACTTCCAAAAAAAGAGGAATAATTCTTCTTTTCTGCTTTAGGGATTCATTTCCCTGCTTTGCTAGTTTATTTTCCATTTGGATTCAACCCTTATTAAAGGACAGCTCAGTAACGTGGCAGGGAAGCAAAGAAAGGCAATGATGACCCGAGCTTCCTAACATGCAAGGAGAATTTTACACACATCATTACACCTGTTTGTGAGGTATTGCTTATCTTCCCCACTGTATGCTTTGGACTGAGATGTGGGAAGGGCAAGGCCATGAGCTCATCTTCTTCTTGCCTCTTTGGCTAGAAGTACACTACTAAAGGAGTAAGAATAGAGTCCAAGGATGGCCTGCGCCCTAAGCATACTCAACAAGGAGAGGACAGGCTCCTGAGACCTTCAAACCATGCACCTAGCAGCAGTTATTAGAGATGGATAAACCTGAAAAGATTTGATTCAGACATGCACCCAAAAGTTTAGAAATATATTCACCTGAATTATCCAAGATCACTAGGTATTCAGCTAATTTCATAATAACAGGATCTCTCACAAGATTTCTAGTACCTATTAGTGGTGACTTTGTGTTGGGTATTTCAGCACTTCTGCTTTCAGTTTCAGCTTAAATCAAGTAACTCAGGTGTGCATGTGTAATACCTATATACTCTGGTCATTGGTAGGTGGGATTGATCTTGGGACCTCTGAAGCTTAGTGTATGAGCTAAAAGGGCATAGGGCCCTTAGCTAAGGCTGTAGCAAACTCATCCATCTTTAGGAGGGCTAGATGCCACAAGAGGGGGATAGAGCACCACATCAAGCAGACATGGGTTACACATGCAAAAATGAAAATTGGCTTTTAAAAGTGGGTCATTTTTTCCCCAAAACTTCAGGGGTTCAGTTTGTATTTGTTTCAGCATACAGCCTAGGGTCTGGACTGATTTTTATGACATATAAATCTGTATGCCTCTTTCATTCACAAAGAGTGAAGCTGAATGCAGCTGAGCAAATAGAACTTTACTTAACCTGTGTACTGCTCTGTTCCTGTAACTGAGTTGCTTTGAGTCTAACTACCTGCATTGCCTGGTCTATCAATAACATTCTTTAGCCTGGGAGAGAGGAAGTAAGGAGTGGAGTGCATTGCATAGGGAGGTGGTTCTGCAGCCCCCTGGCAGCTAGTAGTGACTGTGAGATCCTGCCCATGCTTCTAAAAATCAGCATTTTCCATCAGTTGCCTCTATAGCACAATATCTTAGCAGCAACATAAAAGTAGCAAACTATAATAAGAAACCCAACACTAGTAATCAGTTAACATTTTTAGGATTGACTGTGCTTGTTGGAGAGTATTGCCTTATAAAATACTGTTTAATACTGTTACTGTTTAATAGTTCATGCTTTTTAAAATTTGCTAATGTATTTTGGAACCGTTTTTTATTACCCCCGTCCAGATTTATATCTGTTTCCTATTTTTGCTTTCATTTCAGGAGAGATCCTTAAATGAGTACCATCAAAACTGAACAGATTTTCTGGTGGGTTTTGCTTTGTTAACAAACATTATTAAAGAGAAACTTTTCTAAAATGATCTTTTAATGGCATCCTATGGGTCTGAATTTTATTATGTCTCTGAGTTCAATGTATTGTTAGAATTGTTTCTTGAATAAGAATTCTGAGATATATATCCCTTTTAAAGAGATTTTAAAATTTTTGCTCATATATATATATCATATATATTCTTTGCTCATATATAAGGGATTAGTAGCATTCCTTCTACTGACCAGTAATTTTCATTGCTAATTGAAAACTAGCACAATGTTTTGAATATGTGAGTGCAATGAATAGGCTTCCATTTGGCTATGGACAGAGCACATGATTCTACCATAGCTGACTGTATGTGGCCATATCCATATGTGACCCATCTTTAAGTGGTTAACAGGAGCAAAAAGGGCAGCCTTGGTTTCCCTTGACTATGACTAAACTCACTCAGAAACCTGAGAAAACGAAGCAAACAGTTCCTGTACCACAGCAAAAAACTGTACATGCAAATACATAACAAAATACCTCTCCATGTTAAGTAACTTTAACAGTAGTCAGTCTAACTCCCTATTCACCCACCAGTGAGAATGTCGGAGAAGATAACAGTCCCTTGGCTGGACCACCTCACCCATCCAACAAACCCCACTCATGGTTTGGGCATCAGGTATCAGTAGTCCAACTATCTCTGAGCATGGATTTGTGTGTAGTGCAGAAGAGCTGGTTTTCTGGTCTGAATGGAGGTGCCACCACCTAACCCAATGCAGATTAAAGTGTTGTGTGACCTAGGCCTCACAGGAGCCCATTCATCTTTCTGCTATTCATCTATATCATCTCTTGGCTTGAAGTCCTCAGTCTACATCATCTCTTGCTGTGGAATCCTCTCTGCTGCTTCTTACTAAGAAGTTCTCAGCCTATCAACACTCATAGTCAAGTCCTTATTCTGCATTGTGTCTCAGGTTCTTCTGTAGCAGATATGGACTGGCTACCGAGCTTGCACATACACACCAGATCTGGACATCATAAGATCCTTTAATGCTGTGCCAAGAGCACATAGGACTCTTGAGAACTGATGTAGACACAAGACAAATGAGGGAAAACAGAAGGATAGATTTTCAGAGGTCACTGCAACTTCATTAAACTTAACACAGGAGAGGTGTGTTACATCCCTGGTTGCTATACTCTCACCTACTAGGCATTTTAAGTGATTCCATTCTTAGTGTTACAAGCACCTGCCCATATAACCCATAACTCAGAGTAGACTTTCCTCAACCTACCTGTAATATTTAGCTTGCTTTTCTTAATCTTACAACCTGACAGAAAGCAGTGGATATTAAAGAAGAGGATCTAATATGTAAAGGCTACAAGGTCTTTACCTATCCCAAGAGCATAAGGTCAATCAGTAAAATCACAGGTTTTTAATTCTGGGAACTGGTCCTTTTAAACACACTGGAATCTGGCCAGAGGGTGGGAATGGGGGGCAGTGATTAGCTTGGTTACATTCCTCCTACCCACAGTGCCTTGTATCAGAGCACCTGGCCTCCATTCCTTTATGTTCTTGAGCGAGATGGCAGCCCCTACATCCAAGAAATATACTCTGGGGACTCTGAAAAACTCAGACTGATTATAATGAATGCCCCTGTGCTGTACCGCAGAACAACTGGTCTCCAAAAATGCCCTGGTTTCTTTCCTTTTGAGCCTTCTCCACACAAGCTGGGTCTGCGGCTCCCTGCCAAATCTACCTTGCAAGCATTTCTGACCAGACCAATCAAACGTCTTGCTACAGTTCCTTAATAAATTCAATATCCCTCTGAATTCTATCCCTCAAATTAATTCCTGTGCAAGACCAGAAATCATTCTCCCAGGATATTAGATGGGTATGTGCTGCTTGTCAATGAGTGCAGGAGAGGCACAAACTGATGTTACAGCATTCATCTCCAGCCAAACCACTGAATGTGTTCAGCTCTGTCTATGAAGCCTTGTTGTTAGTCTCACACACGATAGCCTGCCCACACATCCAAACATTTGCTAGAAAACTCGGTTACAAACTACACAGTGTGAACTCTCTTTGCAGTTGCCATTTCTGAATTCTGATTCTGAGGACTTAGCCAGATGGCAGAATGACCTTTCCAGAATCCTTCCACCTCATGTTTCCTATCCCCCCATGATGCTCCTAACACTCACAATAGCTGTTTTACCTCTCTGTCTCCAGGCATTTGACCCATACATAATTTAGAGTTTTCCTGTTTCTCGGGATCTCCTTTCTTTGCAAGTTCTCTAGTTGAATAATGTCTTAGTCATATGTGCATGCACCCTATATATTCTCATTGCCAGTGTCCTGACTTGACTATATCTGCTGATCCCTTTTACACAGCATATCAGGAGATATCCAGGCCTAAAAACTGAGCCATAAAGGATTTATGTTTTCTCTAAATTAGAATGATATACACCATAAGCTGCCATATCCTTTCAATTCATATCTCTATAAAGGACAGGCAATAAAATAGATATTCTGGACCAGCTCCTTAGCTTTTGTAAATTTTCATAGTTCCATTGAATGCAATGAGCTGCACCCCTATTGACAATTTACACACATGGAGGACCTGGCTCTCCATTACTGTTTACTCTGAGGAATGCAGATGAGTAATCAAAAATAAATGAGTGATCTAAAAAGGGGTCTTAGTGGGATTATAGATTGTCATTTGGTCTAGATTAATCTAAAAATTATGTTATAAAATAGATTTTTTTTATTTCTCTACAAAACTTTCAGTTGCAACTTTCAATTCATTCATATACATTCATATACATTTTAAATTAAAATAATTCTGTGGTCTCTTTTTCAAAGCATTTTCATGACATTTTATTCTTTAATAAAATAATCAGCATTATTAAGACTGATCATACTTTGTATTCCATTTTAAAAATCACCAGAAAGCTGCAAACTAAGTGAATTAACAATGTTCAGTCATATACATGTTTTTACAGGAGGGCAACTATTTTGACTGTTCTGTTTTACACATTAAAACTATTATATAAAAGAGTTGATCCATTAGTCCTTTTGGAATACATTCCACATTTTCAGACTTTCAGACCATGTTGTTCTGCGACTGATCTATGTACTGAGGTCAATTAACTCCCTTTGAGTCCTGAAGTTATATTGATCATTTGGTCTTTAGATCTAAAGGCCATCAAGCTGGGGATCAAAGGAAAAACACTTCATAAAACATATTTCTCTTGTGGTAAATTGCAAGACTCATTTAACTAGTACATAGTTTAGTGATTATTACCAACTTTGTAGGATAAATATAATTCAGCAGCAGGCTACCATACTGTTCTCAGTTCTTCTCCCTGGATATGCTTTTCTCTGCTTAGTATTTATTTTGTGTGTTCATTTTATTTATTTTATTTTATACTAGTAGGTCTTATAATGGTTCAGCAAGTGATGTTACTAAAGCAATACAGCTGATTATGACATTTTTGACCACATTATATTTTGAAAGCCCTTCTTTCTGATCAGTTCTACCAAAAGAATCAAGATTTAAAAGAGGTGTGCCTGACCAAAACTTCAGGGGTTTGAATACCCTTGGAGGTGGCTAAGAAATTATTTAAATTACATAGTCTTTCAGTATTTGTCGTATTCTGAACTATCTTTTCTTAGATTAAATAAGAAAGAAAGGGAACATTTCCCTTATCTGATGTTGAATTTGGCCCAATGATCTAATCATGATTTGAAATATTTCCATCCACCTTAAATGAAATATTGTAGTGAAGTGGCTAAATTGTATAAGACAAAGAGTTTTATTTTCAGCCACTATGCAATATCACATGACTCAGAAGCATCTGCACAGTTCTAGCACATTCTTTAATTCACTGATTTCAACAAATAGAACTTCACTCAGGCATGTGCCACTCCATATCATTTTGGTGGTACCATTCACTTTGTAAGGAAAAGGCTCAAGGTCAATATAAGTTTCTGCTATCCTGTCCGTCTCTTTATTATGTGGTTGTACAACATTTAGCACAATGGGGGCCCTGGTCCATGACTGGAGCTCCAAGGCACTACAAATAGACAAACTAATAATAATAATAATAATAATAAATGTGTGAGAGCTACTTATCTTGCTTAACCTAGCCTGTAACATCCCATTTCTTTAGACACAAGACAGGATGATTAGAACAAGGCCAGGGAAGCATGAAGCACTGGTGCCAGCTCCTCTGCACTAAATCAATTCTGACGCTATAGACTCCTTAAAATTCTACATGTAAATTATCAGTTAAGTCATTACAAGGACACATGCTAGTCTTACCCATTTGAAGGAACACAGTGTAGTAGGAAGAATATGACATTTGCCTGTGTGTAATTTTATTTATTATTCTTCTGTTTACTATACATCTTTATTTGTTTCAAATAGATCTCCTGGATTTCCTTCAAAGATGAGAGAGGGGAAATGTCATAGCATTAAGCATAAGACTTCATTTTATTAATCAAGCTCCTTTTGTTGCTAGATAAGTATATGTTTAGAGTTTAAATTCTTCTAGTGACAAGCATGTACTGTATTTTTGGAATACTTGTTTGTTGGATTTTTTACAATAAATTGAGCTTCCTCTTTACATTTGGGGTCACTTTACACAAATGAAGACATGTTTGGCTTCAAATAAAGAAGGTACTATTGAGATTCACTGTTGAATAGGTGGTAGATGCATCACTATAGGTATAATTACAGACTCCTCTTTTCCTCCTTTATGTTATGTTGGGGTATGAAGCTATGTGATTAAGTATGACCATTTGTATCATTGTTGCTGCCACTGTTGCAATATTGCAACAAATCTTGTACAAAGTATTTCATGTAGGATGCCAAAAGAAAAGTTACAGTTTGGTAAGTATGATTATCCTGGGTAAATGCATGTATTATCTTTATATCTAAAGTTATGAAAAATGGCTATGTATTTGATTCCAAAAGTGATTGTTCCTGGGTGACAACTCTATAACAGATTTAAATCAAGGTTAGGCAGGTATGTGTTGATGGCTTGTTAAGGACACTTCACTCTAACAATGGGTCATAAAAGAAAAACAACCCCTCCAATAGCTCTTTCTGTGGATGTCTCAGACTCTGAGGGGCCAATGGCCACTCTTTTTATGTCTACACTGCAGGCTCTGTTAATTTGACTTAAAAAGGTTGACTTTAAGTCGACTTAAAGTTGACTTGTTAGGTCGACTTAACGGAGTGCCTACACTTAAAGTTGACTTAAGTCAGGTCTACTTAACGGAGCACCTACACTTAAAGTTGACTTAAGTTGACCTTGTTAAGTCAACAAAACAGACCCTGTAGTGTAGACATACCCATCCACACTGGCTTTAAATTGACTTAATAAGGTCAATTTAAGCCTTAAGTCAACCTTCAGAGATGGTGTTTTTAAGTTGACTTAAGGAAGCACTTAAGCAGACTTAATAAGCCCCCAGTGTGGATGCGGCATTCTGTAGGTTGACGTAAGCATCGTTAAGTTGACCTAAGGTGCAAGTGTAGATATACTTTGTGCTTCAATAAACTATGTAAGGACACATATTATGCCTCTGTGACCCTGGACTCCATTTTGGGCCAGTAACTTTCCTCTAACAGTGGCTATGGACTTTGTTTGGGACAGTAAAATTCCATGCACATAACAAAGGTAAAAAGGTATTAAAAAGGTACCAGGAACACCTCCATTTTGTGTTTATTTCCTGCTTCATTTATCTGGACTGGATTTTTAACAGGGAAGTTTTTAATCAGGACTGATGACCCCCAAACTGTTTTGGATGATTCTAGAGTGGGGGTGGGCTAACTTTTTGGTTGGAAGGCCACATCTGTTCTTTAGTGTGCCATATGCAGTGGGGGATTAGCCACCTCCTCCCACCTTATAACAGCTAAGATATGTATTACTATAAATAGATAAACATAAATAAATATATATAAACATAACACCTACTCACTATCCACTTTTTTGCACTGTACATATTTTTTGCATTTTTGCACTATTTTACACCATTTTCATGGTCCACTTTTTTTTTTGAACTTTCCACTCCAGATTTTTGAGGTTTCTTTTTTTTTATTATTTTGTTTTTCATTTTTGGTACTACAGGGGGAAGAGGTGGAGCCATGAAGGGGAAGCTAGACATGTGAGGCCCTGCCCCAGAAAGGAGCAGCCATTGTGCTCTAGCCAGGGATCCCTTGGATTGGCTTATGGGAAGATGGCCTGAGCAGGGATGTGGGAAGAGGACTTGCTCTGGCTAGAGTGCCATTGGGCCCACCTGCAGGAGAAAGAGGTGGAGCTGGGAGGGGGAAGTGGCCACCTCATGTTCCAGCCACAGCACCGCTGTGCTACCTGTGGGCAAAGGAGAAGGGAGTGGACGCTGCTCTCTGGCCAAGGACATGTTGGGCCCTTGATCTTGCTAACCAGTGTGGTGAGAAAAAAGTTTACTTTTGTTACTGTCTTGCTATAATCTTGTGATAGAATAACCATACAGTTGGAGTGAGTCTGCACTATATCTCAGCTGTTCATTCTGAATTTGGCATTCTCAGCTGTGATCCACTGAGGCATAGTGACATGAAGATCACCAGATGGTGATGTTACATAGTCTCAAAAGATTTTTTTCTTAGCTCACAAGAATGTTTTTAGTTGTTGAAAGTCAGAATTTCTGTTCTATGGGACATTCTGAAACTCTGAAGGACACTTAATTCCAAAAGCAGATTTTTGAACTTTCCAGTTCAAAGGGAATCTAGGGGGGAAAAATCATTTTGAAATAGACAGAATGGGTTTGGGTTTTAAAAAAAAACAAACCAACCCTTGGGAGCCCAATCAGTGAGAATCATGGCTCAGCAAGGGCAATCAGAGAGGGACCAGGAGAGCCATTTGGCCTGAGCCTCAAATTTAGACACTTTTTTGGGGGGTATCTGACATACCTTATTTTGTTTTCATGTGTTGTCATTTTTATTTTTTATTATGGCTAGGGGGCTCAAAAACTTGACATGGCCTGGGCCTCTCTGGACCGCTGAGAAGGCTTGTGGCTCAGCTGTGGGACCCATGGTTTTAGACTTTCTACTCCTAGTTTCTTTGGAAAATTCCCAACCAGCTGTACTCTGTTGCTTTGTTAGGTAGTAGTTCTTTGAGAGAAACTGTGGCAGATGACAGAGAATTTGCTCTTGTGTTATCCTCTACATTTGAAGGCAAATTTAATGGAACAGTGGTGTCCTAAGAACTGGACATGGATATGTGGGCTACGATTTCTGATGGAGAGGAGAGCATGCTTACTGTTTATGACTCTCTCCATTCAGGACTGGTGAATATGCATAAATAAAGCCGATGACACTTAGAGTATATCCGGCCTCCATGTCATACTGTTTCTTCTCTTCTGGGAACCCAACATTCAAGGCAATGGACATCTGCTACTGCTTGGCAGAGGGTCAGCACTGGTGTCAAAAATGGAACACTGTCAGAAGAAAGGGCTACACTATTATTTATGAAAATAAATATTATCTCTTTCTGTGTTCTGCTGATCCCTTTAAGAGAATGATATTATTTTTTCTGGTTAGTTTTCCTTCTCCCATTGGCTTACTTTAAAGATCATGTTCATTAGAGTAATTTAGTAGATTCATTCAGCTTGAAATAGTGACTTAGATATTTTACCACCAAAAACAGTGAAATCATATTAATGCAACCAGAAAAAGAAGTTAAGTATTCATTATCAACCAGTGCATGCTGCAGCATAATATAGTGACAAAGAAAAATGCTTTAGTGGGATGGTAGCCATCTGGAGTTTATGGATAAAAATTAAGAAAATAATGATCCAATCTGCGTCTCAAAAGCAGCAGCAATTTAACAATGGGAAGGAAAGTCTTGTTAGTGAGTGAGGTGAGAAGCTTTTATTAATCTATTTATAGAATGAATTGGCACCTCTTATCTGATGAGTCTCATCTCATTAGCATGTTAGATAGGAGCACTGTAAAAGGAATCTCAGCACAAAACTTGTAGAATGCTACTGGTTTTTACCCTTCAAGTATTTACGTGTAAAGAAGTTTGTTCATGTCCAAGTATTTGGCCTTACTTCAAAAAACATTATTTTTCTTTGTTTGAATTAATTAAGAATTGCCTCTTGCACACACATCACTGTATTCTAATCTGAACTGCAAATGGGAGCCTTTTCAGAGAGGAGGCACCAGAGGTATAATTTCATGGTTAATAATAGTGTATGTGACTGATGACTGCTTTGAAATAAGAATTTAAGCCCCATGCAATAACTCTTGTAATCTCAGCTATTTGGAACAAATCTTACCCCTTCTCAGCTCCAGAATGCTCCCTGAATTCACCAATGAAAGAGAATTTGGGAGTAAAGCTGGACTAGGAGAAATGGGAGGCTGTAAAATAATTTTTACTGGTCCACAGGCTAGGATGAGGAAAGATCCTTTCAATTCCCTGAGTCCCTACATGTCAAACCCCTGTGTTCAGCCTGGAGTAGAGGGCATGATTTAGCCATTTGTTAAATAGATTTCAGTAGTTCCCTTTGTTAATATGGTTTTGTTGCTTTTCTAAAAATATATATTATTATTAATGTCTCTGCACTTCCTAGCTATGGCAAGAATTAGAAAGAAAATTACCAAAATACCACAAGAAGAGCTGTTCTTGCAGAATTCCTAGCTAGAGGAAATGGGGTTCTGGTGAATTTGGGAAAGGTTTGGATAAACATCCCCAATTTTTATGATTGAAACAAACTTCAAACTTCCTGAAGTTCTCCTATCTTGTAATAGTGCACTACGTCTACCCTGTCAAAAAGACATATTAAGCTATTTTCTGTCCTCTACATCCTAGACATGTTTCCTGCACATTCAAACATAAGGTTAGGATGCCAAAACTTTGCATATATGGCTCAGTTCAGGAACAGGGTAAGTGAAAATAGAACCAATGTGAAAGCTGCACTTAGAAGGAAGAAAATGAAGTTTGTCAAATGATTGAGGCTTCATCTTGTAAACCATTCCTCATGCAAATAGTTCTTACTCACGAGTAGTCCCATTGGCCTTCAAGATAGAGCCTTTGGATTTTGTTTCTGCCATAAAGGAGGCTACTCCCTTCCAACCATTTTTTCAGTACTTTACATCACCTTCATTAATCTTTTGATATCTAATTTGCCATCCTTCCTGCATCTTTACAATCAGAATACCATGCATGTGGCATTATTCTGGCATGCAATTCTGAAATGAACAGCAAAGTGAGATGAGAAGGAGGAATTAAATGAGAATGGGTTTTCATCTTCCTGCTTTGAGACTTCCTCTGCCTTTGATATTTTATTGCATTTTTTTTCCTGCCTCTCATGCTTCACCACTGGTTTATTTCATCTAGTGACACTAAGGTGGTCCAAAATGGGTTTCCAGTCTGTTAGTCTTTAAAAGTGCCACAGGACTCTGTTGTCTTTCTACAATAGACTAACACAGCTACCCCTTTGGAATGTGATCTAACTGACAGTGATTTTATAGCAGTGTAACTCACTGACTTCATTAGGACCTTTTTTCCCTGATTTGCACCACTGTAAGTGAGATCAGAATCAGCTTCTTTGAATGAATGAAAGCTTAGCCTTTTTGATGAAAGGGCCATTATACTGTTCTGCATAACAATAACAACCCCCCCCCCCTTTTTTTTTTTCAAAATGCCAAGCTTTATTTTGAACTATTTTCCAGAGTCTTGTGTTTTATATGTTTAATTTTGAAACTTGAAGATGGATGTATGAGTCAAGTGTCAAATCCTATGTTGAGTTTATTATGTAGGAGGATATGCAGTAAAAGCATACCAAGAAATACAGACAACTTCTTGCTGAAGTGGAGAACTGTTGTATTTACTCATCCTCTCTAGCTCCCTGAGCACAGGGGGAAAAAAAATCAAACACAAAAATCCTGTGAGATTATAAAAAAAGCAAATAAACCAAAAAAACCCATTTCCTTTATTTCCATTCCCTCGATAAAATACTCATTTCAGAATAAACCACAAAGAGATATTTTATGCTGAAAGGACTGGGGGGGATTGCCCTTGGGGGAATATATTTAGATTAACTTATGGTTTTATAACTTTTCACTTGTAGAAGAAGAAGATTGAAAGTAAGAACTTTTTATTTATGAAGTAGTTTACATTCTACCTTGAACATCTCTCTGCTTTGTTCTGTTAGAGCTGAGCAGGCATTGTTTCAAGCATCACTGCCACTGAACTTGCTTCCTTGGGTCTGCTTCTACTGCTAACTGAAATAATCACCATCATAAACCTCATCTTACACTTTCTCTCAGTGGTTCAATGTTTCTACAGTTTTCCTTGATGGTTGTCTCTGTCCCAGATCTCAGTTCCTAGAAAGAGATTCCTATACCTGCTTATCATGGTTACAAAATCCAATTAAAAAAAAATCAATAATTACACTACACCTCCATGTACAGCTTAAGTACTTGAAATCTGTGTGACTCTGCAGTTGAACCTTTGTCCTTATGAAAGGACTTAAAATCAGCCAACTTCTTGCACCATGCATAAATTTAAAAGAAGCTGACAGTATTTGAAGCAACTACATGGTTGCATGAGAGATTAGTTGTAATTCCCCAAAGGAAAGTTGCTCAAAACTGAGAGGTAATGATATACAATATTGACATATACGGCAATGATATTGGGGGAAAAAATCTTACTGAAAAATCTTTAAAACATGGATGAGGATGTAGCAAAAAAACTTTCAATCAACTTTTAAAATGAATGATAACATAAGTTCTGTTTCCTTACTGTATTCACAGTTCTACCTAAAGAAATTGCTCTTTTTTCCTTCCTCCTCTGTATGCTATTACACTGTTGTAGAGGCCTCAAGAATAAAATAACTCTCAGCTGATAGTTATAGCTGAAATGAGTAAGCTCAGGTAAGTGTTGTTTCTTCTCAGAAGCTAACCAGGATTAAGAAGATGATAATTCAGGGCTCAACTCAGCAAGGTACCTAAGTAGTCCCTCTGAGGTTCATAGGTCTACTCCTATGCTTAAAATTAGGAATGTATTTAAGTAATTTGCTGAAATAGTATAGTGAAGAAGAATAAAATCATTGGCTTTTGTTCAAAAATCATTTTCTGAAAAGCAAAATGATCTATAATAGTAGCAACTACGGCTTTTTTTGTTGTTGTTAATTTCTCACCCACCTAAAGTTCTGTTTGCTAAATACAATAAAATGAAATAAAACACCCACGTACCCGATATATACACAAACATACAAGATGTATGTGTGTGTTTTCCGCTGTCTGTAATACACATCAGATTACGAGTGCTGTGTATGGCACAGATGGAGAAAAAAAATGCCCTTAAAAAAAGAAAGTTTACAGTGTAACTAAAAGAAACATACGTTTTCATACTTCTGACTATCTCATCTATAGACACCACAAATCCCACTAGAGCTTCTGACACTGCTAGGGCCTGATTTTAAAATACTTTTGAGAATCTGTAAAAATATATATTAGGTTTTTTTTGTTCATACCTGACCCCACTAGATGTTAATTATCAGGATAGCATTCTAGATGGAATTGGGCTAGTTATTGATTTGACTCGTGGTAGGGGAATAGTGTTGATATTATTTGTAGAGTTCCACAAATGTGCATGGCATTTTATAGATATATAAAGACAATGTACTGGTATTAAAGAATTTACAGTCTAACGGTCTGATCTTGCATTCCTCATTCACCCAAAGCTCTCGCTGAGATCAATGAAAGTTAGAAAGTTATAGGTGTGTAAGAAAGACAAAGAATTAAGTTAATAAAAGATCTAACATGGTGCAGTGTAAGGCTCTAGAGAGTAGTGAGGAAGGGAGAACAACAGTAGGAACAAACTAAAACTGTGGGAGGGACATATAAATATATATATTTTGGAATTCCTGGAAGTAGTATTAATCAGCCAGCTTGCTATAAATTTATAGGATATCTATTTTATTTTGATAGCATTACTGTGTCACTATAGTTCTCATAGATCATCCTCAGTTATTGAACTGCTACATCCATAACTTCAAAAATAAATAGCTCAAGTCCTCAGACTTCTCTAGCCTTTTAACGTTAATTCTGCACTCACCCTCACCACAGATCAGTTTAAAATTAATTCTCTTGTTTTTAGTTAAGGCAATCATATTTATTCTCATGTATGGATTGCTAAACCTGTTTGGGTTAAGTTAAAAACAGCCTCGACTCTTCATTTAAATCTTCTACCAAACCAGACCTGAACCTCCTTAGAAGCTCAAAGAAGTTCAAATACCTGTTTTATTTTCCTTTTATATACTTAACAATGTCTTGGTTTTAGAAGTGGAAATATAAGTACTTTGGGAAATATCATTCTCACTCTGTTCTAACCTTGGGAAAACATGGGAAAAAGCTATGCTGCCAATGAGATTTCTAGCGTAATTATTGGCCATTTGGATAGGATTAAGAACCTTTGAATGTTTTGAACCTTTTCAAACTTGCCTATCATTGGTCTTGTGAACACTGAACATTTTGATTTTGTTTGTAATTGTAAGGTTTCTCTAAGTACTTCAAAATAAAATGATAGTAAATTAGGAGATGAGAGGATGAAGTAAGATAAAAAGGTTGGATGAAGCATGAAAGCAAATTACTATGATTTTTCTAATTTCTTAATGACAAAATACAGAAATTGCCAATTAGTTCTAAAACTGCTGAGTGATGTTTCCTTTAAAACAGCCATCTACAGAAAACAAGAAGAATTCTAAAATGTGAATGTATCCAGAGAATACTCAATTCTACAATGAACAGAACCAAAAGAAGGCATTATATAAATGTATCAGCTTGATTCTGTTGTGATGAGTGTATAGGAACAAATAGCTTTGATTTTAAAATGATTTGCCTAGGAAAGCATACCTGGTTTTCCCAGTTTTACAAGTTGACTGACAGAAATATGGTGCCTTCAGATGACTTATTAGAGATCTCACAGTGAGTTCCAGATTCAGTCCTGTTTTGAAGATTTGTGCGTGTACTGTACTCTAAACACCTGAGTAATCTCAGTGAGCCTGATTTTCATTTACACTAAGGTCCCTTTACACTCACAAAGAATTGACTTCTATAGGACTACTCACATATGTGATGTTCAAGTTTGCAGGATTGAGGCTCTCAGATGGGATTGGAACCTCCAATCCTCCCTATCCCCTTTCTTGATTAACCACTAGGCTACAATAACTCTTAATACTGCTAAGTAACTTGTGAAGTTTCTCTGAAAAGAAAATAGCAGTAGATATAGTTTTAACACATCTTTTACAGAGCTAGAATATTAATGGAGAAATATGTTATCAGTATGTGATAATATAATCTACCAAAGGAAAATCAATATTCCAGGTGGTTTAAAACTGCAAAAATCACAGTATAGACTATACTTGTTTTGAAACGCTGAAAGGTACAATGGATGCTATGTACGGCTATGTCTACACTTGCACTTTTAAGTCGACTTAGTGCGTCTACACTATAAAATTAAGTCGACTTAAAGGGGACCTAGCAAAATCATCTTTTGGGGAAAAAATGGTCTATTACTAGATAAAAATGTAAGTAGTCAATATGTATTATGATTTTTTTTTCAAGTGCTATGGGAAAAATAAAAGAACACTAAAAAACACTCAGAAGCTTTAGCACATTACGCCAAGTATTATCAACTAAATAATATTTGTCTAAGATTTATGCAAATTAACTGACAATCATCCTTGATCATAAAGGGATAAAAACCAAAAACAAACACCAAAAAACCCCCCCAAACCCAACAAATGTAGCACACACAGTACTAACACTGATAATTACATACTAACACTGCAAGATAGAAAAACACAACTAGGGAATAAAAATTAAACCCGGAAGAGAGAATACCACAAACATCATTAAGAATCTATACAGCACTTACAGTAACAAAATAGCTGATAAATGGCAACATGCATGGTAATGAGCTATGATCAATTAATGTCCATTAATCTCACTCATTTTGAAGGACATCACATAACGAACATCTCATAGAACAAACAACAGTCACCTATAGTCCCTTTTACCCCTCCAGGAATTCATAACTGAAGCAGCCAAGGCATTGGTGAAAAACAATACAATTGGCTACTTGGATCAAACTTCAATAAGGAGCAGAACTGAAAAACAAGAAAATTACTTGAAATGCAAACAGAAGAGAGAGTTCAGGCATTAAATCTGGGTAATAAATGCATCTTGAACTACACAAAAAGAAAATAATTTTGACTTTTTTAATATGGTATATATAGCTTTAATTAATAAAATATGAAAAAAAAAACCAGTTGGTTTACACTGTGCAACTGATGCAGAACCAGATGAAATTATTTTTCTATTCATGAAGCAGATTTTCTGTAATATGTAATACTCTGTTTTAAATTAATTAAAAAGATTTACCTTAAATAGTGTCCTTTAAATGTTTCTGCACATTTTTAACATTAAGCGCAGGAATAGTCTGAGCAGAATGACCCATCCCTATGTTACAATTGATTCTAACTAGTTCTGTAGTTCTTAAACGCTCTATTGTCTTGCTGAAGTAAATGTCCAGATTTAGGCCACGTCTACCCCCAAGGAGGCAAAGTTGCTGCCATCAGCTCTATCTTTCTGTATCAACTTAGCAGTCAGTTAAGACACACTTAATCCTTGTACACACTGTGCTGCACCACTTGAAGGGGTGGTTTTATTAAGTAACTTTCCAGACTGACTTAGGCCTTGTACACACTACAGAGTTATCGCGCGGTAAGGCTCCTTACCGCGCGATAACTATCAAAGCGTCCACACAGGAAAGCTTCTTGTTGTGCGGCAACAGCCTCTTGCCACGCAACATGTAAACCACCCCAAATGAAGGTGGTAAGGCTTGTGTGGACGCTTGTTGCACCATTGACTGCCTCCGGAAATGTCCCAGAGTGCCAAACCG
>ML685796.1:14776697-14786701 GCA_007922175.1 Pelusios castaneus
CTGTAGTGTGTACAAGACCTAAGTCAGTCTGGAAAGTTACTTAATAAAACCACCCCTTCAAGTGGTGCAGCACAGTGAAGACACTGCTGATGGGGAGTTAGGAAGTTGACAGAAGTTAGGCAAGCTATGCTTATGTAACTCCTATCAACTGCTGCCTATTTTTCTCTATAAGTGCCAGCATTGTGATAATCGTTTCAAGATAAATGGCTAGATCTTGTTGACTTAAACCTGTGAGTCACCCCATAGGGTTCAGTGGATTCACTCAAAGAGTTAAAGACTTCAAGATTGGGTCTAGGATGGCTGTAAAAGGGTTGTGTAAAGAGCATGATATATTAGGGTGTGTACATACACACATCAGAGGTTTTACACAATATCTTCTTGATCAATACATTGAAGAACTTCAGAGGAATGAGGAGGACCTGATCCTGGCAGACTCCTATGTTCCTCTGGCTGAAGGTCTCCCTGACCTAAGATTACGGCAAATAGCATTTCACAAAGAGGGAGTTTGAGAGGAGGGTCAGTGAAAGGAATGAACAGTGGAGAGAAGGGATCAGGGGAGGATATGAATGAGCAGGGAAAGAGAAAGAAGAGGAAAGGGGAAGAAGAAAGAAGAACTGGGGAGGGATCAGGAATGAGAGAAAAGAAACAAGCCAATGTAAATTAATAGAAATGAATGTGGGAAAAGTTTTGGGGTTTTGTTTGACCTCTTTTGAGCCCAGTCTATCTGCAGCACATTCTAGATATGATCATGTCCCTGCTTATGCAGTCATACAGGGAAATTCTGCAGGGATATGTAAAGCTCCTCCATGCCTTACTCCTCTTGGTGGACCACTGATACTGTAGATAGCAGTATAGGGACAGATATAGCTTATGCAGAGCCACTATATTTTCTCACATGCACATGTATGAAACAATTGGAATTTGGAAAAGCCTAAGTTTTACCTTCCAATCAAAACCCATGTAGCCATTTTGGGTGTTATGTCTACTTCTGGAGCAGTTTATTTCCCCACAAAGAGAAAAGAAGATTATGAAAATCTGCCTTCCCATCTGCTCCTGAGACAACAAAATTCTGCCCCTTATTTGGGTCTCATGACAAAGTTCTGAACAACCTTGATTATGTCACATCACATTAAGTAAATACTGATTGTAGTATATTTTCTGCATTGATCAGTGCTTTCTGGATAAATTGTAGAAATTTGAGTTCATCCATTAGTTTTAGCTTGTTTTCAAGTTTACTCAGAGTGTGAAGGTCTTCAGAGGGGAAAAATGACTATCTTTTTTTCTATCAAAGAGTTGTGATCTATTTACTAAAACAGACAATTGTTTTAATCTCTTCTAAAGTAAATAAGAGTACACTGGGTGAAACAACAGGTGTTCAATGCCTAATTTCTCCAGTGAAAATAATATCTCATCTGTGTAAAACTCCCACCAGAAATTTGAGAATTCCTACTTTATGTGGCAGCGGGTAAGATATCAATATGTACAGTTACCAATTATTTACATTCACTAATGAAAACCTAAGGAAAAGGGAAACAAGATCTCTAAGAAAGGATGTGATATTAAGATTTTTGGAACAGGGACTATATCTCACTATATGATAGTACAGCACTGAGCATGGGAAGTCCCTGATACTAATTGGGAACCTGAGAGGTTAAGGTGGCCCAGCAGGGGCTAATTAACTTAGTAGGCTACACCTATGGGGGATACGTAGGCTTGACTGACAAGCACTAATTGAAGATGGAGCCCATCTGTGCAGAACTAGGTAGGGGCTTGCAAGCAAACAGAGGGCAGAGTAGGAAGAAACCTAGGGAAATAACAATAAGGGTTTAGATGGTGTAGAGCTTGACTGGTGGTTGTGAAGTCCCTTGCCAGGCACCTGGAGAAGTAAGTAGGCTCAGGATCCCCTCGTAGCTACTGGGAAAGTGGCACAGTTTTAATTGATAAGATTGCTTGGAATGGCACCCAGACAGTGAGATCTTGTTACCCGAAAAGAAAAAAAAAACACAAAAATTATAGTGACTTGTCCGGGAGGCCAAGACACAAGAAAAGAAGTAGTATGACTATTAGAGAGCAAGAGCAGGTGCTGCATTGGATTCGGCAGACCTAATCCTCAGATGCAGCCTCCAGAGAATACCCCTAACAGTGAATAAACCCTGAGACAGATCTCTAGGCCCTGTATAAAAATAAATGAATGTAGATCTATGTTTAGTTTAGTTAGTAACAAAATCATCCTGATGTGTTGGATTCGTTCCTTTGGGAATTATTTCAGGTGGTAGACTATAAAAAAAAAATCACGTAGCTACACAAACACACTTAAAAACATTTCTTTCCTTTTTTTTCCTCTAGATGAAACTTGGCATAGATATGAGTGGTTGATGCCTTGTTATTAGTTTGCATATATATTTAACTTAATAAAGATGTGTGCATCTAAAAGCTATACTGAGCATCCCACAGGAGAATATTTCTCCTAGTTTCCAGGTGCTCTTTGAAATATGGTTATACTATATGTGGGGTAGTATTTAAGCCAATGAGTAGTAAGGCTGCCTCGTAACTTGAAGATTTAGATGTTAAGAGTACCCCTAATTAGACTTGCTTTGCTGCTTCAAAGAACTTACAAACTCTACTTTGAAGTTCAAGCTTTTTTACCTATGGATTTATATAGTCTCTAGAGTGTGTGTATGGTTTTTAAAGCATTGGGAAATTCCAAATGTGGAGGTTACTCTATCAAAACTAATTAGACTGTATTGTATAGTTTCTCTTTCTCTTGATAAATGTATGATTTAACTCTTAATTATTAATGCAAATCATTAGGTGTACAGGTCATGTTATGTGGCTGTATTAATTTGCTCCAGAAAAAATAAAAGTTAGTAGTTTAGTGGACTTCTGAGTCTGCATTGTCATAACTTGGATATTGTGTTAACATTGCTGTCACATGTTGTGGTTTACTTTAACATAAAATTGCCAGTGGCATTTGCAGAATTTGAAAAATTGCCTTTTATTAGTAGTTATTTGGGCCTGATATTATTGGATGTGCAGAGAGGTCAACAAGTACGCATATGTATAAGTGCCTGAAATGATGCCTTTTTGGACATTTCTGTTCAGAAATGGATTCTGTAGAGATAATGTGCTCTTACTGAGTTAGTTGTATTTCAAATACTGTTACAATTAGTATATTAAAACTTAAATAAGGTGCCATATTACATCACTACTCTGGAATAATTGCTATTTATTAAAAATGGAATAAAAACATAATATAAACAAGTAGCTCTACTTTTGCCAGCAGAAATACTGATTTAAATTCTGAAATGTATGGATGTTTTCTTCATCAAAATCAATGCATATGTAATAATGACAAAGTAGATTGGTTCAATTTATGGTTTGGTGATTGAATCATATTAGAAATGGTGGTTCTTTTAAATTAAAAATATTGGTTTATTCCACAACTTTTCAGAGTTTTGGGTTGATTTTGGGTTGGTTGAATGTGCAACTTATAAAAGAGAATTGATACAGTCCATATTAAGAAGAAACAAATAATCATAGATCTGATTTGTCTGTAAAGCTGAAATTGTGGTTACATATTTATACAAAACTCAGTGCAACTGATGAGGAAAATCAGTTGTGAAGACTTGCTAAGAGCCTGAATATCAAATTCATATGCAATTTTTTTTTTTAGAGGATAAGAAGTGTGAATCTCACTAAAATTTATCATGTCATCAAATAGCACTTCTGATTTTTTTCCCCCTTTCCCAATCTCTCTTCTTTTCCTCTCTTCAGCCATCATCATCATCAAATCCAAAGTCTTGATTTTATTTTTTAGTTGTCTTTCTTCTTTGATCCACACTCCAGGCAGTGTCAGTCTTATTGCTTCTTCTTACACAAACTTCCAATATATGACTTTTCATCTCTGCCCATGACACCAAAACCCACAGCAAAGCTCTGATCGTCTCACATCTTCAATACTCTAATCTCCTCTCTGGCATGGATGTTTGCAGTTTATGCTTCTCGAGTCACCAAAAAATGTTGCTGCTAAGACTATCTCCTTGGATGGTTGCTTTGACTGTCATCCTTCCACTCTTAAAGTTTCTCCTCTTCCACTGCTTCACACACAACTTCATGTCCTGCTTTCATAACCCTTTATAATTTAGTTCCCTTACCTATCTGACCTATTATGTTATCACAAGGTTGACACAGCTCCACAAGCATCATTTCCCAAATCCCTTACTTCTCTGCAAAGTGCTTTCTCCCATGCTTTCCCTTAAACATGGAGAAAGCTCCCATTCAAAATCCACAAAGCCACCAAATTGTCCTCTTTCATGTTCCTCTCTTAAAATTTACCTCTTCCACTATTCTTACAGTAAACTTCAAATTGATAATGGGTAGTCAGGTGGTGAGATGAGTTTACTCATTTGGATTGGTTAAGAATTCACTATGTTCACTGCTTTCTTTCATGTAATTCACACCAGTCCCAGCACTAAAGGGATTTGACTTGCATGGGCTCGTATTGTGCTGTTGTCAAGGTACCCAGTGAAGCTTACTTGATGGATGTGGGGGGAAGAAGGAATGGAAGCACAGGGGCAGAGTTATTATTATAGTCATGAGCCCTGGCTGCTATGTGCCTGCAAGATGAGGGTTCACCTTCAAAGTTTGCTGTGGAAAGTGGTACCCCTTGTTTTACCACTCATCATCTGTATGGGGAAAGGAAATTTAACACCAGTTCTGAGTCCCAGTTTGTTTTAGCAGAAGGGGAATAAGGATTAATTTGACTTGCATGACTGTGCATTAGGGAACCACACTGGGCTTACCCTGCTAGACTGAATGGGAAAAGAAGTTACATTGGAGTCCCCCAATTCCATTTGTCACTGAACTTCCCTCGGACTATTGTGCTACTATTAGTAGAAATTGTGGTATTCATTTTAACCATATTCCTGTATGCATTGTTCCACGTCCTGCAGTATCTGGGCCAAAGAGTAATTTTTTTCTCCTTGTGTGATTCAAAGTCAAAGCATAAGTGTAAATGATGGCAGAATTCAACCCAAAGGACTTTTAGTTCATCTGTACTGATCAAACTCAGCCAGACTTCAATTTGCGCAGAATTGATTAGAATGGATGTCGTACTTGACATTACAAGTACAAATGCTTTCTTACACTATTTCAAAATTTGTGAAACAAGAAACTCTTGAACAGAAACTGTCTGTAAGCCTGAGAATTGGGCCCCACAGAATGGATGTGTGTGAGTGCAACATCTATTTATAAAAACCTAAACCTAGTGAGTGAGGTCTGCTTGCTCCAATAAAGCTTGTGAACACAATTTATTATTTAACAACTCAGAAACCAATAGCATATCAAAGAAAATCTACCAGTTCCATGCTGAAATGTTTATCAAAATGAAGCAACTGACCAAGAAATGTTTAAGTAATGTTTTGACTTTTTTGTATTCTTTTTATCAGTATTGTGTGTGTGTGTGTGTGTGTGTGTGTGTAACACATGCACTCTATTTGATTACAATTGGATGAATGTGCGTATGTATATCTAGTTATATAGACAGGTAACTGGAAGTAGTGTATATAATCTGAACTCAGAGCAATATATTATAGTCTTTGTATTTATTCAGTATCTGATCAGTGTTTTATTTGTGGAAATCTTTATAATGCACTTGCATAACATTTCTCTTAAGCGCATCAAACTTCGTGAATGGTCCTCTAGCTGCACTTGTCAATGACATAACAATTGGGAGAGGCATTTCTATGTACATGTGCATGTATATATAATCCCCTGCCCCAAATTGTTGTCCTCAACAATAGAGCAGAATTATTGACAGTGAAGTTTGATACAGTGAAGGGAAATACTGTGTAAATACATTGTAAAGATTTCCACAAATGAAATGCGGTTCAGATACTAAATAAACATTTGTAAGTATGTGCACATTGCTTGTGGTTTTTAATCCCACTGCCTTAACTGCCTTTTTTTTTTTTCTTTTGTGAAGAATTGCTGTGGTAATTGTCTTTTTCCATTTCTTCTTTTCCAACTGAAAAGGACAGCTGGTGGCCAAACATAAATATGGCTTTAGCAGCCTGCACTTAACATAAGCCTGGGGTCTTTCTGAAAAATATATGATGCTGCTGGAACAAAACAAGGGGAAGAACCCCTGATTTTATAAAAGTTAATAGATTTTTCTATTACTTTCTCCAGATGCTCAATAGAGACCAACTTACACATTTGAAGGACAACTGGGGAGAGAGAAGTGGGGAAAGCTCAGATTTGCAATACCTTCATCAGTAGGGTATTGTAAATGCAAATCCAAGCTAATTTATGTCTATAGATGAGGGTTGGGGACTCCTTGTATGCTGAAATAAACAAAAGATTTATGTTCTATAGTATACAGTATCTGGGTGAGATTAATGAAATGCTGTACAAAGTCACCTGAGAAGTTAAACCAAGCCTGGAGGCAGTATTTAGTGGAAAGGAGATAATCATAGCTCTGAATTGTTAACTTAAAAATCTCTAGAATTTTTTCTTTACAGGGATTTTGGCAAATACGTTCATTTTATACCATTCACTTATCTTTAGGTGTGCAAGAAATTTACCAATTACTTTCCACTCAAACTTGGCACTAGTAACAGAGCTGACAATGTACTCTACAGTACCTTACAAGTACCGTACTGTTATGTATGTTAGCTTTTACTACTCTACTGATATTAATTGGTATGCTGTTAATATTTAAGATCATCACAAAAATGTAAAATTAATGTGGGCTTAAAAATGACTGTCGAGGACATCTGTGTGTGTTTAAAGAGACATTATTACATCCCCAACAGATTACACTTATTCTAGAGTTCAATTCTGACCTTATTTTTCTCTGCTTTCTTGACTTATTTTAAAGCTTAGAAAAATATTAGTGTCCGCTTACTGAGTTACAGTAAAAATCTTTGGGACAGCAATGCATTCTAGTCCCTATTGTGTGCATGTATATTTTGGTTTTTGGTTTTTGAAGTGAGGCTATCCATGTGGATTCTTGATGTATAACTTACTGAGGTGGTGGATAATAAGACTAAACAGGATGGGGTAAGACTTAAGAAACTTTAAACTCACTGAAACATTGTAGATTCAAAATTTTTTAATGCTTTTCCATTATTTCCCCCCCAGATCTTTAAGGCTGCTAATGGGAAATAGAAATGTGGTGAGAATTTATTAAATTCAGAACAGAGTTTCATCTGGTGTAAATTGGCATAGAACCTTGACTTCACAGGAGCTACACTGGCTTATACCAGCTGAGGATCTGCTCTGTAGTGTTCACATTTCTGTAATATTTCATGTGGCCATTGGACCAAGGCTGCTGTGTTGAAGACTCCAGTACCTGTGCTTAGGGGAAGGTCAGTCGGTCTCTCTCTCATAAATACTCAGACTTTCTGTCCTAAAATGAACTTAGTCAATTGTACAGTGTTATATATACAGAATGTTCCTTTGATCTCTGGAATAGGCCTCATAAGCCTTGCAGCATGAAATTAGATTGCCTTTTCTTATCATGCAATATTATAAATGAGCAGAAAATTATACAACTTCCTCTTAAATCCACCTACAGCAATTAACTCTATAGACCACCTGGAGCTATGGATTCCAGAGGCTTAATTGCCCACTACTGTATGCAAACAGGTTCACCAAATTTAGCTGGTCTTAATCCCAGGATGGGTGTTTCTCCTAGTGCTTGTTCTATGTCCCTCATGCATTCTATTAAGTGTCCTCACTGCCACTTATACTTGAATGCTACTTTTTCCTCCTCTTTCTAATACCGACTGCAAATTGACTGGCTGTCAATGGAACATACTCTAATATTTCATGAACAAGCATGCTTTGCATGCAACAAGATAGTGAATAAGTTACATTTGGACCATCCAATTTCAGCAAATATGAGAACAGTAGGAGATCCAGAAGGCAAACATATATGCAGAACAAAAAGATGATAAAGTGGTTAAGAAACTCGCCTCTAATTTGAGACCCAGGTTCAATGCCCACCTCTACTACAAGCTACTTGTATGAGCTTGGAAAACCATGTAGGCCAGGTTCCACAAAGGAGAGTTTAGTGTTGTAATGACTAAGTTTAACCATCTACAAACTCACAGAAACAACACTGCTCTAATTACTGAGCTAAAGTTATAAGATACCTGAACCTACTGCTTCTTCTTATTTCACACTTGAGTCACATGATATAGTAATTTTCACTTTATTTTTATCTGTTCTACAAAGGCTAGAAGGCAGAGGTGTGTATAGGAATACATATTTGACTGCTTTACTTTACCAATGATAGATGATGTAACCTAGCAGTTACAAAAGATGATATTTAGCTCAAGTCATTTTTGTAGTGTAGATATAGGGCAAATGAGCATCAATTGAGAGGGATGGACATATTCAAATTGACCAGATTTAAGAGAAATACGCTTGCTTTTCTTTCAATGATATTTGTAAGAGCAGGGATCAGCGTCAGCCCTGAAATGACATAGCTGGCTTCTGTGGACTAGCAACTGCTTATCCCAGCTCGGAAGCTGATCTTAGCTGTTGGTTAAAATGTTTTGTGAATTCCATAGAAGGCTGGAGAGGGGGAAATAACAAAGAATTCATTAAGAGAAAGGTATCCATTGGATGGATTTATGCAGGTTCTTCTATTTAGGGCCACATGGAGTACACATGTGGATTTATTTGCTCCTATTTTCCTGAAAAATACTATATTTTTATTTAAATTAATGTAGGTATTTGTGTTGTGTACATCTCCTTTTGTCATCTACAGCACTTCAAGCTCTTTGCAAACTGTAGTGCTGCCAAGAAAGGCCACTAGTTTTTCAGCCTCAAAAGGGATGGATGGATGGATGGAGAGGAAATTGTTTCCAGATATCCATTTCACTTCTATGAATTTTGCATCTGGCCTATAGTAGTTCAGTGAAAACAACAGTTTGTGATTGTAACTGGCTCAATAATAGAGCTCTAGAGAGAATGGAACCAATGTCAAGATTTTAAAATTTGGCATTGTTCTGATGTAGGAAGAAAAACAAATTTTGTTTTAATATTCATTTTTACCATCAAACATTTCATTCTGACATGTTTTATTTTGGTTTGAAATAACACAGCATTTTCAGAAGATGAAATGAAGTAACTTTAAAAGAAAAAAAATCAAAATATTCAGAAAATACCAAAAGAGGACATTTCAACACTGCTAGAATTTAGTTTTACTGCTTCTCTTTTGAAATATAAATGTTTCATGAAATTGTGTCTATTTTAATAGAATTAGATATTCCATAGGAATATGATTCTATTGAAATTTCTTTACCCAGGTCTATTCAATTATATCTGATTAAAAATTATACTTTTTTTTGTCTGAGAATTAAACATACTTGGGGTTCTGACACAAATTAATACATGGGCAATTTTAAAAGCACAAGCAAAAAAACCCTCTCCCTCACAGAAATAGTCTAAATATTCAGGGTCTACCCACCTCTAATTTGAGTTTCTTGCCATTTACCAGTTTCAGTCAAGATGTTGACATTGTATACAGATATTCATTGTGTATTTGAATAAAATATAAAAAATTCAGAAGAAAGTATAAACTACCATTTTTTACTTTTTTAAGTAGAGCTCATGAAAATAGTGAGGCAGAATGTAAATATTTTTAGATTTACACTAGTGCATAAATATCTGTATTTATTCCAGTTTTGTATTTACTTATATAGTCTGACACAAAAGTTAGTTTGAGACTAAATATTTATCACATCAAAGCAACTCATCTATATCCCATGTATCTGTATTTTGGCACTTACCTCCTTATTTGAGTCAATTTAAGTGTGCTCCTGATGATTAAAATTATATCATAATTCTTTTGAAACTTTGCCCCTCACCCATCTCCATTTCTTTCTTTCTGGACATATTATAAATCTTTGACAGTTTTCCCTGTATAAGATGCCTTCAATGGACTCTTGATTTGATTGTCATTCAAGGATTTGCCCGTGTGTGTGTGTGTG
>ML685796.1:14786711-14816885 GCA_007922175.1 Pelusios castaneus
GAGAGAGAGAGAGAGAGAGGGGAGATTTGTGCCATGATTGTCATATTGTCATAATCCCTCTACCTCAGCACTGTAGAAGGGCAAACAACTAATAAATATTTAAATTTAGCTACCTTCCCAAATCTAAGGATAACTTCTCAACTTCTCATTTCCTTACCACCCCAGCCAACTTGACTCTATAGCTGCCACAAGTAACTTTGCTTCCTATTCTGTCATCTCCTTGTATTTATTTTTATGAGTTCAGTTGTATTCCCATCATCCAATTTCTCCCTCAGTTTATGTTTTTATGGAGAGGGTGCTGAGTTCCCTCAAAACCTACTGATCTCACCTTGCAAGATCAGGCCTATGCTCTCAACTATTGTGTGTGAGGGAGGTGGCATTAACGGTCACCAGCAACCTAATCTGCTGATTTTGGAACTGTGGACACAGGTTATTTTCTAGTACTACTTTATCTCAGCCCCCCGAGGACTTTGTGCAGAATGGCAGACATATCCCGATACTATAAATCAGAGAATACCACAATTAGCAGTAAGCTGTGTGGGCATCTATCTCTATAGAAACAAGTGTCACATTCAATAAAAATTTAGGTTATATCTTACAATATGTTGTCTTCAACATAGAATAGCAACTATATCTATTGAAACTCTGCCCATTCAAATAGACATATATATTTACTTATCCTAGTGTACAGCAGAAATATATCCACTAAAAGTAATGAACGGTAGCACATGAGTGAAAAAGTGGTGTAAGTAAATCAGTAATCAGGCCTCTGGTCAGAAAAGTGACTAACGGAGAAGAGGAAGCCTGTTTCTTTACTTTGCTATGCTGGAATGAACTGCAATTGGGCAGCAAATTCAGGAGATAAATAAATATAGTGTGAAAACATGTGACACGCAGAAAATTTAACACATCAGACTTGTTATCACAGATATCATTGAAGCAAACAATTAGCAAGATTAAAAAAAAGTTGGATATATGTATGAATAGGAATGACATCAATAATTACTTTAGTAAAGGCTTATCTAGCTCTTTCTGGTGTTTCTATTACAGCTATTGTACAAGTTATAAGGAATATCTATCCTTGTGCTTCAGGGCATTCACTATCCAAAGCTCCAAATCTTTCTTTTTTTCCCCTAACACTGCGCATCAAGTGCCTAGATATCTGTTCAGACAATGAAAGTTAACAATCACATTAATATGTATGCCACGTTAATATGAACTCTCAAACATGTTACATTTTCTGTTGCTTCATATTTTCAAGATTTCTTAAAAACAAAGCCTGTGCTAATACACATTTACTCATGTGGTGGGAGCATAAGAAAACAGATTTAAAAAAAAATAAACTGCTATAAATCCTGGGGATCTGATTAACAGGGATTTGAACTATAATAGCTGTAGTTTTATGATCTTCAAAATATTATTCTTTGTGTTTTAAATTACCTTCTAGCTAGTCAATTTTCTCAGTCCAAAACTAGCACTTGAACTTAATTTCATTTAATCCCTCTGTTTAGTTCTTATTAAAGAAGAAGATGTTAGGGGAGTGGAACAGAGGGTGGCTAAATACTGGTCAAATAAATTATTATGTATTATGTAGATGTATTATGTCACATCTCAGGCTTTTCAGTATTTATTCAAGGCCAGACTATGAGTTCCAGTCTGGATCATGAAATAATCTTGTCATTCATTGCGGTACGTGCTCCAGGTGGGACTGTTCATCGGAAGATATAATTCCACCAAAGAAGTTCCTGTCACATGAGGGATGATGCAATTTACTTTCCTAACTGAGGCCTGTCAGCTTTTGTGGTCATTATGGTGGGGAAAGGAAAAGTATGTCCTGAACATATTCCATGCTTCCTTTTTGGTGGCTTGAAAACCTGGGAACTAAAATGGAACAATCCCTGTTCCCTGAATATAGGGATCGTGATTCTGCAAGTGGCAGAAATAGCAGTGAAGGTTCCTTTCACTTTCCTTTTTTCCCCTCATGCAATGTTTAGACAAAATCTAGACCTCAGGCAAGCAATACTGGGGAGGTCTTTGCTGCAACCAGCATGTGAATGGAACATATTAAGTTGAGCCACAACATGTAGCAATAGCTTTAGGTGTTGCTGTGATTCTGTTATGCTCTCTGAAAGGAATAGTTTACTTTTAACCCCAAAATCCCATTTCTTGAAATGCTGGTCTAAGTATAAAAAGTAGACCTGCTGTATATTATCTTTCCTTCAATTATTTCTCAGAACTCTTTTAAAATACTAATTAAAGTAATATATTCCTACAAACTTGATTTTTCCTGCCCTTCTGTGGCAGTGACACAGGAGCCCGTCAGTGACAAGGAGAGCTTCGGTGATAGATAGCAGCCCCTTTAAGAGTTGCTCCTGAAATGGGCAGATGGAGCAGATTTCTTCTGGGGCAGGGGTGCTTCCTGTGAAGTTGCTGCGAAAACTGGCTGTGGTGGCTCGATCATGATGAAGCCTCGCGCCACTGAAATTACCCTGGGAGGAACATTATTTTCAGCAAGGGGGTTAGTTTGCTCCAGCCACTGCTGAAAGTGCTTCTGCCAGGGCAAAACCTCAGTGGAGTTGGATCCCTGGTAGAGAAGGGTATTGCAGAGGAAGCTCCCCTGTGTCACACATGGTTGAGAGGGTTCCCAGCCATGTTGTGGCATTAAAGGGGTTAAGAACCCCTAGTCTACATGATATACAAATCTCATGTGTAGCTGCAACTTAGCCAAATCCTGTTACACTCTGAGATGGAAATAAGGACATGCTCAGTGGGACTTCTGAGTGGCTCTGCAAAAGCAGCTCTGTTTTTTCTGTATAGGGGGCCAGAACCAGTAATCCCAGTGACTCAGCAGAGCTGCTTCTTCTATAAACATAATCCTACAACCTGCCATGTAGTTTTACATAATGCTACATAACCAGAATCATCCAAATATGTGCAGACCTTTTGGCTAAGCAGGTCCAGTTATAAACAAGTGTGGGACAAGTAATTTTTCTGTCAAAACTATCTTTCACAAGAATCAAGTCATCAACTAATGTTGATCAAGTTCACATAACAAATGTCACAGTACTTTAATGATATTCAATATTTGTAAATAGATACCCAACTATATAGACTAGCTAAAATATTAATAAAATAACTTAAGCAAATATGGTCAAATACATTTAAATTAGAAATTAAAAGGTTTTTAAACTAGAAACCAGAGGTCAGGGCTTTTGAACAGCTTCCCCTAGTAGTCATAGGGGCAAGAAACTGGAGATGGAGCTTGATAAATTTATGAAGAGAATCAAAGTACCTGGCTGCATATGATAGAGTACTGTACTTAGTGACCCAGGTGCTGCACTCTTACATCCTGATATTTTCAACAGCTTTTGACAAGGTTTTATAATTTTAAGTAAAACCAAGTAAAACTCTAAATCAGTTAAGATTTTTGATTAATTTGAAACTCAGTCAGGGCTGGATTAACTGGTTTGGGCCCCCCACTCCTCCCCTGACTGTGAGGGCCACACCTGCCTGTCCCTCTGACTACACCCCCCCACCCCTAGTTGCTGGGGGGGAGGGGGACACTGGGGCTAGATGGCATTTCTGCACCAGCCCTGCTCTGGCAAGTCTGCCGGGGGATTGGGGGCAGAGGGGAAGGCTGGCTGGTGTGCAGTGCGGGGGACTCAGACACAGCCCCCCTGGGCCCGGGGGGAGTGAACAGGGGCTGGCCTGCTCCACCCCTGGGGGTGGGCCAGCTGTCCCAATGGCAGGGCAGGTGCTCAAATCCCCGCCTCTGGCTCCAGAGCCTCGCCCCCAGTACCTACAGGGCAGGAGTGCTTTCAGAGAGAGAGAGCACTTTCCCTCAGCTGGGAAGCAGAGAAGGGGGATGCAGGCCCAGCCTGCAGGGAGGAGTAACATCACCCTGGACTCTGGGTTAACTAAAACTAAACAGACTGGGACCAGTAACCCTCTCTGGGGGTTAAAGGGGATCCCACTGGGCTCGAACCAAGGCTACACCTAGACCCCCTGACAGAGAGAGAGAGAAGGGCTGGGCTGGATTTGTAGCAGGCTTCTACTGCCAGGGGAGTCCTTTGCTGTTTGGCAAGCCACCCCCAGGAGGATACCTTGCCACACTTTTTTGACTGGCTTCTTGTCATGTGTAAAGCATTCTGAACCTTTATTATTGCTCCAGACTGTACTCTTTTGAAGCCCACTCACTGAATATTATGAAATGTAATGCATTTTCTTTCTGCCTGGCAGTAACTCTTTTTTGTCACAGAAGGGGGAAAAAAGAGACTATGGAAGAGACTTAGTTTTAAAAAATTAAGCAAAATAGGGTCATTTCATTTAAAATCCAAAAGTGTCATCTGTACTAATGGACCCACAGAGTCACTCAGAATAAATGAATAGGCAGTGCAAGTATTTGGTGATTGTGCCCTGGTTTTGAAATCTCTGACCACATAGTCATGCTTCCTGACAGTAATGTATGGATAGTTGTTGCCCTTTCACCTAGAGACAGAATGCTGAATACTTGTCCATCTCCTTCCAAATGTCCTTTTGCATCCTATATGTACATTGAAAATTCTAGCCATTAAACAATCAAAGGATCTTAACTTCATTGGGTACCTGCAAAAATTCCTTCATAGAATGAGAATAACACTTCTTATTACAGAATTTGAGATTCCAACTGTGTTAAAGATGGCATTGTGCTAGGCAACGATTAAGTAAGATGGGCTAGGTTAGGCTAGGTAAGATAAGAGATGCTCCCTACCCTCAAAAGCTAACTTTCTAATAAGAGAAGACAGCCAAAGGTTGGAAAAATATAAAATAAATAGTTCTAATACTCTAATACTTTCTCTCATTGGGGCTTATTGAAATGCAGGTTTCCTGCCATTTCCTTTACAAGTATTAAATCTTCTGGAGATACTATATGAATAAGTAGGGGAACCCTGGCCCAGTGAAGTTAAAGAGTTTTACTGTGAACTCCAAGGGACTGGAGATGAACCCAATATCTATTTTCAACAATTGCTAATGAAGAAACTATAGCTTTGATCACATAACAAGGTTTTAGGGTAATAAATTGAGGGGGGGAAAAAGGTGGGCAACCCCATAATTCTGAAGTTCAAGCCTTTTCAATTTTGGAATTCTTACCTTTAAAAATGGACATAGAGCCTTTGTTTACATCACAATTTGGTTTTCAGGATTAACAGCTAAATGGAAATACTATTTTGAGTTTATTACTGAAAGATGACTGAAGCAGACTAGCCACTATCTCAGTTATTAACTGGTGTTTCACACACACCTGTGCTCCATGGTTTGCATCTGCTGCCAGTTGATTTGACTACAATTTAAAGTATGGCTGTTGATTCAGGAAGTTCAATGTGCTTTATTGTTATACCAGAGTAGTTGCAATCAATCAAGAGGTTAGGGGAATTAGCACCTTGGTTAAATCTGATATGGTATGAGACAAGATATTGTTAAGGGAGGGTCCTTAACTAAATCACTTTCACAGATTTGTCTAGGTGATGCTAGAATCTTAGAAAAGAGAAAACGAGTATGTTATATTAGTGGGTTACGGGGTTCTTTTTCTATCATTTTAACCTATTGCATTTTTGCATGGTATATATAATTGTTTCATACTTAGACCATAGAAGTTCAGCACAACTTTGAAAATACAATCACAATGTGAGGAGAGAGGCAGGAAGATGATGATTACATTCATATCTCACTAAATTAGTATGTTCATTCCATTGTGCCACTTAAACATACTTCTCTAGCCATTCAGGGTACTTGCATCTTCTGTTTTCATCACTCACCCTAATTACAGACTTTCATCAGCACTCTTGTTATTCAGACTCATGATTTGACACTGAAAAATAATTAAATAGTTTCAATAATTCTGATTTGTTCTTTCATAATTTCTCAGATGAATTTTCCCAAATCAGCATAACGTTAATCTCCGAAGATCATCAACCCTCTCAGTGTAATTTCTAAATCTAGAAATTACTATTTCAGAATAATTGAAGAACTGTTTATTATGTAAAGGTCAGAAGTGTAATGATCTCATCTATTTGCTTGCTAAGCCCTGGCACTGTATCTGGGATGCATTCACTGCATACTAATGATCTGCTTTGTGCTGGGTGCCTGTAATTGTAAAAGGTATTTCCTTATATGTCATATACTATACAATTAAAAATTTACATATTAATTATATAGCAACATTAAGATGGCTGTGTGTATTAGGCAGCACTGAGTTTACTGTTCATTATCACACTGCACAGCATGGTAGGGTACAGCCTCTTCATTTGCCAGTAGTATGCTCTGTGCTCTACAGTGTGCTAGAAGATGTTGTTTCCTGAACAGTCTTGATAGTGTGGCTAAGAATATTCTTGCATGAATATTTTGGAAGCTGTTGCTCCTTTAGGGCTTCCTGGCAGTGTTCCAGTCAAAACGATGGCAATTAAATGAAAAATTCCAAATGTTTAAACCACATAAAAGTTATAGCCAAAAACGCTCCCCACACCCAGAAAATCCAAAATTAAAGCTAACATTCTTTCCCCAAGTTTTTCCACTGTGAGAAATAAAGGGAAACAGAAAAAGAAATAGATATGGAACGTCATTCTTAACTTCAGTTTTTCTGGTTCGCATATTTTCTTTTTGCCATACATTAATGACATTTACACTTGTATACTTATTCTGTTTTTAATTTAAAATAAATAAGCAAACTAAACACATTATATGAGATTTATTCAGCTCAGCTCTGCTTACTCCAGAGATTGTGATGACTGCTCAATACACTTTCTATCTCGGGTGGTAGTATGGAGTCCCTCTATATCTAGGCTTTTTGTGCTTTACATCTGTATTTTATAAACTATCATTGTGTATAGATATATTCATCACACACTCACAGTCTTGAATAAATTTAGTACTTATGAAAATGGTCAGCTTAGAGTTTTGGTGGGTGAAGTTCTCATGGAGCAACTATATATCTCATGGAGCAGGAATTAGCATGGTATAAGTACTTTTCAGTGTCCCACAGATCTTACCTGGAAAGGCCATCTCCATGGGTAGCATAGTTCATTTGTCTTGTCACTTGAATCTTTGTCCTATCTGCAAAGGTTTCTAGCTTTCATGGTGTTTTCTTTTTGTGACAAATATCCATGAGGGTTTGGAGAATTATTTATATGTATTATTGTAACATGTAGGAACCCTAGTCATAGATTAGGACCCATTCTGCTAGGTGCTGTACAAACAGAACAATAGAACAGTCCCTGCCCCAAATGACTTACAATCTAAGAATAAGGCAAGAGATATCTGATGAATGCAAACAGATGGAGAAGTACAAGTAAAAAAATAAGAGAATGATAGGTAGGCAGTGGTCTCTGATTAACATCTTAACTGCTAATTTTTACAAAGGCTCCATGGTAAAGGAGAATTTTGAAGAGGGATTTGAAAGTGGATAGTGAGGCAGCTGTGCGGCTCTTGAAAAGGATTGCCTCCTTGGCCTGTGCAGCAACATCTGAGAGAGCATGAAAGTGCTTGTTTGAAAATGTAACAGTTGGGCGATGGTTGCTGGCATCATGGACAGCTCACTAGTAAATAAAATAATAGGTAGACTAGGGAATGAATGTGAAGGACCTTGAAAGTGAATACAAGCCGCTTGTCTTTGATGTGATAGAGAATAGGAAGCCAGAAGGAGGATTATCATTGGTGGATAATGAACTGAACATGTGCTCCAAATGCAACACATTGGACAAAAGTATATGTGCTAGGTCTTGGATGCATAAATGGGAAGCTTGGATAGAGGCAAAAAGACTATTTTCTCTTTATTTGCACTAGTGAAATTTATGTTGGAATACTGTGTCCAGTTCTGGTGTCAACAATTCAAGAAGGATGTTGAATAATTTTAGAAAGTTTGGAGGAAAGCCATGAGAATGAGAATGACTAAAGAATAGAAAACATGCTTTAGAGTGGCAAATTCAAGGTGCTCAATCTATTTAGTTTAACAAAAAGCTATTAAAGGGTGACTTGATTACAGCCCATAACCACCTACATGGGGAACAAATATTTGATAACCAGCTCTTCAATCCAGCAGAGAAAGGTATAATATGATCCAATGGCTGGACGTCAAAGCTGGATAAATTCAGACTGGAAATAAGATGTAAATTTTTAATGATGAGGCTATATAATCATTGGAACAATTTACCAAAGCTCTTGGTAGATTCTCCATCACTGACAATGTTTAAATCAAGATTAGATAGCCACAGTGGTTCCATTTGGACTTGGAGCATAGTGACATGATGAAAGTGATATTTGCAAAAGCATGCTAACTGGATATAAACAAGGCAAGAGTGCATTTGATGAGGCTAGAGAGTATGATGCTGCAGTAATCAAGATGAAATGAGAGCCTGATTGAGAATTTTAGCTATGTGGTTGGACAAGAATACATAACCGTTAAGATAGGACAGAAAGAATCAGCAAGATTTAGAGACAGCCTCGGTGTGAGGAGTGAGAGAGAGGTCTGATTTGAAGACGACTTTTAGGTTATGGGTCAAAGTGACAGACGGGATGGTCTAAAGTGATTAAAACAAAAAGAGATCACACAGAAGTCTCGGGAGAAAGGGCTGGAACATTAGGATTAGCTTGAGCTGAATACATGAAATACATGAGATGCTAGAGAGACCAGTTAATTTCACATGTCACTGAACAGCAACAGCTAATAACATCTTTTTATATGCATTTTAAAATTGAAATAGGTAAGCTTCAGTTTCAAAGAGGCTAGATGAAGAGCATCGTAAGACCTGCCTTCAGCCACAACCATTAGATTTAAAGATGACAGGATTATAGCACGCCTATGATAGTCTATCCAATCAAAGAAAATATATGGGGTCTGGGTTTTAAAAAGGCTGTGAGTACTTTGAAGCATTTAGTTCTGACTCAATATTAATTAATTTTTCCCTGCTTTAACCCATCAATATATTCCTAAAATGCTTGAGAGAATAAATAGGCTTTGTAAATAAGGTATGAAAGTAGTAGTAAATTCCACAGCCCTGAACTCTTCACTGGTTCACTCAGCATTTAGCCTTTCTGTTTTTTAAGTAGAGGTGAGTGCAAGGGCCTCAGATAATACCACATCAGAAAAGGTACAGCATCAAAGGTAGCTGGATCTCAAATCAGTGTTATAAAATCCCATAACACAACCTGAAACAGACTATACAAAATGTACATAAAAGATATAATGGTTGCTAAATATCTGTAAAATATGCTTTATTATAAAATCCAATACAAGTTTGCAAAATGTTTTGGGATTTTTTTAAAAAATGGAGGAAAAAATCAGGAGTAGTCAGTGTGTATGGTTAAATGCAAGTAGTATTGAACAGCCTTTTGTTACTTGCAGCTATTTTCACACAGAACAATTAACTCCAACTTAAACACTGTAGTTGCCAAAGTATGAAATGTAGTCTTCCTGCTGGGTAGAAAACTGGGTGAAGTTTCCTGCCGGTCTGCCAAGCCTGAGGTGATCACTAGTAATCCTGCAGGCTTCCTCTGCTTGTCTAATGATAAAGGCTGAGAGAGTTTTGGCTGACTGCTGATTGTATTGCTGTTTCTTTTGCTGATTTAAAGGAGGGTTGTTTGATCTCTCTGTTTTCAAAATTAATTTCTATTTTCTGCAGGCCTTGATGGGGATGAGACTCCTTTCTAAGTAGTCTCTGTGGTCCCAAAAGCTTTGCAGCATTGTTAAGCACTGCAGGAACCTTTGCCTAATATACAAACACTTGAAAATCTGGCAGAGAGTTGATGTTCAGTAGAAATATAGCTTTCTGAATCACAGCTGTAAATTCCGTTACATAAGTTAGTATGCTTGTGTTTTTAGTACCTTGCCATTGTTATTTTGGATCTTTAATTTTTCCACCCTTTAATGTTGCCAATAAAGGTATGATAGACTAATGAGAATACAGGTACATATTCTTCTGTGCTTAGATTAGTGTGATGAAAATGTTAAAAAATTCCTTTCCTGCACAGTTCTATTGCTCAAACTACAGTACTATGTATTTTTCTGTTATCTTTTATAAATGTTGACAGCTTAACATGCATTGTTAGGAATTCAGATGTTGCTTAAAAGTTAAATATAGCCATTTTGCTTGTCAATTTGGAAGTTCTTATGGTTACAACTTCTAATGTAGGAAAAAACATGAGACCAAATTCTCTTCTGGGTTAGCTGAATGAGAATCTGTTGACTTCAATGACAGTTTGCTCATTTACACCACAAAATTTGGCCAATGTTTTGAAATGACATGCCCACGTCCTAGATGTACAAATACTTCAGAACCACAGCTGAAGGGCAGATTTCACTTTAACTATGAAAATTAGCATAATTTTAGTGGTATTAAGTAATGCTTAACAGGTGCATGTTTATTGTATCTTAAGTAAATTAAGAGGCAACATATTTGAAATATATGAACTTATATTTAAAATTCTTAGTCTGAATTTGAGCTTGGCAAATAGTGAAAAATTATCTATGAATATTTGGACAACTTTTAATCAGAGCTGTCACCCAGCTGTCTTCTCAACTCTTTTAGTTCCCTTCCCTTTTTGGAACATTCATCAAACTTGGTTTATATAGAATCTCCCAAGAAGCAATTTTTTGCTCATTTCCAAGATTCAGCTAATTTACAAACAAAGACATCTTAGAAAATACCTAAGACTGATAAAAGGAAAAATAAAATATAAAACATTAAATATTATGCAGAGAAATGTATCTGTGTATTTGTTACTATGAAAGATGACTATGATAAGTATTTTACCTTAGGTTTCAATTCTATATAGATTGGGAGGATCAAGCTGAGTTTTTTACCTTAGCCATTTCACTAGAATATCTCAATACAGTCAGATTTTAATTTTAAATGCACTTGTATATTTGATCTTTGATGCAAGTAATCCAAGCACTAGATGATTTCAGGCCACAGTTAAAGAGGCAAATATTTACCTATAATATCAAGAATTAAGCATTCCAACAGCAGAAGTAAATGGAAGATTTTGTTTTTTAATTGCTTATCTCTAGATAATTGTACTGAAGC
Organism: Pelusios castaneus; assembly: GCA_007922175.1. Classification (NCBI taxonomy): domain Eukaryota; kingdom Metazoa; phylum Chordata; order Testudines; family Pelomedusidae; genus Pelusios; species Pelusios castaneus. The sequence goes on from ML685796.1 coordinate 14,797,769, forward strand.
TCCCTGGATTGCATTAGTGTTGTAAGTCCTCCCTGCCTCCACCATCAATTATTGGGTTTTAATAAAAAGAACAGTTACCTATTGTTACTTTGTTTCAGGTACAAACTGCTAATCATTTTTACTTTTCAACTGCTTGTGGTGACTTGTATAAAATAAAAGGCCCAGTTCTTCATCCATTCAGTGAGATACTCACAAAAGTAGGGGTTGCAGATCTATTAAATTGCTATTATACAACTTCTTTATCTTCTTTTTGTTAATAAAGGAAATCATAGAGATATTGTGATACTGGGGTGAGCATCATAACAGGTTACGGTTATTTCACTTAGCTCCATTATAAAGAGTGCCAAAAAATATTTTCAATACCAAGAATGAAATAGGACGAAAAGTACATAAGAGAAAGTACTCATATGAAGTCTATTAATTAACTAGAATGATTCTTTTTCTTCACTGCTTGAACACCTTTCACCAAGCTCATGTTCATAAAAGCCCAGTTTGATATTCTAAAATGATCTTTTCCATGTTCATAAATATTACGTCGCTGAATATGTACAAAACTTTCCCAGTTCCCTTGTCCATATACAAAATAGATATGTGTTAGTGCAATGGTTCTCAACCTTTTGCAGGATGTGACACGCTTGGTGTCCTATCACAACCCTACAGGACACACCAGCCCACCTACCCCAGGCTAAATCCAGCCATCTCCGTGGCTCTCTGTGAAAAACCACTCTGTGGCGACAAAATAATGTGTCCTGATACAGTGGTTGAGAACCTCTGAGTTAAGTTAAGGGTTTCTTTCACTCTCCAAGGCAAGATTAAAAGTTTTTCCTTTTTTTTCTGTTATCACTGATACCTCTCACTATCTTCCCTGTCACTTAGGCCATGTCTTGGTGTGAAAACCCTGTTAAGACATAGACCATATGGCATGTTAATATCAGCCAAAGCTCAATTCATTCTCTACTTTGGGGAGAGGGGGAGAAGAGTTATGCCTACAAAAATGTTGGGTACCTGTGTAAAGGAGGCACATAGTAAATTTTTGGTATAGCATATCTTTTACTCTGACTCTTAAAGATATTTTCGACATTTAAGCAGGGCTTTACAACTGAGGCCAATCCTATATCTCTTACCCACTGACTTAGAAGTGAGTTGTATATGGACAAGAGTTGTAGGATCAGACTCTTCATGTAAAATTCTAGCTCTACTGAAGTCATTGACTTCAGGAGGGCATGAATTTCATCAATGATTTGCAAGTGTTTAATGCTATCAATCAGAAATTTCTGTGCAAATTTATGTAAAGTAAAACAAGAATTAAAATCTCATGTAATGTAGTAAAGACTTTTTAAAAATGTATTTGCGTACTATAAATGAGAAATAAAAACAATCCTTGACATTAACAGTTTGTAACCCCTGACTTTACCTATGCTTGGCTTGAAAGCATATATTATTTTTATATATATATCCCATTGCATACATATATATCTTTCTTTATAAGTTGAAGAAATCCTCGTTTTATAGTAGTATATTTACCATAAGTTGCCATTTACAAAATGCCTACAGGCTGGTATAAGAAATTATAAGCAGCCTGTATGTAAGAACTCTTCAAGAATTGTAGATGTAGTTATGAGTAATTTGTGAGGTTGAAAATATCAGACAGGGTGGGTCTATTTCTTCAACAATCTCTGATGGAACACCCCAATTACGCTATTTTGGATCATGATATAGCAGGTGAATAACAACTTGAAGAACAACTCCAGGCAGGACCTTTGACATTTCATAAAACACCACAAAATCCACAAAATTCATAAATAACAAAATGGGAAAGGTGATGAGGAATATTCTAGTAGGGAAATATACATCAGTTATATGCACAAACCCCTTAACCAATGACACAGATGTATCCCGACAATTTCTGGGGAATGGACTCATATTTAGATGTGACGGATGATTTAATCTAATCTATTTTTAGAAGGGTATAAAAGTGTATACTCTGTTGTTAGTGGAGAAAAAGGATTTAAGACTTTAGGAGAATCTTTCAGTTCTCAGTTCAGCTCAATTTTCTCGGGAAAGTAGTCACAGACCTATCTTGCTTTTCTTAGTCTTTGCTGTTTTGATAAGTTTAAGTACGTTAGTTAGGGTTGCTAAACTCTGCACTCTTCATGTCAATTTGAAGCATCAGGCTTCCTTCTTGGCTCCAGGATTTAAGTATAACAACTATAAGTTTTTACAGAAGACATAGTCTATCAAATTATAAACTGAATAAGATTTCCTAAATGCATTCTGTATGTATAAACAGATTATTTCATTGTACATTTATCAACTAACATTTTTCTCAATTCTATGCTTTATGCTTTTAGCAATAAAGAATTTTTATAGAGTTTCCTATGGAATCCGTATGACTCTGACCATTCCCTGGGGGGTCCGTGATAACTTTGTTGATCTGTGGTCAGACTCGGACCAGAACTCATCCTTTTAACAAACTTACACAAATCTAATGAGAGTCTTTATTTACAATGCTGTGTAAATCTCAAGTGTCTTTTTAAAAAACATTCTTTCCATATGAGAAACCAATATTAAATGTGGATGGATACTATTAGACAGTCTCTGCCATTGAGCTCCCATAACTTTCATAGATGTGTTTTCAAGATCGTCACCAACAAGCATAAATGGGTGGGGGAAATTGATGGGATCAACAGTTCTAGTAGCAAGGGGGGAGAGAGAGAATTGCCAAGGGACAATTGGTAGATTCTCACCCTGAGAATCTCTGGTACCCATTGGCTAGTTGGGAGAAAAGGGTGTTGATTGACCAGCATTCCTTAGCTCCTAGGATTTAGCCCAGTGCAGGGGCCATTTGAAGATTCCTTTGGCTCCATTCCAGCAGCTTACCCTATCCATCCTGAACTAGGAATGGGAACCTGGCCTGACAGATGTTCCAGGTCTAGCAAATCATCTGTTTAGGATGTCAGAGAGAATTTTTTTTTCTTCCATGGGCCAATTGGCAGAGAACAGGAAGATTTTGGGCTTCCTTGCAGCCCCCTTCACAGTGGGTTACATAGGAATGTGCTTAGTATGTAGCTGAGGTACTGGGGTGGTAGTGTTTATTCATCTGAACTTGCAGCCAGTTTCCAGTATGGTTCCGAGAATGAAATGAACTATTCCCAGAAGTAAAAGACTTGGGATTTTGTTGGTGGGCCTTGGGCTCATGATAGGGTCAGACCTTGTGGCTTTGCAGGCAAAGTTAGACTTTGTGGCCTTCCGAGGCTGAGATCCCCAGCATTCTGCACCCTCTATCTTCCTCACAAGAAGTTATTGCTGAGTCCTGGATGTAAATTGAAGGGATCCATCATGTGTTAAGAGTAGTATCATAAGATGCACTGGAACCATTTAAATGCTCGGTGTAGGAGAGTGTGGGTGCTGGGAGGGTAGTACCTCTCCCCTGTGTTAAAATGCAATAAGAGTTGAGGCCTGCCACTTAATTCCATGCACTTGCCTGTTTGTTTTGCTGCTGTGCCCACATCAAGTGTAAACAAACTGTATCTTCAGAAAAACTTCAGTTTATATATGACAAAATGCATTTTTGCATAAGAACATTCAGTAAATATACAACCTGAACTTCTGAATTGTTGCCCATTATGCCAGGAGACATTATCGAATAGAATGAATGCAATTTTTATTTAGTATCTCATTATTTGGTTTCTATTTTTAGTATTTCTATTTCAAGCAAAACATACTGGTCGCTCTCTGAAGTGCCTCCCACAGGCAGAATCTTTGTAAATGAAGGAAAAATGATTAGTGTGTCTCATCAAACCTCAACATTGTTTTAGTAAGTTTGTGGGAGACACAGGATCTTAGGTTCAGCTATTGCATCTATCTTTGATGAGGTCTCTTCAAAAGCTTCACTTAGTGCTAGGTGAACTACAAACTCAAAAGAGAAGAGCTTTAAGGTATCACTTGTTCCACATAGCTACCCTGCTGGTCTGTTTTCTTCTGGATATGATAACAGAACAAGGAGTCTCAAAGGATGCATCTACACTTGTAAATTAAGTCGACTTAAGCAGGCTTAAGTTGACCTAATTTACTCTGCATCTACACTACAGTTTCTTTAAGTCGACTTAAACGGTTGCTAAAGTCGACTTAAGGAAATTTTAAGTCGACTTAATAAGACCTAGTTTTATGTCAACTTACTAGTTAAGTTGACTTTATAAAGTCGACTTAAGCCAATGTAGATGTGGCTTAGCCCTAAGTTGACTTAAAGGGTCCCCAGGGCTCCACCACTGACCTCCCTCCCAGGGTGCCTGGCACAGCCAGAGCCTGGTGTACCCACCCACAGGGCAGGACACAGCTCTGCCCACCCTGTTCCTGTACACTTCCCCTGTCCCTGTCCTGCTCAGCCTCTATGTACCCTGATACAATGGGGAAGATGCTGAGCAGCCTGGCACTTTTGGAGGGGTGCCTGGGGAAGGGGGCACCTCTTGGGTGCCCCCTTCCCACCATGCACCAGTCCCAGGTCCACCTAGCCCATACAAGTCGACTTAGGCGTCCAGTGTGGATGCTCTAAATTGATTTAGAAAGGTCGACTTTAAGTCAACCTAAAATTACAGTGTAGACATGCTAAGTCGACTTAACAAAGTCGACTTATTTGAACAAGTGTAGACATAGCCAAAGAGACCAAGCAATTGTGCAGTTATTTTAACCTCTTGTATCCTAGGGGAAATAATGTTAATGTCTGAAGCTGAGGACTGGAATACTGTACTACTTTACACATGTAGTGTAAGTGGACTATTGCTGTGTAATAAAGTACTAATGAAGTAATATATAAAAATAATAAATGGGTTGACCTAGGTAATAGGCCTGTGTATCAGATCAGCTAGAAAGCCTTACTGTTCAAGCCATGACTCCGTGGTCTTTTTCAGTTTCTCTGGTCTAGAAGGAGGACTCTGCTGGGTCACATAAGGTGGGCTTTAGTCCCTCCTGTGTATTCTTTCTTTTTCCATCAGGGCTCTGACATCACAGTGCGTAGAGGGGCCAGGTAGGGAGACTTAGGCTCTCCCACTCCAGTTGGTCCAGACCCAGAGCCCTAAAGAAGTATTGCAGTGTCCATTATCCAGACCAGCCACTGTTCTATGCCAAGTTATGCTTCCCATGGGTCTCTTCCTATAGGGCTGGAGTTTCTCCTTCTATGAGTCTTAATAATAGCACTTTAATCTGCCCTCATGGGTAATGTCCTGCTCTTTGGGGCCGCTGAGGGGTTCTCACCTCCAAATGTGGGGGTGATGGGTACTCTAGATGAGTGGTTCTCAACCACTGTGACGGGACATGTTGTAAGTCGCCACACAGTATAAGTATGTCGCTGGGGAAATGGCTGGATTTGGCCTGGGCTTGTGTGTCTTGTAGGGTTGCGATATGCCACCAAGCGTGTTGTAACCTACAAAAGGTTGAGGGCCACTGCTCTAGATTATAGCTTCTAGCATAGTTTTACCAGTGCCATACAGCTCCAGATGTAAACCTCATTTCCTCATGCAGCCTGTAACTCCTTTTCCCAGGGCTGCCAGTGTTCCTTTAAACTGCCTCTCCACATAGAACATGCCCTTCTTGCCTGGTATTGTTCCATGTCTTACTCTGGTTTAAAGTGAGGTCTATGAATCCCATTACAACCTGCAAGAGTCATGAAAATGATGAAAACATACCTCATAGTAGTAGACTCCACTATCTTAATGTGTTCAGTTTCTCAAAGAGCAAGATAAGGGACGACTTGATCAGCCTTTGTGTTTACATGGGGAACAGAAATTTGATATATGGGCTCTTCTGTCTAGCTGACAAAGGTATAAAAACCAAAGGCTGGAAGTTAGAAAATCAGACTAAAATTAACTTGAACATTTTTAATAATGAGGGTAATTTCACCAATGGAACATCTTAACAAGGATTGCACTGGATTATCCATCAGTGGAAATGATTAAATCAAGATAGAATGTTTCATGATGCTGTACTTCAGCAGTATCTACTGGAATCAAATCAAGAATTAATTCAGGGAGATCCTATGGCCTGTATTAAACAGGCAGTAAGCCTGCATCATCACAATGGTCCCTTCTGGCATCTTTATAGTGGGATGAGATTTGCTGCACTAATTTTCTTTATTTTTTCTCCTATATAATTCTTAAAATACTGCATAAAATATTAACTCGTCTGATGCCAAACTTTCCAAAACCAGTAGTTTAAGATTTACTATTCACTCTGAATAATATCTATTATAAAAGTAGGAAAAACATGTCTGTAAGGCAAGCATGCATTTTTCCCTCATAGCACAGCGGTTAGTCTTCAGTGACTGATGCTTGTAGTTTGGGAAAGTAATAATAAAGAAACAGCAAGTAAGAAATGCATTTTTAGCAAAACCTCATTGTTCATCGCATTTTGTTTTTTCTCCAATAAAATGAGTGCTTATTATTACCAATAATGTAGAAAAAAAGCCAGCAGACCGCTTCTTATAGCTTAAGAAAACTATAAAAATTGATGAACAACACATAATGAAATAGTCATGCTGATATTTGTCTACTAGAATGAAGTATTTTGTGGTGAAGCCAGTGGTACATACTACACAGACAAACTTTCTTAATGATAAACAGTAGAGGTACTAATACTATAAATGAACACTGAACAAACAAAAATGCCCCTAGAAATAATTTTATATATATATATAGCCAAAGTCACTTATTAAAAATACAGAATACAACTGTCAGGTGTACATGGAATTTTCTAAATTTACCAATGCAGGGTTATAATGGGAACTTTCAATTTGGTGGAAGAGGATAATGTATCTCACCCCTATGAAGCCTGCACAGAGCATCCCTGGCCAGCTATGTGGGCTGATGCAGAAGGGGTGGAACAATTTCTTCACCCAGTTCCACCCTGCCTCTCTTTGCCTCCTTTTGGGATGGACTGTGCTCCTCTGAGTCCCAAAAGTATGATTTTCTCTTGTCCTTCTCTAAAAAGCATCTCATGGTGGGGAAAAAAATCCTTGGAGGCTCTCAACATTTGCATTGATGCAAAGGGCAGCAACACAGTACCCTAGACTAATATACAATGGCCAACATACACAACCTGTTTGCACTCTAATAATGTACAAGAATTCAGATAAAAGCCTTCAGAATTGCTAAATATTTATAATATAATATATAATATAATAAAAAAATATATAAATATTTTACTTTTTTTTTAAAAAAAAAAGACAAACTCAAGTGCCAAATCAGTGAAAAGATCCCTTGTGGTTACAGAGCTAGAGGGACTCTCTGTGAGCTGTAGAGGCTAATCCATATTCTTCAGGGGAGAAATCACTTTCAGTTCCATTATGTACCACAAATACTTCCTTATTACCATATTGGTGCATCTCATTTATCTTTCGTTATATATGGCAGAGAGATTTTTGGTGATATCAGGACACTCCACAAAGCATGTATAGAGTACCACAGATATGCCAGTACTGAGGTAAAATTTTCTCCTGGTGACATCATCAATATGATTTGGATGACAGAGAGGCAAAGAAGCAATAGATCAAAGACTGGATTTTTAAATTTAACCTTATTAGTCAGCCAGACATTCCTCTCTGCTTCTTTAATAGTTATGCTATATGCAGTGACAGTACATACATTATGTATAAATGCATGAAACATTTTTATCAAACATAGTATGAAACATATGGTCATGTATCCTTGCATATGGGATATATTTTCTAACTTTTTCCTGTCTCTCAGTAGGTAATCCTGCCAAATCTTGTGAGAGAACTTTTGGATAAACATCCAAAATAATTTCATCTACAATATGATCAGAACTCGCCTACAGAAAACCAGTGAATGAATGTAGGCAAAGCAACAGTTTGTATATACAAGTACCTTCCAATAGTAGATATTTCATTATTGGTATATCTACAATGAAATGTGTATTTTTGCCTAATCCTTAATGAAACAGTAAAACAAGTAGAATGTAAAACAGTTCTAAACACATTGTAAAAATAAACAAAACAAGAATCAGTGTAATATTAAAGATAAAAAATACAACAAAGACTCTGTTTCCTCTTTGGATAAGAAAGGAAAATAAGAATACAAGCATCGTTCATAGTAAAGATTTCATTGTAATGAAGTAGTTTTTAAATTAGTGACATTTATAAGTTGCTCTCCAGATTTATATTAAAACTGCATTTTTTTTAAAAAAAAAATTTGTGGAAATAACCCAAGGAAAGAGAGCCCACAAATTTAATTGCAAAATACAGTTTTTGTTATGTATTGAACTTCCAGTATTATTTGCTATTTGCTTCCACCTATATGATACACTTTCTCATTCTGATCTGAGAGATTTCAAAACACAGATAAGGCTAGGAATCTGGATTTATAGGGTGCAGAGAATGTATTTCTTGAAGAAGACTTGAGTAAAATCTACTCAGTACATATAGAAATGTCTCCTATGATCTGCAATGCCATATTTCTCTTCCTCAAATCCTTTTTATTTTCTCCAAGCAAAACTTTACTTGATACAAAATGGCTATAATGTAAATCCTCTGATAATTACACATGGGAGGAATTATGATATTCATTTTTAAATATCCGTTTATCTTACATGGACAAGTCTCCTTATTCCCTTTAATACACCAAGGTGAGTTAGTACAGAAGCCCACTGTGTGCTGTAAGACATACAGTGAATGTTGAACACTTGAGACTCTCTCAGTAGTTCAGATTTATTGCTATTTTTACTTGCATATGATCATAACTTTTTTGTTCTGTTTGGATTAAAAATATTACTCTGGTACATGGAATTGTGATAATGTGTGCTGCCCAGCAAGAGTTGAATTAGTCCAGGTGAGCCTAATTAGCTAATTAGGATAGCAGGGGAGAAATTTAGGCTGGGGGCAGCTAATTAAGAATAGGCTCACCTGGGCAGGAAGAGACAGGGCCTGTCTAAAACCAGGTAGCTGTGTGCAGGGAGTAGAGCTGCTGTAGTGAAAGTTTGTGGTTGCTTTCTGAGTTGGAGGGAGTTAGAGAAGCCAGCTAGGTAAGCCCTGTAGTAGAGGTCAAATAATACAGTGATCTTGGCTGTTTTTTGTTGTAGGGTCCCTAGGTTGCTGAGCAGTGTACAGTGCAGGCCTGGGTTCCCCTACCAGCCATTCAGGAGTAGTACAGAGTGTTGGAGGTGCTAGCTAGCAGCTCTGGAGAGATTGGGGAAGGCTGCAGTGATCTGGCTGGAGGGCCAAGCCATAGAGAAGAAGCTGCAGACCTGAGACTGAGCAGGCTAGCAGAGTGAAACTATATGGGAGAAGATAACACCAGAAGAAGAGAACAAGCTGGCAGAGCTAATCCCCAGGACTGGCAGCAGGGTGTTCCACTCTGGTGAGTGGATCCTGTTGCAGGGGTCTATAGGCTTCATGTTTTCTTAGTCCTATAGCAAATGATTTAAAACAGAACCTGGGACCTTGACAACCTTTCCACTTTCAGGAAGCTTAGAACTTGAACCTGGATCTAAGTCTTTTTGTTTAGGACTATTTCTAATTCCAGAAAAAGTCTATCCCTGCAGACCCTGACTGCAAGATATCATTAATCTAAATATAATATAAATTACTGAATTTGTGTCTTCTAGAGAAGAAGCTTGTACTAATAATGATCTAGAATGTTTGCTGCTTTACTAGAAAATGAAATGTAGCAACTCAGGACAAAGGGTCCATACCTGAAATACTAAGTAGCAATGTAGGGGTTTGCTTAGAAATGTATAGCTGCATACTCAAAGTCCCTTTTGAAGAGGTTTTAAAGAAGTTGAGGTTATTTTCCTCAACTGAGTTTACAGACTAAGGGATTTATATGCCTTTTCGTCCATAAAGTGATCTTACTTAGCTTTTCAATTGCTTATCTGTGACAACCACAGATGAATTCCAAACATAACTTCAATGTTCACATGAAAAAGGAATTCTATATATTAACCAGGTATGCCATGGCTGAGTGTCTAAGTACATTGGGTATATCCTTTGATGTGCCTTAGTTTAGAGTAGACACTGAGCCAAATTCTCTGGAATATCTATGCATGAGAACAGAATGTGGTTTATTGTTTGGGGAAGGCTAAAATTGTCAGCATCAGACATTTTTTCTAACTAGTGAAGTACAGTGAACAACCCCAAAGTGAGCATTTCTACATGTCTCTGGCCAATGATCTCACTTCTGGCCTGGAGCAATGGAGGTCTGTGAATTTAACATTTGCTTTCACCACTCTATTTGTTTTGCTTCTCGGTCCATTGAGTTTTATGCAATTTTAAAGTTGCCTGCTGTGAGAGGTCAAATGACAATTTTCACTAGGTGTGGTGCAGTGAAAGAAATTAGATGCTAGCTGTATATATTTTACACAGATAAGCATTATCTATAGATGCCATCTTACAAAAGGTTTTTGTATCACCTGTCTTATAACAATGATGGATGAAGGTACATAGTTTAACATGTACTAGTATCTTTCCAGACTTTATTTTTTCACATATAAAAACAACCATAAATCAGATCCTCTGTGGACTACTGGCCTAAATTGAGATGGGGGAGAGAGAGAGACATTTCTGTAACATGCTTTTAGTGAGATCCAACCACACAAGTCATTTCCCTAATGGACATAGAAACCAAATTAAATGCACTGATTATCCCTCCACCCTGCGGCAGTACAGTGGCTCAGGGGACTGTATTTGACTATAATCTAGCATTTAAAGTCTGTACAACTATAGAAGAAACTCTGATTTTATAGAATGGCTATTATAAGGTGAGATTAGAATGAAAGGAAGTCGCCACCCGTAGGTGGTAGCAAAGATTGTTTTTTATTTCATTAGTTCATTTAACATAATGTTCTTTTTTCTTTCTTGATTTAGTTTGCTATTGAAGGTTTTCTGAATGAAAGGCAGTATAAATATTAAGAAACCAAAGTGTCTCAATACGATGAATGATCTCAGTTTTAAAGAGAGAATGTATGGGACTGTACCCCATAAGATACCATGTCATCCTACATTGCATACAAATAGAATGATTGAAATATATGTCATTCTTTTAATTTCGTGGGACTCTCTCTTCTCAAGTCCAGAGTTGGCTTTTTTTTAGTTGTGGGGTGTGTGTGTGTGTGTGTGTGTGTGTGGTTGTTGTTTTTTGTTTTTTTTTTTTTTCATCTGAAAGTTGTCAAGACAACTGTTTGACTTCAAACCATCAAATCATTGTAATTGTATGTAATGGCACAGGTGAATTGTCAGTTCAGATGATAAAGTACTGACATCAGAAGAAACTTTTTAGGGAAAACTGAAGACAAGATTGTGTTGGACTTGCTCTTAGTAAGTGAAATATGTATTGTATTCAAGGATCTCTGGAGCATAGTTTTTATTGGAAAAGGTTTCCGGCCATATCTATCTGATGCCCTTTAGCCTGTTGCTACTTATTACAAACTGTAAGAAGTATGTATCCTATAGATTAATAGGAGAGGCCAAAACAAAGATGTGGAACTAATATTACTATAACAAAATACTTGGTTCTTGTATAGGGCTTTTCAGTGGTGAGACTGGAGAAGTTGATCTCATGATTATTTGTTTGAAAAGGCTTGAGACACTTTTGGTGCCATAATAAAATGGTATTAGTAGCATTTAATAAAAATAGATGAGAAGGAATGATTTTAATACATATTTTGCCTGAATGAGTGACTTGCTTCTTGCAGCTCTTTTGGGTTTACTTGTAAGGAATAGGTTTTAGTTTAGAGGTGGATAAGGTAAAAAGGCAGGGGTTTATATATATTACTGAATTGACAATGAAGACATTTTGGCTGAGGATTCTGAAACCTAATATACTTTATCCAAAATTTAAAAAAAAAAAATTAATATATCTTTCACTACATTCTCAAACATCTTGTTGAGCTATAGCATGAGACTTTGGTGCATCATGTGTGCTATAATACAATGTAAGTTAACAACAATCTGGAAGTGTAATAAATGTCTCTTATTTTTGTGTGCCCAATGACAGGTTGCAATGCATACAATATTTTTTGTTCTCTTTGGTTAGACAATCTAAACATATTTATGATTGTGATGAACAAATGGGATGCATATCAAAAAGGAAAGGCATATAACAAGCATTTACCCCAAAATATGTGTCATCGTCTATAGGGCAATAGTGATATAAAAGACTAAGAACTAGAGCTGTAATTACTTTTAGTCAACAATCAAACTGACTTCCTCACTTAAATGTAAATATTAATGAATTGAGAGTTACCATTTGTCTGTGTTCCTTCAAGAACTTTGCATCTATTTTTCTTTCTTTTAATTTCATTCATTTATTCATGAATGCCTGAAAATGTTGCCATATCAAAACCAAAACTCTTCTTCCCTGTGCAGAAATCCTGAGTCTTAAGCCCTGATCCTGTAAAGATGTCCTCTACAGTGTAATTTTTTGAGAAAGGGACTGTAAAGCAGAAATTAATACTACCCATTCAGATAAAGGGTCATGGCAAGCTCAATCATCACTTAGGTACGTGGTGGTGTCAATACTCTGACTTCTTTGGTTGAAGGGATGTATTATCCTGTCCAAGACCCAAGTACATATATGGGAGACTAGTCCCTCTCATTGATCATGCTTCCAGTGCTATACTGCTATTTTTTTAGTGCATGATCAGTAGCATGTCTACTCAAGGTGGAAACTACACCTCCAGCCCTATGGTGGATGTACCCTAAGTCTTTCTTTCATTACCTCAGAAATTTTTCCTACCATTTTAGCATAGCCTTTATCCTGAAGTGAAGAATATCATTGTGTTCAGTGCAAGGGAGGCCAAAAGGCTGAAGCTCACATTCAGTCTTCTCCTTCTGATGGATTCCGTATGATTGGAGAGGAAAGAATTCCCAAGATTCTACAATCAGACCCCCTAATGCTTTGGACTTCAAGTTAGGTGACACCTGGAATGGTAATAGTTAGTTGCTAGGAATTTGGAGGATCTGGCTCTCTTCTTGGTGCTCTATTTGCTTTACAGTAGTGCCTAGAAGGTCAAACCAAAGTCAGACGCTGTACATACATAATAGACGGACAATCCCTGACCCAAGGAGCTTACAGTCTAAACGAACTGATGGGATGGGGCTATAGGGGCAATGGCAAAGTGGGAAATGAAATTGTGACTTTCCCAAGACTAGAAAGGTCCTGTGAAGCTGGTCGACTTGTACTAGCAAGGCTGCTTTCTCTCTGAACAGTGCGTGCAGAGATGTACATCCTCCTGCAATTGAGTCCAACCCCCCTTGTAGTCCCTTATAACTTCTAGAAATGCTGGGGTGGGTTTTTTGTTTTGTTTTTTGACTTTGTCTTTTGTCGTCTTAAGCCTCTGTAGTTGTCTGGCTGGTCCCTTGCCCTTTAGATTTCTTGCTTGTAAATCTTAGCTATCTTCTCTAGCTTCACCAAATTGTCTGCCGAAGTTTTAGACACCACAGTTAGGCTATTCTTCGGTGTCCCTCTCACCCCTGGGATCCTACAGATAATGTCTCTGTTCAGATTTTCAGAAACATCAGTCATTTGATCTGGTTTTACTTGAAGGTGTCTGAACTGTACATTAAAAATTGCTACAGTATTTTAAACTTTGCATATAGATAGAAACTGAGAGTTTGATCATGTTCAGTGCTGTCCCTGATCTAGGTTATCACTTAGTATTTGTTTTTCATGGGGAGTTGCATTTACTCAGCACTTCGAAGGACCAAACATCAAATCAGCATAACTCTAAGCTTAGATGGGCATAATATGTTCATGATTTGTAGCATTCTAGTTCTTGTAAAATAAACAGACACTAACAAATCTGAATATTGAACCTACCCATACAAATAATGGATAGTGTGTTAAAGTTTCAGGTACCTTTCTGAAATTACTACAAGCATTTTACAAATATGGCTTTTAATACATTTCTAAAACCTCTCAATATACGTCGCTATCAGTCCCATATCTCAAACACCTTACCTTTAGTCTTCTCAAACATGAAATTGCAGGGGAAAAAAAAAATCCTTGGGCTACACACCATGTGAATTCTAAAATTGAGGAATTTCTTGGATACTTTTTCCTAGGGTATAGTTGAAAACTAGTCACTGCCAAAGGTCCTTGTTGTATAAGATGTTGAAAGACTGAATATCTTCAGTTCATTGATATCCATGTAAAAGGAGCTCAGCAACTTGTAGTATTGTATTTAATAACTGGGTGAATTCAATACTATAATACTGACTGTAGGAGATTCTCCAACAAAAAAAGATATTTGTGTCTCTGTTAGATTGCAATCAGGACTGCCAGGGGCTCTGAGAAACTGATCCCTTTCTTCCACTGGAAACTGAATACCTTAATTTTGAGTCCATAAGAATAGCAATTAAGAAAACTGCATGTTTTATTTATGAAAATAACATTAGTTAGAAGATTTGTTCCTTTGTGCATATTTCTGTTTTAAGCAGTTTTCTCATCAGTAAATAAGTTAAACAATATCCTTATTGGGGGGAGGGAGTTTAAAACAAATATTTTACATTCTAAATTCTCAAGTGATTGTGAATTATCTCTGTGTATAATGTCAAAAAATGATCTTGTCTTCATTATCTCATCTTAATTCTGATTTTTTTTTAAAAGACTGTTTACTTAATCGAAAATGTGTTCATTAAAGGCTTATTAATAAATCACAGACCAGGCAATTGTTTTGACAGTTTAGTGCTTTAGTTGATCAGTCATATATATACATTTCTAATTAAACACATTAGCAAAAGCAATAATATTTCCATGCAGTCTTAGAACCAAGAATTCTTTGTCCACAGTTCTATACAATTTTGGTTTAAATATTTTTTTTACCCTTTTTACCCAAGATTGTGACATTTTGGAACTTCTTTGCAAGTGGCTTCTTTGAAGATAGCTAGATGTGAAATTGTTGGTAGAAAAACCTTTTGTATTATTCTGCCATGAGTCCACTTTATTTTTTTTCAGTTTTGATTAAATCTTGTAATATTTCTTTCAGTAGACAAAATGTCTCTTAGCATTTTATTCTGTAAAATTCATTATAATTGCTATTAAAATACTTTTACAAATTACCACATTCAGTGAAGCTTAATGGAGCACTCCTAGCCTCCGGTGGATTAGAGGGAAATTTAATTTGTGTTAATCTGCCCAAGACTCTAAAAGCATAAAATATACTGTACACAAGAATTACCTGTTTTACAGTACATCATTACCATTATTAGATCCTTGGTCTTGGGAAGGTCTTGAAACTATATTTTCATAGTTGATAGGGGTTCAGCCACACAACTCCTATTGAATTCCTTGGTACTCGTACGGCTTAAAACACATATGTTCTGATAACTTATTCCATAATGTTAATAACCTAGTTGTCTTATAATTTAATTTCATAGGGTCTGCCCACCCCTCCAGGCTTGGGGGGAGGATACATTTGAAAAGGGTTTAAAACAAGCCTCACATTCCCTGCCAATCAGTACTACACTAGTCACATTAGTGTTTGGGGTTCTAATTCCAGGATCAATTGTGGTTTCAGGGTGCTTGAAGGTATATGAATGTAAACAAAGTCTAAAAGTCTTCAAAGAGGGGGATGCTGGATTAAAAAATGTAGAACAAAGTCACTCTGAATTTGCAAACTAAATACTACAAAATTTCCTACAGGTTCATCAAATTAGAGAGCCACTAAAAGGTACATCTTTTAGATAAATAAATAAATAAATACCTTAGTCCCATTTGTCAGAAGTAACTTAAAGCTAAAGATCTGACTTTCAATGAGCTTTAGGTTCCTAAAGCACTTTGGAAAACTGTACCCATTTTATACCCAATTTAATAAGAAATCTATTAAGTAACATGGTAAACGTGTATTCAATCATTTAAATCTGCCTCTGTAACAGAAGACTGCAGAAAAGTAATGGATGTGAATTTTTAGAAAAGGCTCCAGAGGCAGTCATGGCAATTACAAACCTACCTTTAGTACTGTAGCAAAGAACAAAAGTATCAGATTCATAGATTAAACACTATTTGTTGGGAAAGAGACAACAGTTTTTCTAAAGGGAAATCATGCCTCACCAATCTACTAGATTTCTTTGAGATGGTCAACAAACATACGGAGAAGGATCCACTGGATCACAGTATACTTAAATTTTCAGAAAGCCTTTGACAAGGTCTCTCTCCAAAGGCTCTTGAAGTGGCCATGGGATAAGAGAGTAGATCCTCTCCTGCATCAATTTCCAAAGGGGTAGCTGTGTTAGTCTAGGTCAGCCAAACAAAGGAGGAGTCCTGTGGCACTTTTAACGTTGTTAGTCTTTAAAAGTGCCACAGGGCTCCTTCTTTGTTTCTCCTGGATCAGTAATTGATTAAAAGAGGGAAACAAAAGGTAGGAATGTATGGTCCTCTCTTTGTATGGAGACAATTTAAATAGTGGTGTCCTCCAGGGGTCTGTTTGGGGACCAATATTGTTCAGCATATTCATAAATTATCTGGAAAAAGGATAAAGAATGAAATGGAAACACTTTCAAATGACAGAAAAACTGCTCAGGATAAGTCCAAAGCAGACTGTGAAGAGTTGCAAAGGGATTGCACAAAGCTGGATGACCAAGCAACAGAATGGTAGATGAAATTCCATGTTGATAAATGCAATGTAATACCCTTGGGGAAAATGTAACCTCAGCTATACCTATAAAACACAGAGGTCTAAATTAGCTGCTACCGCTCAGAAAGATCTTGGAGTCAGTGAGTAGATGTTTTCAGAGAACTAGCTAGAATGTGCAGTGGCAATTAAAGCGAACTATGTTGGAAATCATTAGGAAAGGGATAGATAAGACAGAAAAATATCAATCTCTATATAAATCTATATTACACACACATCTTGAATATAGAATTTTAGGGAAACAATCCAGATTTACTTGATATTTCATTGTTTAATAGTGTAATTTAAAAACTAATTACTTTTAATGGCATTAATTCAAAACAAATTAATTGCTTGAGTTAACCGTGATCATTAGTCTTAGGACTGTGAATTAGTGTTACTACACATCTGCTAATGTGGTGTCTTTTTTTAATGAAAATATCCTCAATTCTTAAACAAAACACCAAATGGGATCAATCCAATAAAACTTAAACTTCCTCAGTCAAAAAGGGATATAGATGAAGGAAGATTTTTCTTGGAGGTGTACCACTCTAAGCATTTCCCAAACTGCAGGAATTTGTTGTTTAAATTGGGATTCCAAAAAGGACATTTTAAAAATAGTCATTAATCAGTGGCAGCATCACAGACACCTTCTTTCCTCTAAGGGAAGGAAAAGCCACCCATCATGGTGGGAGAGGAGTGGGAAATCAAAGTTAGATCAAATAAAACAAGGAAGACTAGTCAAAAAACAAATTTACATGGCAAATAAGGTCCTTTTAGAAATACTTTAATTCTAGAGGTAGAAGCACACTGAAAATGTCTAAGAATTTTCTAAAAAATACACACACACACACACACACACACACACACACACAATTTGGCTTGACCCAAAACACTTTTTTTTTTTTTTTTTTTTCCTCTTTTTGGAACTTCGAGCCAACTGAAAAATGTATTCACACAGCTGCTTTGGGTTTAATGTTTCCCAGCAGCTAGAGGGGCAGTAGGTGTCTCAAATGCAAATAAGGAGCCAAGGTATATGCCTCAAAGATTAGTTTCATACATTTTAAAACATTGGTGGGTTTTATTTTATTGTAATACCCTGCAAGCCACATACATATGATCCTGGTCAAAAGAGATTAAAATCTAAGCAAGGCAGATAAAATTCATTCTATTTCTATATTAACTTTCTCTCACTCCATGTTTGTCTTGTTTACACTGCAATCTTTTGGGTTTACTGTCTGTCTTTATCAGCTAGATTATGTAATTGGATCTACATGGGGAAATCACTGTTTAAAATTAATAAGGCTCAGTGAGGTCACAAGAGTCCCCCTAAATGGATCCATTTGAGGGCTCTAGACCTGTGCTTGTGTCCAGAATTTTGGGGCTCTGAACCCCGTTGGAGTCTCCCAAGGTACCTCTCTTAATAAGTAATACTTGTACATGAAGTGCAGGAGATTCCAAGGGTGGAGTAGAAACTGGAAAACTCGGGAAGTACAGCAATAAAGTCTCAGAGAAATGTGCACATCATTATTGAGTAGACTTTATGTTGTGTATCCTGAATATAATTATATAAAAGAGGGGGAAACTTAAGCATCACAGTGGGCCTTCAGGAAGGATATGAATGAAGATTGTGTTTGCAGTCTAGCTGAGAAAGGAATTTCCATGTATGGAGGAACATGGAGGATATAATGTTGTTGGTGTGTTTGGAAACTGGGCATTAATTTACATCTTTAGCATTTTAAAAATCCTTGTCATGGGAAAAGAATAAAAAATATTATTTTAGAACATGAAATCTAGCACCAGGTTTCCAGCTTCAAGGACCTGAGACAACTGCTTACACAGATGACTTGGTTAATTGACTAATTCAGAGACAAGTCAACTTTAAAGAAATCATCTTGGGAAGCTGCTTATGCCCAGTTTGAAATAATAAATAATGAATCATTGGTCTGAGGAACTATTTCTTGTTGTTAGTGTAAAGGGACCTGCATCTATTTTGCTGAGGAATTTGTCAGGAAAAAAGACATGAAGAGTTGTCCAACATTACCAATAGCTACATTAACCAGTCATTCTGGAGCTGGACAGCAAACACAAATGGCAGAGCTGAAGAACTACAGTACATGAAGTGAAACATCTCTGCCATAGGTAACTGAGGGTAGTCACTGAAGATTAGTAGGTCAAGCACAACTTTATGCCTTTGAGGAACTCTAAGAATTTATCTTAAACCAATTTATAAATGCTTTATAGATAATAAACTAAATATTATTTTCAATCTTACCCCAAATGCTACAAGGAGCTAGGGAATATGCTTTGAAACAGGTGGTAGTCTATCTACAAAATGACTAGAGAAGACAATCTATATAACTAAATGAGAGTTGTATATATGCATGGCGGGGACGCAGCTGCGCGCGCATCACAGCTGTGCGCGCGCAACAGCTGAATCCCCGTCTTGCTGGCTGGGCTGGGGAGATTCAAATCTCCCGCCCTGAGCACGCTCACACAGAGC